>CM021107.1:280189999-280789999 GCA_007115665.2 Sequoiadendron giganteum | reverse complement strand
AAAATAGGATTCTCAAGAATCTCACTGCAAATCTCTTCCAAGCACAAGATTATCATAAAGCATGATATTATCCAATAATTGTCATAATATCACAAGAATCAACACTTAAAGCACACCTTATTCCATCCTTGATAGTGCCCACCTGACATCAACTTTCCATACATTGTGAAACTCCAATCATGATAACAAAAAGCAATGAGAAAATTCACAACAAAGAGGAGAAATTTAGTAGGAGTTACAAATCCTTTCATGGCAGTGGTGTGGCTAGGGTTTACACCCTTAGCGAAATGAAAACTCAATAAGGAAAGTCCTAGTATTTCTTCAAGACATTCGATGCCCCAAGCCAAAAAATAATCATGATTGAAGTCCAAAAGGACTTAAGACATAAGTAAAGATAACATAATGCATTCTAAAATCCACAGTCAAGAAAATGCCAAGTATGTCGACAATCTCATTACCTTTGGAATGCATAAAAAATATCGATCAAATTCATCATAGCATAAATTTAATCGATGTCCAATGATCAAACAAATAAAATGTTGACACCATTATACCTTTAATCATTTTCATGACCTCTTAAAACAAAATGTCGACCACCTTATCAATCATTGTTACCAAGAATTCAAGGCCATGTCACTTTCAAGTGGCTTTTAAATAATTAATTCATCATACTTGTTGTCGGCCCTAAGGCTTGATAAATCAACAAATATAAGACCCGATCCAAAAACTATTTCTTTCTAAGTCATTTACCAATGCAATAAGGTATGATAGGAGTGTTTTCATTGCTATAAAACGTTTAAGGAAACTTGGTAGGGTTTACTTAATTTTAAATGTCGATCCCTTTATGCCTTTGAGATAGAAAGTGACATATACCAAGTCACATGAATTTAAACATATGATATGACAATGATGCCAAAACAATGACTTATGAAAATTTTAAAACTGTGTGAGTTAATAACCATAAAAACTGATACCTTTGACAAGGTAATTTCTAGCAATGCACAATATAATCAATTAGCCAAAATTTATGAAAAAACATACCAAGTTCCAATGGTGAAGTCACAAGAGAAACACAAATTCTCATAGGAATTGACAAGCCAATATGTCATGTTGAAACATATTTTCTGTTTGAACCAAACTGTATGAAAGAATAACCTTTATCTGGTGTAGCAATAATAAAGAAACATCTTGAAACTGAAACCATCTGTCAAACTTAAAATAACTCTCCACATTAGCATCATCAAATAGAAACTTGAAACCAAGAATCATGCCTGGAAACCAATGATCACTAAGATCAATATGAAATGATTAACATGAAAAACCAGAACTTATCAAGGTGACAATGTCATAAATATGAAGTTAAAGAATACCTTGTCACAATGAACACTACCTGAATAGCCTATACCATTCCTTATCAACACTGTGAATCCAATATAGTCATAACCATCTGCAAGTGAATATCATGCATAACCATAAACATAATCATCAAGAACACAATCAACTGATCCAAGATACTATCAACTTGAATTGACACATAGCATCATTTGTTACTTTATCATCAAGGAAAAATAATTGAGGGGTGAGATCAACATTATGCTCATAAAAAAATGATTTAAATTTAGAAGTCTTGACAAAATCATTTTCAGAAATAAGTTCTTGCCTAGCCTTGACTCTCATGTCGTCAGAGATTTCATTTGATGCTTCAAATTTGACAATTTTTTATTCTGGAGGTGGCTCATATTGTGTAACTATAGGGGTTCTTATTTTTTTGACCTCATCATCCTCCTCATCACTCTCATCTTCATCTTATTCACTCATGGTTGTATCTACAAAGAAGTTCATTTCTGGAATGGGCTATGAGGGTATGTAATCAAGAGGCTTTATTTTCTCAGCCTGCATTCCTAAATAAGTTATCTGAGGTGCTTCAAATAAATTTGGGGGTACATCTTTTATTATCTCATCCACATGAGTAATGAGCTGCTCAATTCTTTCCAAATGATCATATACTTCATTAAATGCCCCTAAATAGGATGAGACATTTCCTTTCTTCCAGGTCTTAGCAAGAATAAATTTTTTATATGTAGTCATCTTGTCTTTTGTTGAGGCCTCATCATAATTTCTTATTGCATCATCAATAAAGAATTGGTGTTCATACCCTGATATTCCTTGTGATGATTTTGCCTTGTGAATAAAACCCTCTGTATCTAATTTATTTCTTTCATTACCCAACGGTAAATTGTATTTTTCCAATTTTGTATCAATTTCTTCATACCCTTCATTGGTGACTACTGTAAAATCTCCAAAGCACAAAGTGTTAGGTGTGATAGATTGCTTATTGGATCTCTTAAGACTTTTGCATCAGATTTAGCCAATTGTCTCACAATTTCCAAATAGGTTATTTTGTTTGGAACTTTTTTTGGCAATAGATGTGGGGGTCCTTCAAACCCTTAGACTCTAATCATAGTGCAATCATGAAATGCATACCAATCCCCCCAGTTATGTTTTACCTTTTTCCTAGGGTCCTTTTCCTTTGGTCTCAAGATTTTTTGTATTTTAGGGGATTGGTTATAATTAAATGGATGTCCTAACAATTTCAAAAAATGGCTTGAAAAAATATTCGTCAAAGTACAAATAGTGTGATCTAGCATATTCGCTATCCCATATGGAAGTCCAAATTTGTATAGGTTTATAATTCCCACTTTCATCTACATCTCTTATCCTTAATTCTTCTCCCCAAAACCTTCTAACTTGTCCTTCATGTAGAAGAAAATGAATAAACAAAGAGTAATGTTTGAAATCATGAATACTATCACTGTTGGTTTTGATCCTTCCCATCCCCTAGTTCAGAGCATTAGCTAAATAACCAACATAGTCAAACGGTCTGGAATCTTTTCTTTGTATGTTTGCAGCTAGGACCATTGGGGAAATTGACATGAGGGGTGGGACCTCTACTCATAACACTTGTCCAGTTGAATAATATGTATATTAAAAATATTCTTCAAATAAATTCTCATTAAATGGAGGGTTTTCACTATTAGAAAACCTTCTGAGCTAGCTACCTTCATCCATGGGCTTGTGTAGTTGTAGCTTCCATCTTTTAAAGCTTGTGTCCATGTGATGGTACTATATTAGAAGGTCTTTGATAGTAAATGGTAAATTCAGAGAGCATTCCAATTGATAAACATTAGATATGAGATTTTGGAAATAATGAGAATGTTAGACCCATTGTGTGATTGCATATCTCTTCTTTTAGGGTCATATTTCTTGGCTAGAGATTTAACTAGTTCTATATTAACAAACACATTGGGTACCACTAATCTTCCTAGGTTAAATCTCCACAAGTTGTAGACTGATTGAAACCTTTATTGTTTCCTATAATGGTATATGAATAACTCATATCCCCGTCATGATGTGCACACGTCTCCTAAACCTTTGTGCTTGTCCCATAACTTATCCATGGAAGGATTTGTCTATGCACTCATTTTAGGTCTTGACCCTAACCCTCAGTATTGGTCAATTAAGTCCTGGTTTAGAAGTCTTTTCTCTATTTTTTGTTTCTTAATTTTTGGCGTTTCTAATCTTTCTTCCATTGTTCAATTTTCTTATAAGTCTGTATAGAAGCAACTTATTAGTTAGTTTTTGTATACTTGGATTCGCTTTCACTGGTTCTAAGCTATGCATTAATTGAAAATTACTAACCTACTTTCTTCTACTTTAGCATCCAACAAATCCTTTTCAATTCTTAATGAAAAGATGTGATCATATTGAGGTATAATTCACTTAGCTCTAGCTCATAAATTGTCCACTTGCTATCAATCTTGTCATCGAGAATATCATTCATTTGGAATATCTAAATGATATCAATGAGATGTCACATCAGAAAAAAATAATCATCATTATTGCATCGACAAGACCATGATTCCATTTTCACCGATAACCACCTTCTTCATCGATGAACTCCCTCCTTTTGGGGTATCAACGAGATGCTAGATAATGTATCCTCAATGTGCCCTAGTTCCTCCAATATCCTTCCTTAACATGTACTTGAGGGTTCATGGTCTTGTCGGGTCATCAAGGAGACCCTTTTTTTCCTTCCATCGATAAGTGTCACTTCTTCTCATTCCTTTAGCCTTTTATCGTTGCATCGGGGGAACCAGACTTTATGTTGGCCCAATAGCCTTCTTTTCCCTTGATATAATTTCACCACATGTTGAACTTTGTTATTGTATAATGTACTGATCCATCGGTGGGATGTTGTGCTCCCTTCCACTAATATGTTAAAGTGTTGCCAATATTATTTATTTAATATGTTCTAATCCCTAAGATATGCACATAGGACCAATCAATCATGAATTCAGCCAAAAAATTATCTAAGAAATAATTTTAAATAAAATTTATTAAAAAATCATAAAAAAAATATTAATCAAATTGTGTTATCTCATTTGTTATTAATTACTCTCTTTTTTTATTCATAACAAGCAGCAGAGTTGCATGCATTATATTGAGTACTGTAAAAAATTACATCCTTTTAACCCAACTAGTAACTTGGGAAAATTCAAATGGCACTAAGTGCCCATGACCACCCTTACAAAAATCCAAAATTAACAAGATCCACCATAGGCTACAGAATTGATAATGAGCCAAAAAAGTCTATAATGATTCAAAACACTAGACAAAACACCCAACATCCACCCCACTCAATACCATCCTTCATTACTCTTCATCATAGAATCTGTTGGATTCCCCCAAGTTTGCAAACACATGAAACCATTCCAAGCTTTCTATTTTGTTCAATCCTAGTCATCTGCATAGGAACTTGTAGCCATCCATTAACCATCTCCTATGGCACTCCATACCTTCATATCTCATGTCCATGATGAAGGGTTGCCACTCCACCTCTACACCTTGTAGATTTTTTTTTCAATGTCGTCTAGTAATGGAATTCCAACTCCTAGCTGTGCCACTGCCACCACATCCACATCATTGAGAATCATTTCTGCCTTGAAGACCATCCCGAGTAGGATTAAGCACCTCAGTTTTGGTAGGTTTAGATATAGCAATGACACCAAAAAATGAGAGGCAATGTCTGAATTTTCCCTTGTCCAGTTTTTGGAGAAGCAAAACTTCTTCCCATTCACCATCTGCACGGTTTCTAGACACATGATGTATTTCTTCAAATAGATCTTATTGAGCCTTTGATCCATTATGAAGCTTGAGAAAGTGGTTTTCTTTTTTGAGTAGCGTAACTTAATCAAAGTGTCCATTTTTGAGCCTATCTACTTGATTCTTGATGCTTCATCATTTGATATAGTCACGTGGCTTTGCAATGATTGAAAAGCCAACTAAGTACATTAATTATTTCTACCTCTTAATTTCATATGGCTCCCTTGAGGTGGCATTTAATTTCCTTTTGGAGAACTATACTTCCGCCACCCTTCTCAGTCTGATGCAACACTCCTCAATCTGATTCCACCAACTCTTGTTAATAAAATTTGAGGTATATTTTGCTCGGCTCTGGCTCATTAATTTCCCACTTTCTCTCAATATTTTCATTGGGGAGAAAATTTAATTTGAATATCTCCTCGATATCTCAGGCTATTAAATAACTCAAAAATAATCATTATCCTTGTATCAGTGGAACCATTATTTTACTTTGGTCGATATCCATATTTCCCATCAAAGCGAACGTATGTCATTGTTTTTCCTTTGGGGCATCGGTGGGATATTATATGATGTGTCCCAAATACCCCTTAATCTCTCTAATATCATACCTTAGGTATGTAAGTAATCACTTATGAAACTCTTTGTGTTATCAAATCATCATGGCAACTTTCTTTATATTCTGTAGATAGCAACCGTTCCTCCCGATACCGTTTTCTTCTATCAGTTCATCACTGTATCGAGGAAACCATGCTTTTTTTCAGCAGGGTAGATTTGTGTCTCATCGATACCACTATGTACTTTATTAATAACTATCTTCATCATGCCACTGTATCGGTCCATCGGTAAGACAACATGTCATCTTTCCTCGATATACTTTGGTGTCTCCGATATGCTCTACTCGGGCTATCAGGGAGATAACAAGATGTGCTCTGGCGATATTTGTTTCTTACTCCAATGAATCTCATTCTGGCACTACACTTGATGTTAAACTTGGTGATAGACTAGGCGCTAAAGTATGCTCCAAAGTAGGAGCATAATTAGGCATTAAGTTATACACTATTACCGGTGCTACACTTGTAGCTAAGCTTAGCAAAAACTCAATGCTAAGATTGATGCTAGACTCAGCGCTAAATTTGGTGCTGAACTTGGCATCGAACCTGACATTAAACATGGTGTAAAATTCAGCACTACTTTGCACTGAATTCAGCACCTGCTTGTTTTGGTCGATGCAATAAATGCCAAAAATAGTGCCAACTCGATAAATAGTGCCAAATTTTTCAAAAAATTGGAGGAAAATACATTGAAATAGTGGGTGGAAGCGAAAAAGAGAAAAAAAGGGAGCTAATCATAGGGATTTGTTGTAGTGAATACAGAACTTTGGACTGCCTTGGATGATCTTGACAAATATGAAAGTGAGAATAAGGATTTGAAAGAGAATATTGATGAAGCGAATGAATGCATCTAGAAGTTGAAGGAGCAACTAGAGAAATTCAAAGAGAGACATAGAGAAGTCAGTGATCAATTGAAACAAGCAAATGAAGACATTACCCGACTAAAGTTGCAACTAGAAGAAAATAAGAGAATTGAAGATTTTTTAAATTTAGAAATGAAGGACATGTCTAATGAATGTTCCATACTTGAGCAAGAAGTAGTGAATCTAAGAGCAAAATTGGAAAAGGAAAATTTTTGTGAGGATATTTTCAAATCAAGCTCCATCAGGATTGATGAATTGATTGTAGGACATAAACCTTCTAAAGATAAAGGTGGATTGGGATTAGATATAGGTGAAAGCTCTAAAGCAGTAAATGATCAAAATTCTCAAGGAAAAGGGATGCAAAAAAGAAATTCAGGAAGGAAACCACCCACTAGACAGCCAAAAGCACAAAGGTACCCATCTTTCAATGACACTTTTTTTCATTTAACAAGTTTGGTCATAAGGCAATTGAATGTAGAAGGAGGATAAATCAATTCCCTGGTTCTTTCCCAGACAATGTTATGCCTGTAATAAGTTTGGACATAGAGCTAATGAATGCATAACTCAAATGATGAACCAATTTAATGGAAGTAGATTAAATCAATCCTTTGTTGGTTATTGCTACAATTGCAAAAATTATGGGCATAAAGAAAATCCCTGTAGATCTTGGATTAATGGAAATCAATATAACTAAAGAAATTTTGTGTGTTATAACTGTAACAAACCAGGACATATTTCAAAAGTATGCAAAAGTAGAAAGGGAAATCAATTTGCTTCAAAAAAGAAGAATCAACCTGTGAGGAATATTGAAAAAGAGGAATTAAAGTAAGAAATGAGTAAGAAATGGAAGAAGAAAGAGGATTCTAAATCTTCTGATGCATCTGTGCCCTCCAATGGTGCAGATAATTCCTTCGGGAACTAGGCCTAGCATGGTCTTATGGGGAGGTTTAGCAGAAAATATCTTGAACCCCCTGAATTCGAGCATGTTAGTCCTTAGCATGAGGTGATGTTGTGTGAATTGAATAGGTAGAGGTTTTGAAAAATAAACTAGAAGAAAAGATGCATGTATGCTCACTTGCAAACCATATTAGGGTTTTTCAATGTGGATGAAAAGTTTTGTCAGCTTTTCGAATTCCAAGTGCGTTAAATGAAAATTAGGGCATTGCAATAATCTCTAAAGTGAAATTATGAAGGAATTTCAATCACTTGTGCAATCAAAGAAGGTGAAGAGTGACTTAGAGAAATTTGGAGCAACTTGTTGTGTGACTGGTGCAAACCCTAGGTTTGGTGATTTGTGAAGAAAAAGGTATTTTCTTTCAAATTTATGCTTCTGTGAGCTTGTGAAAATTCTTTGTGAATATTTTAAGAAGCTCGACATATAGAAAATGGAAAATATTGTGGTCAAAAACATAAAAGAAATACCTAGACCCTCATACATAAAATACTTGATGAAAGTGTTTGAGGATGAACCTATGGGCGCTTTCTCTTCAGTTCCCCATGGTGTCATGCCAATAGAAGACACAAGAATGTAAATTAGGGTAAAGACAAGGGAATTAATTCACATCAAATTAATTGATATGTGGCTAAATGATCTCACTAGAGATGATTTATTGATAAAACCAGAATACTCAAATCTTGTGACAATGAAATTGGATTGTTGGAGAAAATTTCCAAATTTCAGTTCCACATTGGATGATCCATATGTAAAACTGGTCTTAATCAGAATGCATGATCAATTCTTATGGACCCATGAGCCGCATTTGATAAAAAAAGGAAGCGATCAAATCCTTCACTGGCTATGTGACTCCGGATCAGTACTAGTGCTGAAAGCTATGAATAATGAAATGGTAACAAGTTTCACCGGTATAGCCTATGAAAATAGGGATCTTTTTACAAATCCTATCACAAATCCATCCATGAAGTATGCATCCATAATGATTGGCCACAAAATCTACTTCACTAACGGAGAGAATTTTGTGTCCGCCACGACAATTTTTACTGGTTATGATAGGTTTATAAATAGTGTGAGCTATGATCTATGTGAGCTTCTCAGTAAAAAGATGCTTGAGAACCTAAGAATGAAAAAGGAGAAGAAGTATCCCTTCAATTTTGGTTCTCTGATTGTATGTTTATTATTCTATTTTCTCAAAATGCTTCAAGGAAAATCTGGAACCATGTATTGGGACCCATCTTGATCGATTGCCCATTTGATTTTTGAGCACATGAATAATTTGGGTGATGTGAACAATGTAGAAAATTACATGACAAAATTATTCTCTATTTTTAAGAAGAATATAAATGAGAGAGACAAGATTCTGAGGAAGATTGTTGAAAAATACAAGAATGACATTATATTCCATGTGTCCTTTGATGAATGTATGATTGAAGTGGTTGAACCCTATACCATCTAGAAGATGCTGAAGGATATGTGAAAATTTTATTGAAGAGTCCTAAGGATCCGAATGAACCTCAGATTGGGACTTATGCAGAAAAATCCATGGAAGTACGTTTGGAACACAACAAAGCTAAGTCACAGAAAAATATAAAAGAAATGTTGAAGAAATCTAGTTTCACAGATGAGGAGTTAGCTCTAGGAAGATCTTTTGGAAGGAAAAAGTTTGTAGAATCTCCTAGTTTAAGGAGATCTGGTAGGATCCCTTCCTCCATACCAACCTCTGGACCTGCTGCAGTGAAAATTGTGCCCAAAACTGTTGATATAGGCAAAGGCCTCGCCCCTTCTGGACACACTACCAGATTAGGAAAGAGAAAAGGTGTTCCTCTGGTAGCCCCTACTAAGTGAGGAAGAAAATAAAAATATACTAGGGAGAAGAACATGAGCATTACTGAATATCAGGAGGAAGAAGAAGAAGACCCTACTTCAAAGTTAACAAGGAAAAGAAGAGTAAGTGTTTCCTCCAATAAAGGTGCATCACAAGAACTTAGTGTTGGATCAAAGAAAGTGCACTATGTATCATCCTTAGAGGATGTTGATGAGCAGGATGCAATTGATGTTGAAGGTGATGCAAAGAAAGCCAAATTTGAAGAAGTTTCAATGTATAAGGGAGAAAAAAAGGCCTCTCTGATAAGACTTGGTTCCCCTCTAAAATTGGATGTTGTGGTGAATAATTTGGTAAATCATGATAATATGGTGAAGACCACAACATAAGTATATGATTTTGTAGGAGTACAAGATAAAGAAACAATAATTCTAGCCATCATCAAATATGCTATTATTTTGGAAGCTAAATGGGATAACATTAAGTGTGATGCTTCTGAAAACTTGTGGGAAATATTGATGAAAAGAAGAGCAAAGGCAGTTGAGCTAGAAGATAAAATAAGAAATAAAGAATACAAAGAAATTGCATCCTCCCTGTCTCTAGATAATTTAAAATCTTTGAAGAAGATTTGTGCTAATATGTTCATAGTAAAGAGAAGAGTTAACACTCTGATGACAAAGGACAAGAAAGAATTCATAGGAATACGGAAAGAAATGATAAATACTATCAAGAGTATAGTAGTAAAGTATGGAATGATTGGTGCATCTGGTTCGAAACCTAAACCTAGCAGAGAAATTGCTACAGAAGGTTTGGAAGAACCTTCTTCCAGTGTTGTTGATGTAAATATGTTTCTGGAAATAAATGATTTGAATAACCTTCAGGAATCAAGTAGTACAAAATTTCTATCGGAAATCAATGTTGTTAATGAAAATCCGGAAATTAAAAAATAGGTAGAAGAAAATGTTGAAGAAAAAGGTCCTGTTGCTACCCCTCTAGTTCACCCAAAAGAAGAAGATAGAAATGAAGAATAAGAAGAGAAGAAGGAAGATGAAAAAGAAGAAGAAATTGAAAAGGAGAAGGAAAAAGAAGAAAAGTTAGATGGAAAAGAGATGGAAGAATAAAATGCAGAGGAAGAAAATGCAGAAGAAGAAAAAGAAGAGGATGAAGATGAAATAAATAAGAAATCAGATGACATTGTTGGAAAGAATGAAGAAATAGCCTAGACGGCTGTAGAATCAACAAAGACCTCTAGAGAATCCTCCTCTAGTGATGATGTATTGATAAGACTGCTATCTAAGTAGATCAGATTCCAACCAGTAATACCTCTGGAACTCTTACAGCTTCCTAAGAATCACGATTTTGCTGATATGAACAATATTTCTTCAGTACACAAACTAGTATTGGGTGATGTATTTCATGCATCTAGTAGAAACAAAATCTTAGAAATGCATAAAAAGTGAACTGAACTCATTGATGATTCTATTAAAGCTTTACAGGATGTTACATCAAATACATTTGTACACATCTCTCTCTCCGGTTCATAACTTGAAGCTTTTATTGGATTCCTTCAAGGAGAATTCCTCAGGACTTATTGAGAAAACAAAATAGGATGCTGAAGAAAAACTCAATGAAAAGAGGTTGTTGATCCTCCACGACAAATGTGCTTTGGTACATATCAATGTAGAGGAAAGTCTTAAATCTATGAAGACTTGTGAAGCTGAAGCTAACTCTGTGTTTACATATTGTATAAGGTGGCCTGATGCCACACAAAGTATAAAAGATCTCATGGAATCAATTGAGTCCCAACTGTCTTCTATCTCTAGTGCCTACAATGTATCTATGGAAAGATATAGATCAGCTTGGAATGATATTTCTACGCATAGAGAAAAGTTTTTATGTTACAAAATTAGAAGGAAGAGATAATCGGAAAATTTGGCTTGCTTGGTGACAATGTCAGGATGGAGTATGCTCCGGTAGCCAATGCTTTGGTTAGTGATGAGAATTTGAACAAGATCAATCTAACCCCAGATACTTTGGATGAAGCTGAAGAAAATTTAATTGCTTTATAATCTTTAAACAAGCTGCTAGTATCTACTAAGAAGAGTTGGGAGAATGGCAAAGCAGCCTGGCAAGGCATTCTATAGGAACTACAAAGTGCTCCCTCCTCCGGGTAAAATATTTTTTCTGTGTTTACATTGCTTGGGATAAAATCCTCAAGGGGAGTTTCAATAGTATGATTCCCTATGATGTTCATACTGGACCCTATGTATATATATTTTTTTCATATTTTTTGGATGATCTTTGTCTTTGATGTCAAAGGGGGAGAATGGAAAGAGAAATATAGAAGTTGGTAAAAATTTTTTGGCACGTATTGCCATCAATGACAAAGGGAGAGATTTTTGGAAGATTTAAGAAGATCACATCCCTTGATATAGTTTTGTTGTCATTGATGTCATCATAATATACGAGTTGCAAACTACATGATCTAAGTCTTTGTACTCTGGTATTTTGAACCAGTAATATAGAATAATCCTTCAGTATTTTGCTCTGGATTTCCTCTCTAATAATTGTTGTTATCTCAAATTTTGGGAAATGGTTTATGATTGGTAAAAGAATGCATGGAAAGGATTTCATGCATACAGGTTCCCATGGTCACCTTCGGTATCATTCTGTTGATTACATTTTTTTCATTAGGTCTATTGTTGACCAACCTAACAAGTAGGTGAAAAAGAAATGGATTAAATTTTATTTGTATAATACAGGCCAACATATTGTCATGTGCCACATAGTTGAATTGATTTTTAGGAATTTTTTGTGTTTCCCTGAAGCCGACCTGATCGATTAACTTATGGACAATCAGATATATATATACAAGGTGTTTTTGAAGATATACACAGTAGTATAGAGTTATGCGAATGTTGGTAAATTGTGTGTGGAAGTGAAGAAAGCGAAGTGTGATATGCTAGCATACAAATTTCTTGTGCTATAAAGGAACTAAATCTGCACTAGTGGTGTAATCTTATCAGTTCATTTCTGGCAGTTAGCCATTCTATTACTTCAATTTCTATAGGCAGTGAGCCTCTATTTTGGACAGTGAGTCCTGGCAGTGAGCCACCCATTTTTTAATATCTTATAACTGGTTATCCTTTATTGTGAGTTAATCCTCACCATGGTTTTTCCCATTTTGGGTTTTCCACGTAAAAATCTTGGTGTCTCTTGTGTTATGTTCTTAATGTTTAGTTAATGTTTTTTCTTGTTCTGATTATCATATACATTATATTAGATGAATGGTATTTGTTCAATAAGGTTAAGAATATATTGATTCACCCCCCTCTCAATATATTGGATATTCAACAATCAGTATCATATCTTGGTTCCTCTGGAGAAGTCTAATATCTTGAGAGAGATCTTAGAGATTGAATATATGGCTAATAATCACAAAAAAACAAGAGGTGATTAGTGCTGAATTTTGCACTAGATTTTAGTGTATCTGAGTCCATCAATTGGAGCCATCTCATGGAAATAAAGTCAACACATAAGGGTTTCTTTGTTTTATCGCCGAATTTTGTGTCGGATTTTGCATCATCTTTAGCATCCACT
The DNA here is from genome assembly GCA_007115665.2 of Sequoiadendron giganteum. Classification (NCBI taxonomy): domain Eukaryota; kingdom Viridiplantae; phylum Streptophyta; class Pinopsida; order Cupressales; family Cupressaceae; genus Sequoiadendron; species Sequoiadendron giganteum. The sequence goes on along the minus strand of CM021107.1, from coordinate 280,776,985 downwards.
TTAGCACTAGATTTTATGCCAAAAAATTGATGCCAATAATGTCTCCTTTAGCGCTAGGAATAGTGCTAGAAAATGGCACCGAAAATAGCGCCTAAATTGGCACCCAATTTGGCTTTTGGTTTTTCTTCTAGTTTTGCTCCCACTTTTGCTTCCACTTTTACTTCCACATTTGCTTCTGGTTGTGCTTCCGATTTTTCTTTCACTTTTTCTTCAAGTTTTGCTTCTGGTTTTGCTTCCAGTTTTGATTCTAGTTTTGCCTCTAGTTTTGCTTCCAATTTTGCTTCTTGGTTTGCTTCCAGTATTGCTTCTAGTTTTGCTTCAAATTTTTATTCTAGGTTTGCTTCTAGTTTTGATTCCAATTTTGCTTCCACTTGGTGTTTCTAGTTTTGCTTCCAGTTTTTCTTCCAATTTTGCTTCCAATTTTTCTTCTGATTTTGCTTTTGATTTTACTTCAATTTTCGCTTCCGGTTTTGCTTCCTGCTTTGCTTTCAGTTTTTCTTCCAGGTTTGCTTCCATTTTTGCTTCCAATTTTTCTTTGAATATTTCTTCTGGTTTACTTCTAGTTTGGATTCCATTGTTGCTTCCTTTTTTTCTTCTAAAAATGATTCTTATTTTGCTTCTAAAAAAATTCTTCTTGTTTTTCTTCCAATTTTTCTTTCAATTTTGCTTCCGATTTTTCTTTCAATTTTGCTTCCAAGTTTGCTTCCAATTTTTCTACCAATTTTTCTTCCAATATTTCTTCTGGTTTGTTTCTACTTTGGCTTCCATTGTTTCTTCCTTTTCTTCTTCTAAAAATGCTTCTTGTTTTGCTTCCATTTATTAGTTTAATATGTTTTAATTTAATTTAATTAGTTAAATATATGATGCCTCTTAAATAAGTCATATGATTATAGAGTAAGTAATTTAATTATTTAACTCGTAAGATTAAATAACAAGATAATTACGTATAAAATAAAATAAAAAAGATGATTTTTTTTTTTTTTGCTAGGTAAATCACTAACAAAATGATACATATCCAATAGTTGACATAACTCAAAATGATACATGTACAAATGATAAGTAAAAATGTTAAATTATGTAACTCAAATTGATACAAGTCTTGAGATGATACATGTCCAAGTGATATAAGTGAAAATGATAAATTTCAATATGATACGACTCAATAATATGGTACTATAGGTTGTGAAAATGATACATATGATAGTAACCAAGAAAATAGGCATCATAACAATATATCAACAATGATCCATGATGCAGTCTATATGGTCATGAATGTCACTAGGTACTACCAACAACTGCCTCATCATCATCACAACTATCATGACCATCATCATTATAACGATATACCAACAATAATCCATGATGCAACCTATATGATCATGACTGTTGTTGGGTACTACTAGCAACTTCCCTATCATCATGATCATGATCATGATCATTGTCATCAGCCTCAGTGTCTTCTATATCTGCATCATCATCATCCTCTACTATGTGATCACTTTTGTTTTTCATCACCAATGTGTCCAAAAACTCAAGAAGATCAAGAACACATGAAGGGTTTTACTTATTCATCAACAGTTGAGAGTCTCATGTATGTCATGATTTTTACTCGTCTGGATATTTCCCATGCAGTGGGAGTTGTGAGAAGATTTATGAGCAATCTGGGTAAACCTCATTGGAAGGCGGTATAGTGGATATTGCGGTATCTAAAATGTACTTCAGATCATGTTTTATGTTTTGGGGGACATGATACTCAACTACGAGGTTATGTTGACTCTGATATGGTTGGAAACTTGGAAAATAAAGATTTACAATAGGTTATACTTTCACATTTTTTGGGGCAGAGATCAGCTAGGTCTCAAGGTTCCAACAAGTGGTTGCCCTTTCCAGTATTGTGGCCGAGTACACTTATCTTACCGAAAGTGAGGAGGAAATGATTTGGTTATATCATTTTTTAGGAGAGTTGAGTTCCAAAAAACTAGGTTTTACTCTCTTTTGTGATAGCAACAACACTATTGACTTGGCCAAGAATGCTTATTTTCATAATAGGACCAAACATATTGTGTTGTGGTATCACTTCATCTAGAGCGTGATTGAAGAAGGCAATTCACATGTTGAAAATATTGATACCAAGAGAGAAGTTTGAGTTCAGTAGGGCTTCTCGATATTGTTAAGATGTGACATTGAGACTGGAGTGGTGGAACATCTCTGACCATTTTTTCATGGAAGTGGTTGGAATTCAAGTGGGAGATTGTTGGTGTGTGAAGTTCAATAGTCACATTTACCATGACTACTCACCTTCTATTGCCTCCTCTTTGAAGGTTTATTATTGTGCATGCCATAAAAATTATTCACTTGCTCATTATAATGGGTGATACAAACTATTTACTCCATTGTGACAATGAATAAAAGATATTTTCCTCTACCCCCATGGATGTAGCCAGTTTTAGTGAACTATGTAAATTCATGTATTGTGTGTTATTCTCATCTATTTTTAAATTTTTTTTATCTGCTCTCATTATTTAACACTTGGCACACTGTCATAAACACATCACTATGAAACCAAAACACCAACAATCAACATATTAAGGAATACCATTTCAAACTTGTGGGTGGTCCAGACACACCACATAGCACTCAAGACAACAAGCATAAGAACAACCTATGCATTCCATAATATATAGTCAAAAAGAAAGGCTAAGATCAAGACCTCTCCAGACTACAAAAAAGGACATTATAAATGGTTTTGAAGGTTTTTCATATTAATTAAACTATGTGAATTTGTAGATTTTTAAAGAGACTATTGTTCAATATTTTCTAGATGAAGATAGTTATAGATTTTTATTTTTTGTTCATAGTTTGAGGAGGTTAGTTGTAGGCTTCCAAGTTATATAAGTGTTGGCATGTGCATTGTCACTTAACTTTTCTATGGATTTTCTTTTTGTGTTCTTGAGCTATTATTACTCAATTATAGGTTTGTGATAAATTAGATTTAGATACAAGTTTATGTTTAAATTGTGGAGAATCAACATGTTATCTCTAGTTATCTCTATTTTTTATGTTACTAATGTGGTGTCGAATCTATTTATTACATTGTTCAAGATATATGTTTTATTATTTCTTTGGCTTTTGTTACTTTTGAGATATCAAATATGTTTAGATATTATGAGTTATGCAATATGGATTTTATTGGGTTGGTCTTATTCATCAATTTGGTGCATTGATATGTCCATTATTGTAAGGCATGGAGATGGTTCTTGGAGCATTAGAGACATTTATATTTTGAAACTCATAGTTATTGATTATGATGTCAAGACATGCTCTATATTACAATTTGGTGGGAGCTTTGTGCAATTATATAATTAGTTCTATCTTCTTAGCTGGATATCTTGGTTCTAATTTTGGAGTTATTGATGTAGTCATGCTCTTTGATTCTATTAGAGTCATTGGTGATTTTAAATTAGGAGATTATTATCATGATGTTAAGGATGCTAGTGTGCCATGAAAACATTTTTACTTCATATTATTTATTATAAACCCCAAAATGCTAAGAAACTTCTAGAAATTCTATATTTTGGTTCAGTTTCTTACCCAACATACATAACTATAAATAATAACATACAAAAAATATTCTAGGTGATAAAAGAAATGAAAATAATATTTAACTTATCTATTCAAGTAAAATAATAAAATCATAAGGAAATGAAGATATTTGTAAACTCTATAGGGTTGAATTTCTTCTCTAGAAAAACCTATATCTATGGGGTAAAAGCACCAAGTTGTGAAAAAAAAATGGCTCTTAAGATGCCACTATTTTTTTTGAAATCAGAAAATTTTGATGTTTGACAATAAAATGAATATAGTTACACTAAAAATTTGAAGATGCAACAAGAACAAGAGTTGTAGTGCTCTGAATCTAATTTCTAGTGAAAATTAAGGGTTTGAAAAAGGGGTAGCACACAAAGTGGTTGTGTTTTTATCAAACAACTCACTACCTTGTCTATTCTACCACATTGACAAGGTAGTGAGCTATTTGAAAAAATGCCACATAGAAATGGGGTCTCACAGTGATGTACATCACCGTGAGACCCCAATTCTATGAGGAATTTTTTCAAACAACTCACTACCTTGTAATGGGGAACTTGGAATGGGGTGTGAAATCTATCAAAACATAAAAGGGGGGTTTTCATGAGTGCGATGGTTACAATTTCCTTAGTAAACACATGTGAAATGTGGATACATAGACAAGGCACATGAACTATTTGACAAAATGCCTCAATGAAATATGTCCTCTTAGACTACAATGACTACAAGATATCCACAAAATGGAAAATGTATAGAGAATTTGATACCATAGACAAGGGAATGAGCTATTTGAAAAAATGCCTCAAATAAATGTGGTCTCATGATGAGACCGCATTTATTTGAGGATTTTTTCAAACAACTCATTTCCTTGTCTAACATGTTTGATAAAATTATTTTGTAGACATGTATGGAAAATGTGGTATCATAAAAAAGGTAGTGAGTTGTTTGAAAAATGCCTCTAAGAAATGTGGTCTCATGGTGATGGAATTCCATTCCATCACCTTGATACCAGATATCTTTGAGGCATTTTTTCAAACAACTCATATCCTTTTCTAACATTTTTGATAAATTATTTGGTAGACATGTATAGACAAGGTACATGAACTATTTGAAAAAATGCCTCAATGAGATATGTCCTCATGGATTACAATGATTGTAGGATATGCACAAAATGGATTTGTCAAAAATTCTTTAGAAAATTTCAAGAAAATGCAATTTCTAGGTGTAAAAGCAAATTCCAAAGCATTTTCCAACATCCCCCATGCCTATACCAAAATTAAAGCTTTGGAAAGGGGTATGTACATCCATAAAAAAGGAATGAGAAATGATGTATTATATTACATAGTTATAACTACTCATGTAAATGTGTATACAAAATGTGGAAGCATACAGGTATGTGTAGGATCATCATGGAAAAAACAGGCCCTTAAGTGGCAATAAAATTCAAAAAATTAGAGTTAGGCAACTTGATGCAAAAATTTGAATAAGTTATCTATATTATTTCAAAAATATGTAAAAATATAATCTATAGAAAATTGAATCTAGTTTCTAAACTACTAGGTTTATTTACAAAAAAAAATCTATTTGGTGAAAATTTGAAATTTCAATGCAGTAGTACTTAAATTTCAGGGAAAAAATAAGAAGTAGGTGTCTATCTGACCACCCTAACCATAATAAAATAATATTTTTTAATAATATTTTAGATATAAGTAGGGGACTTGTGTCCTGATGTGATACAAATTTTTTTGTAATTTTTTCCAAGTAAATAATTATTTATGAATTTTTATTATAAATTTTTAAAAATATAAAAAAACTCGTATGTCTAACCACCTTAACTTGGTCAAAACTTCATGAAATTCAATTTTTATTTTTAATCCTATAGTATGTGAAGCATAGAATGTGATGCATATTTCAGATTCAAAAAATGTGATACCATTTGAAAGCTATAGATTTTTTTCAATCAACCTATCAATCAAGACTTTAGTCGCAATTCAAATATAAAATGAATAATAATTATTTATTAAATTCAAAGTAAAGCATAATTTATATTGGTGGAAATCAGAGAATCTCCTTTAAAAACCCTTTTAATTTCATCAATTTTGGGTAAAAAAAAGTCATCAACCACATGGGCCATCATATCACTTAGATATAGCCACTTTTTGGCCCATCATGATCCTACACATACCCATACACAAGGTAGGTCAATTGTTTAAAAAAATTCCTCAAAGATATGTGGTTTAAAATGTAATTGGAAAGTGTAAAGTATTGTGTAGTTTAAAATTTTCCAAGAGGGGCTAAGATTATAATGAGACAAACAATTTGATGAACATGGAATATGCATAATAACAAAATCAAAGCATTGCATTAAGAATGTATGATAAGGGATGATAAAGAAACATAATAGAATTAATGAAAATGCAAAGAAACTATGTAAAGACTTGACATACCTAAAAAATGGAGATTCAAATGGAGGAAATACCCAATTATATAGTCTTTTTTCTTCTTGAATCAAACTCCTCAACAATTTGAGTTTTTCACAAGCTTGATTCCTTTTCAATGTTCAATTGTATATCACTCAAATATAATTACTAACAACAATACAAATAACCAATGTATAATGTTAAATTCCTACAATTCAATCATAATTAACATTGCAACACTACAAAATTTGAGACTTGAATTGATATATATCAAATTTGATGTGAAAAAATTGTTATTTCTGACTTCCTAAGTTGTAAAATCATAAAAAGGTGGTGGAAAGTTCATGCAAAGGTGGTAGAATGTGAAAAATTTGCATGTGCACTTCCCAGTAGCATAAAAAAGCACTATTTTATCGAAACATGTGTATAACCAGGAGAATAACAAAACATGTGGCCTTAGATCATGGGTGTGTTGAAATTTTTATCATTTTTAGAGCAAGCCAAAATGTGCTTGTGTTATAAAACGAGCGTGTTTTGACTTGCTTTGCAGAACATTTATATCTCAACTTCTTCAAAATGTGCTCGCATTATGAAAATGTTGATTTTATAAAGGTTTCCTCTCTCTCTCTCTCTCTCTCCTTAGCCATCTAGGTCTCTCACTTAACCCTAAACCCTATCCCTAATCCCTCAACCTTGGAAAATATACCTTAAACCCTAATTCCTCAACCCTATACCCTTAACCCTTAATACCTCAAGCCTTAAACCCTAAACCCTAATCTCTCTCTCTATCTCTCTCTCTCACTCCCTATATCTCTCTCCCACTCCCTCTCTCTCACTCCCTCTCTCTCCCTCTCTCTCTCTCACTCCCTCTATCTCTCTCCCACTCCATTTCTCTCACTCCCTCTCTCTCACACTCCATATCTCTCCCTATGTTTCAAGTATCTCCCTCCTACCCTCCTCTCTCTCTTAGGTATCTCGTTCTAGTACCGTACCTAGATAAATCTCTCTCTATCTCTCCCTCCCACGCACTCCCTCTCTCTCCCACTCCCTATCTCTTCAACTCCCTCTCTCTCTACCTATCTCTCAGGTCTCTCCCTCCCACCCCCTCTCTCTTTTAGGTCTCTCCCTTTGTCACCCTAGCTAGATAAATATCTCTCTCTCTTTGTATCCCTCCCACCCTACCTAGATAAGTCCCTCTCACTGCAATCCCCTCTCTCCCACTCCCTCTCTCTCCCCCCTCTCTCTCAGGTCTCTCCCTCCCACACCCTCTACCTATTTCAGGTCTCTCTCTCTTCAACCACCTCTCTCCCACTCCTTCTATATCCCCCTCTCTCTTAGGTATCTCCCTCCCACCTCCTCTCCCTATCTCGGGTCTCTCTCTAACTCCCTCTATCTCTCTCCCATCACTCTATCTTACGCTCCCTCTCTCCCACTCCCTCTCTCTCCATCTCTCTCAAGTCTCTCCCTCCCACCCCCTCTCTCTCCATCCCTTCCTCCCACCCCCCTCTCTCTCTCAGATTCTCTCCCTCCCATCCCTATCTCTCTCTCCCACTCCCTCCCTTCCCCTCCCTCTCCCTCCCACTCCCTCTCTTGCAATCCCTCTCTCTCCCTATCTCTTAGGTCTATCCATCCCACCCCCTCTCTCTCTTAGGTCTCTCCCTCTGGCACCCTACCTAGGTTACTCTCTCTAACTCTCTCTCCCCCTCTCTCTTTATCCCTCCCACCCAGCCTAGATAAGCACCTCTCAGTCCAACACACTCTCTCCTACTCCCTCTCTCTCTCTCCCTCTCTCTCATCTCTCTCCCTCTCTCATCTCTCTCCCTCCCACACCCACACCCCCTCCCCCTCTCTCTCTCACTCACTCACTCCATCTATCTCTCCCACTCCCTCTCTCTCACTTCCTCTCTCTCTCTATCTCTCAAGTCTCTCCCTCCTAACCCCTCTCTCTCAAGTCTCTCCCTCTAGCACCCTACGCAGATAACTCTCTCTCTTTGAGGTCTATCTCTCCCACCCCCCTCTCTCTCAAGTCTATCTCTCCCATCCCTTATCTCTCTCTCCCTCTATCTCTCCCACCCTACCTAGATAAGTCCCTCTCACTCCAACCCCTTCTCTCCCACTACCTCTCTCTCATGTCTCTCCCTCCCACCCCCTCTACCTCTCTTAGGTCTCTCTATCTCACTACCTCTCTCTCTCTCCCTCCCTCCCTCCCTCTCTCTCCCTCCCTCCCTCTCTCTCCCTCCTACCCTACCTAGACAACTCTCTCTCTCTTAAAATTATCCCTCCCTCTAAATACATGCATACATACATACATATAAGTATAAATACATACATATAGGCATACATACATACTTACATACATACAATCATACATACATATATACAGACAACATACATACATACATACATACATACATACATACATACATACATATATACAACCATACATACATACATACATAAAAGCATGCATACATACATAAAATAATGCATGCATACATACATACATGTCATACAAGAATACATACATACATACAAATATATATACATACATTTGATAGAATAGCATTTAGCACAAAGAAAGACATAACACGAGCAAGTTATAACACGCTCATATTATGTATTTCTTAGGAAACTCTTGAACACAAACACAAAAAATATGTCAAAACCATGAAGTAACATGAGCACATTATAACATGCTTGCATTATTTCTTTCTTTGGGAATCCCCAAGCCTTAGGCTTGGTATTTCCTTTGGATTACCAACCCAAAGGCTTGGAGTGCCTTCCCAACATCCAAAGATGTGTTTTTCCATATTCTACAAGATTTCACATAATCATGTTCATGCTAACTATCAGGTTTGCACATGTTTCAAGGTCAAACAAATCAAACACTTGGGTATTGTTAGGCTCTCTCTTAGCTATTTAACAATGTATTTTTTTCACATTTTGACAATGTTAATCCTTTCATCTTTAATTTCTTTTGTTTGTGTGTCCGTTTTTTGGCCAAAACCATTGTTTGGTATTTTTTTCGTTATAAATTAAGTGTTCATTGAAATTTCAAATAAGTTACATTTTTAGAAACTAGGCTTCATTCTACATATATTTAAAAAAAATATTTTCAATCAGTTTTCAAAATTTATAGGGGTGGCATGACCAAAATTTTGTTTTTCAGGATGTTTCCGCTTTGAAAATTAGTAAAAAGTCAAATATCCATTAAAAAATTATTAGAAAAATTGGGCATAAACTACATGTTGTTAGCTAATTTCTCACTAAAGCAATTTTTAAAATACCAAAAAAAGTTAACCTTTTGAGGGAGCCACAAAAGTCACTATGTTATGTTTTTTTGACAAAAACAACACCATTTTTTGTGGCTCCCTCTTTTGAACCCCTTAATCTCTACCTTTTTTTTTTTTTAAATAGTAGTTTAGAAAGTAGACTTGGAGCACTACGCTCCTTGTTTTTGTTGCATTTAAATTGTTTGAGTGTAACTATCCTCAATTTCACATCCAAGGTCAGTATTTCCTCATTTCAGAAAAAACGTGGCCACTTAAGACCCCTTTTTGGCCCCCCATCTTTTTGCACTTACAAGTAGGTGCAGGATCATGATGGGCCAAAAAGTGGCGATATGTAAGTGATATGATGGCCCATGTGGCTGATGGCTTTATTTTACACAAAATTGATGAAACAAAAAGGGTTTTTAAATGAGATTCTCAACTTTCCGCCAATATAAATTATGCTTTATTTTGAATTTAATAAATAATTATTATTATTTTCTATTTGAATTACGACTAAAGTCCTGATTGATAGGTTGATTGAAAAACATCTATAGCTTTCAAATGGTATCATATTTTTTGAATCTGAAACATACATCACATTCTATTCTTCACATACTATATGATTAAAAAAAATGAATTTCATGAAGTTTTGACCAAGTTAAGGTGGTCAGACATACGAGATTTTTATGTTTTTTAAAAGTTATAATAAAAAATTCATAATTAATTATTTACGTGGGAAAAATTACAAAAAAATATGCATCACATTGAGACATGAGTCCTCTACTTATATCTAAAATCTTATAAAAAAAAAAGTATTATCTATTTATTGTGGTTATGGTGGTCAGATAGACACCTACTTCTTATTTTTTCCCTGAAATTTAAGTACTACTGCATTGAAATTTCAATTTTTCACCGAATAGATTTTTATTTTTTAAAATAAACCTAGTAGTTTAGAAACTACATTAAATTTTCTACATATTCTATTCTTACATATGTTTGAAATAATATAGATAACTTATTCAAATTTTTATGTCAAGTTGCCTAACTTTGATTTTTTGAATTTTCATTGCCACTTAAGGGCCTATTTTTTCCATGATCATCCTCCACATACCCTTACCCACATATTTGATAAAATTTATATATATTTTCAAAATTTTAATAAATAAATAAGATATTCACACAATCATTTAAGATATGACACATTAATGTTAATTATTATAATGTAAACTGTAGGATAATGCATGCCTATATTATAACTTAAAGGAACTAAATGGTAGCTACATGTATTTATTAATAGTGACATTTTTATAATTATAATTATTTAACATATTATAAGAAGTCAAAACATAAACATACAATGATAATTAGTTTTAATTTTTTTTAATAATTTAAATTATATAGTTTTCAAAAACTTATCAATAAATAGTTTTTAAGTCAAATAAATATAATAATAATATTAATAATAACATGTTAGTTTCATTTTTTAATTTGTGTGTTAATATTAATATTATTATAAATAAATTATATTTATTTTATAATTGTATATTTAATATTTCTTAAATAATATTATTTAAAAATATTATAAAACATTTAATAAATATCTAAAAAAATAAAAATTCATGAATTATCATTAAAATAATTTTATTATTAATTTTTTTTTTTTTTTTAATATTTTCAATAGTAAAAACATAAATACTTTCTAAAGATATATTTTTATAAAGAAAAAAATGATATTAGTAATATATTAATAAAATATCAAAACACAAAATAAAAATTAAACATATTAAAAATTTTACATTATAAAATATATTAATTATTAAAATTAGATTTTTTTGATATTTTCAATTTATATATATATATATATATATAGACAACAGGAATCAGGTAGCATGACCCCCTATAAACTACAGTGCATCTAGTAAAATTTTTATTTTTAACGTGATCGACGGTGTTGGCACGACATGCCCTCTAGTACCACAGGGGTGGGGGAGACGAGACCTCATGACCAACCTCCTGCAACAGGAAAGGTTTAGCCAACCAAGCAAGGGCCCCCGCCCCATTATCAATTTTAATATTAAATGTATTAGTAAAAACATAAAAAAGTTCTAAAGAGGTATTTTTATAAAGAAAATAATAATATTAGTAATATTTTAATAAAATATCAAAACATAAAATAAAGATTAAACATATTAGAATTTTACATTGAAAGATAGATTAATTATTAAAAATATAATCTTAATAATTGTATATTTAATATTATTAAAATAATATTATATAAATTGTTGGAAGAATGGAAAAGATGAGTTTGTATTTTGTCATTGATGTCACCATGTTGGTCTAGTACCCTGAACCAGTATGCAGAATAGGTTTACTTTCTCCTTGTTTGGTTTGGTATTTTGGTCCACATGTTTCCTTCGGTAATCATCATGGTTTAAGGTTTTGGGAAAAAAGGTTTATAATTACTAGAAGCGTGTATGGATGCATTCCTATATGTTCATATGATTGGATGATGAGCTGGCATCGACTTTGGTATTTTCATTTAGTTATAAGGTTAATCATGGCCGACCTAATAATCAATTAATAGTTTTACATGTATTGTAGATATATGTGTGACCTAGATTTGGTCCTAGCTAACATAATATGGCATGAAACACAATTGAATTTCTATTGGGAAGCTTTGTGTGATGTTGATAATTATATTTTTGTAAATAGATGTTCCATCCAATTAGGCTGACCTAATTGATGCATGCAGATAGATTATATATATATATATATATAAGATGGTTTGAAGATGAAATGAGTGTGTGTGTGTAAATGAATGTATGTATGCGAATTTGATATTAAAAGTGCATGAGTAGAAGAGAAGAGATTAGTTTGATGTCATGCGAGTGAATAATTTGAGAATCTAAGGAACTGAATCAACACTTGTGGTGTAACTCCATTAGTTCATATTCTGGCTATAAGCCATTTTGTTTCTATCTCATTTGTAGGCAGTGAGCCTCCATTTTTTGACAGTGAGTCCTTATAAGCAGTGAGCTTTGTATCCGGGAAATGAGGCCTCTGCTAGTGAGCCTCTTTTGTAACTGGTATTGAAATAACTATATAGTGAGCTAATCCTCACCATGGTTTTTCCACTTAAAAATATGATGTTTATGAGTATGTGATTTCATGTTGTGTTCTTTCTCTTCACTGTTTTATGCATTAAGGTAATTAATGGTGTTTGTTCAATAAGTGTTAGAATACATTGGTTCACCCCCCCTTTGAGTATCTTCATTATTCAACATAAATATATTATTAAACATTAATTCTTAAAATAAATTTATTAATTATCATTAAAATAATAATAATAAATAATTAAAAAATTACAACACTTATAAGATACAATTTAAATATATTTTATAAATATTAATATATTAATCACATTAATATTAATAATTATTAGAATTTTAGTTCAATAGGACAAAATAGTTGCATGCCTATATTCTAGCTTAATGAACATTGTTTTCATATAAATTAGTTCATAATAATGACAATATATAAATATAAATTTAAAATTAAATAATAAATTTTGCTTAAACCCTATCAACTAGTAGTTTACTAAAATATTTATTATTATTATCATTGTTTAATTTACAAAGAAAAGGTAAAATCTATTCTTAAACAAAGGAAAAATAATAGGTCACTTTCATACACAAAATTGTTTAGTCAATCATATTCACAATAAATAAATTTTAAAATTTACATAGTTAAATATTTTTTTATATTGAATATATACTAGTTACATAGGATAAAATGAAGTTATAAACTGCAAAGAGAAAAATCAGCAAGACAAAATGATCAAGTAACAGACTATAGACAAACCTAGCTATAGTAGAATTACAAAACAAAAATGATTACATGGCTCCAATAATTACAACAATGAAAAACCCATCTATAGTAGAAAAAAAATGACAACAATTACAAAACTGCAATAATTACAACAATAAATACATAGAACAAAAACAAACAAAACTAAGACCTTAAGGCTTGAACATTATGAAGATGCTTTTTACTTATCAGCTAATTCACCTAGAGCTTGATTTTTTGAATTTCTCTTGTAGTTGCAAAAACAAAAAATAAAGACAATAGAATGTATCAAAGTAAAGCTTTAACACTAAAAATTCTTGGTGATCATTATGCATATTGAAAATTGATTTACATCTATTTCTCCATAAATGTAACAAGATAGCCTATCTAACACTAGTAGCAATAACATTATCATGAAGCCCAATCTCAAGAAGGGCCGCTTTCCATCTTAGTTTATGCTCAAAAATAGTAGGCAAGTCATTAAATATAATATTTCATTATTGTTTGATGAACTGGCATCCCCAAAAAGTGTGCCTTATATCTTCATTTTTTAAATAAAAAGGACATACCTGCCACCAATGGGTAACTTGCAGTGAAGTAGTTTCCAAGCAAGTAATTGTGCATCTAAATTAGCTTTTGATTTCCAGATTTGACCAAAAAGTTTAGCCCAAAATTTTTCACCAAATTTGCAATGCCACTTAAGGTTCAAATGAGGATTCAAAGGAAAGACAAGAAGCAATTGAAAATATAACTTTTTAAAGGAAAAATTAAGAAAGGATAAGCTACTAGCCATTTCCAATCTTTGAAAAACTATAATGAATAGGGGTACATAATTTCATAGACAGCTACAATGGAACCAAGGGACACATAAAAATCAGGAATGGTCGCACCTTAATGCTCAAATAAAAATGTGTTTTGATGATATTCCATGATAATCAAATCAAAGTAGAAAAGTCCCAAAGGTCACCAACATTACAGACTCCTTTTTAAAAAAAGAAATTATGACTATTTTGGAAAGCTCAAAGCTAGGGGTTGCTCATGATACAGGATGAGTTTGTTCCACCAAATGGAAGAAGTGGAGAAGCTAAATCCATGTTGAAGAGAAATATCTCTCCATTATAGAAGATGGAATATACATTTTCAAGCTTTCTAAATTGATTGAAGGGATGGAGAAGTTGGTATGTGCAGGAGCATGATGGGCCAAAAAGTGGTGATATGTAAGTGATATGATGGCCCATGTGGCTAACGACTGTTTTTTACCCAAAATTGATAAAATGAAAAGGGTTTTTAAAGGAGATTCTCAATTTTCCACCAATATAAATTATGCTTTACTTTGAATTTAACAAAAAATATTATTCATTTTCTATTTGAATTACGACTAAACTCTTGATTGATACGATGATTGAAAAACATCTATAGCTTTCAAATGGTATCAATTTTTTTGAATCCAAAAAATGCGTCACATTCTATGCTTCGTATACTATAGGATTACAAAAAATGAATTTCATGAAGTTTTCAACAAGTTAAGGTGGCTAGACATATGATTCTAATAAAAAAGTTCATAATTAATTATTTACTTGGAAAAAAACTACAAAAAAATATGCATCACATCTAGACATGAGTCCTCTACTTATATCTAAAATATTATTAAAAAAATATTATCATTTTATTGTGGTTAGGGTGGTCATACAAACACCTAATTCTTATTTTTTCCTTGAAATTTAAGTACTACTGCATTGAAATTTCAAATTTTCACCAAATAGATTTTTTTTTATAAATAAACCTAGTAGTTTAGAAACTACATTCAATTTTCTACAAATTCTATTCTTACATACTTTTGAAATGATATAAACAAATTATTCAAATTTTTATGTCAAGTTGCCTAACTTTGATTTTCTGAATTTTCATCACCACTTAAGGGCTAGTTTTTTCCATGATAATTCTGCACATACCCAAGAATTAATTGAAAAAAAAGGCGCATGGTGGATTTTATTGAGCCATCCCATTGATTTCCATTTACCTAAACTGGAGCTGATTTAATTTTGTTCCTTATAAAAATCTTCCATGGTTCTTCACCTTTGACAACTCTTATAATCTATTTAGCAGCCAAATAGATAACTTGAGTTTTTGGATCAATTAACCCTAAACCACCTTTGCATTTAGGTTGAATTCAATGAATCCATGATGTGGATACACATACCATGTTTCCATCGCATTTAATACATAAAAAATTCCAAATAATTTTATTTAAGTCTTTGTAACCTTTTTTGGAAGGAATCCAACATGATGAATAGTAAACATGTGTGGCAAGGAAGATTTTGTTGGAAACTTGAATTTTACCAGTCAAGGAAAGAAACTTACTTCCCCAAATAAATAGTTTATTTTTTAGTTTTTTAAGATACCAATTCCACATATCAAGAGGGAAACCCCAAAACCAAAAGGTATCCCAAGATACCTGATAATTTTTTCATGTTTAATGTGTTTCCATTCTCGAGGAATCCAAGGAGGAATAGGTCTTGCTTGAACCATCAAGAATTCAATTTTATCATGAGCAAGTTTAGAACCTGAAACAACACAATACAACTCCAATATTTCCAACACATTAGAATTTTTTTTTTCAAAATTTTGTAAAAATAGTAAATTGTTGTCAGCATAATGCAAGTTAATAACACCGACACCTTGTGGAATAGAGATTACAACAATGAGCTTCATTTGATTAGCGCTATGAAGAATATATCCCAACACATTAGCTATGAGAATGTAAAGATATGGAACAAGAGGACATCCTTACCAAAATAAAGTTAAATATTTTACTTCATTTTAGGTAGAATGAAATTTATTTGAAGAAGACTTTTATTGATTCAAAATAAACTTATTAATAATTAATTAAACAAGAAAAATATTCACTTTTTAACATTTTATATCTATTGACATTTTTTATATAATACAAAATTTCAATAAATAAAACATAAACATACTTAATCAACAATACCTACTTTATAAATTTCAATAAAAAAATCATAAATCAACCTGATTGACAATACCTATTAGTCGTCTAGTAAAATAAATAAATTCTTTTACTAGTTCCTACTTATATTTTCCATGCATCTTATCATATGCCTTTACATCATCAAATGACAGGTTTGTGACACCGTCAATTACATGAAACATGTTGATTAGTATAATCTAAATGATCTTTTTAAGGAGACAAGACTCCTCAAAACTGTTAGCTTCTTGGTCAAGATCTATAATAGGAAGGAAAAAATTGAAAAGAACATGAAAATAGTTAAATATTCGATGCTCGGTTCCATGATTGATGGTCTCATGGACATCATTGAAAATCATTCATTCATTCATTCAAAACCATTATTTTCTCTTCTAACCTATGTAGTAGGGAGCTTTAACATGTCCCACAATGGATTGTAGCTGCGACAAGAGTGGGTGGAGGAGAAGATGAAACAATGGTGGTAGTAATAAGGGATAGGGATGGGGACGGTGATGGTGGCATGTGCACGACTAGAGATGGGCACATTAACAATCTCAAAGAGCATGGGAATGCAGTGGACTGGTGAGGCAGCGTCCTGTAGAGTGAATTTATGTTTTATCGAGAAGGTGGACGATGTCAATGATTTAAGGAGTGGCTACACCCTTAAATTCACTGATGATGTGGAGGATGAAAAATTCATGTTATTTTCATCGAGAGAAGTAGAGATGAGGTGAGGGAAAAACTTCTGTGTGTTGTGGCTCTTTCTCATACATACGATCCCTCCATAAATTCCATTACTTGAGTTGTCCCACCATGAGTTGACATGACTATGCACAATCTAACGAAACATCACTAAGAACTTGGAAGATTTACCACCACCTAGTGAGTGTGAGAGGTTGAAAAATTTATCTTTGATGCCATCATTCATTGAGGTCACTAAATCAATAGGATAAAGAAAAGAGGGCCCACCCAAACTAACATGGAGTACTCTCAACTAATAGTACAATTATAATATGACATTGTAAGGGAACCTCATGCTATTGCATGAGCTATAAGACCTCAAAGCACTAAGAGCCCTAAATCATAAGACCTCAAACCACTAAAAATTACCAAAATAGCACTTGCACCCATAGGAGGTTCAAGGGAGATGACGATAGGAAATTAAAGAAAAAATGTCAATGAATTATGACAATACGTAATTGGTTGTATAAAAAGATTGTGTGCATTGCATAATATAAGTAGGTACATTCTTTTGTTGGATTTTTTTTTTTTTTTAACAATGAAATCCCTTTGAAACAATTTATAGAAATTTTGCATAACTAAACATCTATTTGTCTTTTTTGAAGCTCCTCTTTTAAAGAGATGGAATGGCTATGAAGTGAAACACAATGCTGATTAGATTGATTTGAACAAGAAGTTTCAAGTTTACATCAGTCAAAGTAACAAATAGATTCACAATGTGTTTATTGAAGGTCCTCTTTTCAAGCCCTAGAATTTGTATATACTGAAACATAATGTTGTTAGATGAGAAATCCATAAATTATAAATATTTAACTAGATATGTAAATTTAACAAAAAATAAAATTAAGTAAAAAGGTAATTTTTTGTTTTCTCCATTAGAGACAACCACTTGTAATTGATTAGTTTTATACTTATTGTTATTAATCAATGGTTTGGAATATTTCAAAGGCTTCCTTTCCTATATTTAAGGCTAGTTTTCCTTTCAAACATTATGGCACCATTTTGAGTTTGAAACTTATTTCCAGGGAGTAGTATTTTGTTTTTCTAAAAAATCATTTGGTTTGACTTTTGATAGAAGAAACATCAACTCATGTGTATCTTGAGATTTTTAGTTTTCTTCACCAATTCTTAGAGTTCAATTGAAGAGACTGGTACTATTTCCAATAGCATGGTTGCTTTGAACAATAAAATATGGACTAACACTCTATAATAACCCACTGTTCTCAAATCTTGTAAAAGCTAGAGTTGATAATTTTCTAAAGGATTTTGTTAAACTTCAAACTTTCATGGACCTTAAATCTATTTTGTAGATTGATAAATTTAGTAGATCTTGATATCTACATACATCTACAATAAATAATAGTGATTCAATTTTTTTTAGTATTAAAATATGATTGTGATTAAGACTTGAAAGATTATAATCCTAAGCTTGTGATTGCTCCATGATAAATATGAATGACATGTTTCACTCAGAAAAAGAAATTAAATTGAGATTGTTTTAGAATTGTTTTATTCAGTCCAAGGAAAGTCCTCAAAGGTAAATTAAACTTAACATCAGGCCCAACTACTTAATAGCTTATCTGAAATTTGATTGTTTATCTTGACTAATGATCAAGCTATAAATTGTTAAAACTACAATTCTCGAACTAATTTCAAAAGACACGATGTTCTTTGATGTGTTGTTGAGTATGTAGATCCATTGTGAGCATGGAAAAAACCAACCAAGTAGAAGGGGGAATATACAAATTTATGAGATCTTGGATTGATGATTGATGATAGTGCATGAGAGGCTCCGTAGAGGAAAAATAGAGCAGCCAAGTATCAATTAAGAAGTGAAATGTCAAGAGTTAAGGACAACATGAGCTGACTGATTACAAAAAAAATGCACAAGAGTAAATACACTCAAAGAATTCCATGTACTTGGAAAGAGGTAAAAACCACCCAAATGATTGTACCACCAAGGAAATGTCCAATTAAACCAAGAAAATAACTTGTATGGCACAAGGAGCCTTGAAAATGAAATAATTACTTGACACTAAAAACATTGTCAGTAATTATTCTAAGGAAATTAATGTAGTGACCTAATCAACCAAAAAGGCCTAAGAGGGAGGATCTCAAAAGACTATAAATATCAAAAGAGACCATTGGAAGAAGGTTTTTGCAATGAAAGGAAAAAACACAAAAGTCATGAAAATAAAGGAAATGAAATTGTATAAAATGGGGAAAATTGAAGAGGCATTAGTAAGGTATATGCTCATGATTGGTTTAGTAATGTTTAAAACCTATTGACATGGATAAGTGTGTGTACATGTGTGTATGTACTATGTGAATCTGGTGGGTTTGATTTATGGGGGCAAGCTTAGTTTGATAGATCACTGGGCAATGGGGACAAGCTCAATATACTAAACAACGAGTTAAGCTTAGTTTGATACATAACTGCAATGGGGATAAACTCTATATGAAGGTTGTGATTGCATAAATTAGGAATTGTTGAGAAGATACTTGGAGATAAATCTTGTGTGTGTGTGTCCAATATTGGTCTAAATGTTGTTTCTTGTGTGCTTGAATTTTGTGAAAGAGTATGTGTTGGTATTATTTCTATGTAGCAGATTTGGAACTAGTAAAAGAGTAGAAAAATACAAAAAAATAGAATATCTACTTAGAAAAAACTGTAGTGGTTTTGAAATAAAGGCTTATGATTGCTCAACCAAAAAATATTGGTTATCAGTTAATGTTTGTTTTTAGACGTAGGGAAAGGAATGTTTAGCTATCTGAAATTTGTTCTAGATGCTCAAATTCCCCATTTCTTATCTTCACACTATTTATTTTGCTGAGAGTAAAAAAAGGGGTATACGATTGTCTCCTTATTTTCTTCTTCTCCAGGACTTTCCATTGCCACTAGATTCTGAAAAACTTGCAGCCTAAAATTGGACTTGGATGCATGGGATCTCCAATGATATGAGGATATTGAATTTTTCATTCTCAGGTTAAGAGAGTTAGGCTGGTTGAAAAAGAAGGAAAAACGGTAGAATAAGGAAGACTAGGTTAAAAATCAGCCACAATCTCTTGCTCTAGTTACAAATCCTCACTAAACATACCAAGGAGGGGTTCTGAACTGATTAAGAGAGGGGGTTATAAATGTTTGGAAAGAATGATAGGAGGGAAGAAGGCGAGGGAGGTTGATTCGTTTATCAAAAAGGTGTTGCTAAATCAAATCATGCCTATTTCCACACCACCATAGATAGATGTTGGGTAGCAACACTAGGGGAACTAACTAATAGGTGTGGGTGGTCCATTCCTACCATGCTTTCTTTAGGGTTTTATAGCATATAAATTATTCATTATCCCTCAACCAAAACCATGGTCTGCTCCATCAGGCTTTTAAATCATGATCTAGCCAAGTTTTCATCATTTAAAAAAAGACTTCATACGATAGAAGAATACATGAAAAACAATCCTATCTATTGATTTTAGCATGAAACTTCAAACAAAAATCTTACCTTGTAGATCTCTACCTTGCAATATTTCAATTGCGCCAACATTTACAAAAAAACATACAAATTATCCCCAAAATTTAGCCTTTATGCTCAGTCTTTTGCCTACAAATAATGAAAGTCAAACTATTTTATAACCTCTTCCCTGCCCTTTTCTATTTAGTTTCAACAAAAACATGAACAAATAAATGATTTGGCAGCATATAAATTACAAAAATAAAACTCACGAAGACCATGGTAAGTGACTTACCTCAAGATTCTGCACAAATTGTGTTGGCTGTTAGCAATGCCGATGAGGAAAATGGGTAGTTTGTAGGAAATATTTCAAAATCCCAACCACATCAGAACTTTTTTAAAATTGGACAAATGAAAACCAATTTCTCGACAACTGTTGCTTCAATTTATCATGGTTTTAGGGCTCACGAAAATTCAATTGGATTGGAGATCTATAGATTAAAAGTGTATCAACTAAAATATTATTTGCTTCAAAGATCCAAAAATTAAAGGTAAGGAATTAAGTGAGGTATATTAAAGAGTAGTTTTAAATATTTCCCAGGAACCTAAAATTTGTACTGAAGATGTTTAGCAGTGTGAGATAATAGTTTAGGAGCGTGACACAAGTTTGCTGGTGAAATTTGCACTCACAATCCCAAAAGTAAAGCCTATTAGATAATTAATAGAACTCAAAGCACTAACAACGATTACATCATTTGGAAACCTAATACAATCATTGTTCATGTGTGTATGGTTGAGTAAATAAAAGTAGGGAAAGGCCACAATCCACACTAGCGTTGATGAATCTCCATAATCACTATCATGTAAAAGAATTTGCATTTTGATTGACACATTAAATTTCATAACATACAAATTTGACATTATAGTTTGAATATAGAAGCTTGAAGGATGGCATGACATAATGAACCCTAAATATCATGGAGAACCCATATTAGAGAGTACATAGAACCAATCCTCTGTACGGAAATGTGGTCACCATGCCCTCCTTCTCTCTTAAGGAACTAAATGAACTGCATATTAAGCTAGAGTACACCTATACATGATCACCATTGACATGATCAAGACCTTTCAAATGCAATTTTTAAAGGAAATATCATGGAATTAAAAATATATAGCATTTTTTTCCCTTCAATGATATGAATTTCTTATTTCCTTTATTAGAAAAGTACATATATGGAAGGAACACTAGTTATACGTGGATAACTAAGTGGAGCCCCATGCTTAGTTTATATCTTTCCAATTTAAAAGCCCTTGAACATATTAATATATCTTAATCTCATGCTTAGTTTCTCTTTCCAATTTCAAATCCATTGAACATATTAATATATCTTAATCTAGGTTTTAAGAAAACTCCATTTGCTACTGTTAAGGCCTCCATATAGAGTTTTATTTAGGAACTTTAAATTTTTAAACTAGATTCATAAGGAATTATTAAATATAATTCCTATCACTTAAAGAATGTATGATAAATTATATTTTCAATTGTCATTGGGTTTAATAGAAGAGTATGTGGAAGAACATTGAACATGTGCAATCTATTGATGTGTACATGTGTTAAGACATTCTCCTAATATGGGGACATGACTTATCTCTCCATTCTTGTATGGCCTTAAAGTCTTATGGTTTTTAGTAGGATTGTCTTTTGATTATATGTATGTATCGTAAGAATGATCCTTCATAATGCATTGAAACTTTAACAATGACATGTACCTAGAGTGACAAATGGATACACCACATATAAATAAATGGGTACATTTGTGTATGGGGATATATAAAGAGTACAAGAATGAGCCCATATTCAAACAATATTGTGCAATATATTGATACGTACATGTATGAAAAAATTCTCCTAAGATGGGGATAAGACTATGTGGATATATTTTAAAGAGGGGACCAAAATAACCTTGGAACTTATGCTATATTTTTTTTCACATGGAGGTGAGATAGTAGACGATCAAACCAAATGTTTTTGAATGCACAAGACAACTAAAGGGGGGTGAGTTAGTTGTAAATTAAAACATCAAAACCCTCATTACTATTTAGATCTACATTAGTCTTTAAACCTTTAACAATCATTAAAATCTTATCATGCATTAGTAGAATGTAAACATGAAAAATATTAATGCAAACACATCCAAACACATGAGAACGCCATATTTATGTGGAAAAACCAAGAATGGAAAAACCATAGTGAGGATCAAAGCTCATAATATAAAGTAATTGCAACATCGAATACGATAGGCTCACTGCCCAAAAGAAAATAAGGTCTCATTTCCAATGGCTCACTGCCCAAAAGAAAATAAGGTCTCATTACCAATGGCTCACTGCCAGATCAGAAAGAATAAAGAATATTTTTACAATGAGAAATCCATCTCAAAGCAATAGAAAAATTCCACCACTAATTCACTAGAACATTCACACTCTCTCTATAGAATGTAGATACCTTCTACTCACTACTTCCAATTGTCTTAGGAATTAAAGCTCACATTGAATTTTGCACTTTCACACTTCACATCTCAACACTTTGCATTACACACTACACTGCTTGATTCTAACTCAACACTTATTTATACCATCTTCAAGTTCTTGAAAACAATTGACAAGGTTAGCTATGCACCTCAACCGTGCAAATTCAAATTAGGTCAGCACTAATAATTACCATGGTGGAAAGGAATGAAAGTGGACCACACCACGCATTAAATTGGACCCAAATCCACACATACACATGATGCCATGCTTCCACAAACATCGAAGCATATTCATAATTAATGTAAACACCCAAGGTTGGCCAAACATGTGTTAACACCATTAAACAATTAATTACATGCTTCATTTGATCCAAAGATGACTCACAAACCAAAAAATACACTTTAACACAATCTATAATATTCCATCAACACCCTAAAATCCAACAACTCCTTCACAACATCATACACTAGAAGAACATATTCATTATGCACAACCAACTAACATTCCACACACTACAACACCTGAATCTAACCTTATGGAGCACCAAAACAAAAATAACTCAGACTGAAGATAGATATGAGAAATATAAGCACACCCTCAGATCCACAAAATTAGAAACCAAACTATAGATAAATGTTGATCAAAACCATTTCTCCTAGACAACACTACTTTAACAGTTCACACAATGGTGAACACAACTTTCTTTGCACAATGATCTAAGACAAGAAAGTCTAGATATAACACCTTTGAACACCTTTGATCAACATATTCAAAACACACAAGTAGGTCTCCAACCATGAAGAAATACAGAGAAAATCCAAATCACTACACTACAATACTGAACACCTCTCAACCACACTATTTTCTCTTTTCTTCAAATTTTCTCAAAAGCACTTGGAAACCAAGAACCACAAACTCAAACTCATCACCTGTAACACTTATATAGAATCTCAACCACACAAGAGGTTGAAAATCACCAATCACCAATACATTCTCATCAAAGAAATACTAGAGGTTGACCCTAGTGATACTACTAATGACAACATAATTCAACCAATCAAAGCATCTACATATACTTCCAACAATCTCTCCATAGACCTTTTGACATGAATGCAAAAACCTAGAAATTTTGATATCAATGAAAAAACATCCTCATACTTCCAAGAATCTCCCCCTTTGTCATTGATGGAAACACATGGAAAAAACCATCAACAAAAAAAACATTAACAACTATGATCACCAACTCATATATTGCACATTAGTGCATATTGCTCCCTTAAAATTTCTCTTTCCCCCCCTTACTTCATAAGGTTTTTTAGTTACCTCTCTATCCTTCTTTGACATGAATGGAAAATGATGGCACACTTATATCTTTCCCCCTTTGACATCAATCGCACATACTTTCTCTCCCCCAAAAGGCAACACCTATAAGGGATAACAATTGCTTTGCGACTACCTTTCATTTTACTACACTCTATTTTCTTCACACCTTCTTTGCATACTACACAACATAATTCATCGAATAGAAACCATTGCACACATCCAAATGATGAAAATAATTACTCCCCCTAACTGTAGGGTGATCCCACAATAGTCGTTTACACTTTTGGGACATCTTGATATTTGTTGAAATCACATAGTTTTAGAAAATATAAGGATTTAAGCCTTCAAAAGTTTCATTCAAAGGATTCCAATTAAAGAGGGTTTGATCAAACTACCTTATATCAAAACCCTTGGATAGAACCCCACTAGTTTTAAACCATACCTATAATGGAGTCTCATTTACACCTATCAAAATATTGATAAAACACCACTTTTGATTTACCTTTTGGGGGATCAAATGAATTCATTTAAAAATTATTTTTAATAAGTATGTAGTCCTTATTATAAGCTTCCTAAAAAATATAATTTTAAATATATTTAATTTTAGTATTATAAATATTTTTTATTTCTTGTAAATGTAGGTTTTTCATCGAAAAACAAGCTCTTTTTTCTGCACATGTGGAAAAATAGTAGACTACCAAAATAAAATTTTGAAAAATATGTTTGTGCTAGGTATTGATGTCCTTGATCCAGAAAACAAATTTGAATTTCAATACATACTATTTTTTTATGTTGTATACGGTCTGCCTATGTCTAAATTATAATTGGTTTGACTTCAAAACTTAATTAAGAAAATAATATTCAATAAAACACTATGAAACCAAATGAATGTTGGCCTTGTTGTTGCACCAAAAGATCGACTTGTCAATTCTCGATACAAGCCAAAGTTAAGATCCATGGGAGGTGGTTAAAGCATGTCACGAATCCCGAGTGCCATGCTAAAAAACTAAGGAGACCAAGGGCGCACACCTTGCAACAATCCCCCCCAACGCAAGCAAGGGACTTGAACCCTTGACTAGCTCCGATACCAATTGTTGGCCTTGTTGTTGCACCAAAAGATCGACCTGTCAATGCTCGATACAAGCCAGAGTTAAGATCCATGGGAGGCAGTTAAACCATGTCATTAATCCCAAATGCCACATTGAACAACCAAGGAGACCAAGGGTGCACACCTTGCAACAATGAATGTGCCATATATCATAGCTACAAATCTAAATTTGAAAAAAATAAAATTTTATCCTTCATAGAAAAAAAGTTATGTTGTTTACGGTGAGAATCACTCTTTATAAATGGTGTTTACTATTAAAAAATTATTTTTGAAGGAGATGAAAAAATAAATGCAATTTGATTCCAAGATTTTAAAAAATATATATTTAAAATCTAAAGACAAAATGTCACAAATCACTAGTTTACATCATCTTCAAATTCCACATTATTTAGTAGCTATAGGTGCTTGAAAGTGAAGATTTAATTAAAAAAATTCAGTTCAATTTCAAGTTTGGCAAAAAGTGTAAACCAACAATGCTAATACCTACTCCTCCTAAGAGGTAGACAAAAACATTAGTCTAGAACAAGGAATGAATCTTGAGATCCACTAGACTGATTCATAGCCTTATGCATCTAGTTGAAAGGAGGGGAAATAACCCCCAACTTCTCCCAGATATACTCAAAAGTATCCTTAGGAAGAGCCTCAATGAATACATCTACAACTTGATCCTTAGTAGGAACATACTCCAACTTCACCTCATTCTCTACAACATTATCTCTCAAAAATTGATACCGAATTGAAATATTCTTTGTCCTTGAATGCATTACTGGATTCTTTCAAATATTAATAGCACTTGTATTATCACATAATATATAAATAGGTTCATCATATACCATTCTAATAGCCTTAAAATTTTGCTTTATCTATAACACCTATGTGCAACATGATGCTGCAACAATGTATTTTATCTTTATAATATTTAGTGACACTAATTCTCGCTTCTTGCTTAGTCAAAACACCAACCTATTTTTATGAAATAATACACCACCACTTGTACTTTTTTTTCATCCACACAACCTTCCCAATCTGCATCTGTATAAGAAATTAGAGAGAAATTGATATCCTTTGGATACCACAATTCATATTTCAGAGTGCCCTTCAAGTATTTGAATATACTCTTCACTGTTGCCACATGTGACTCTTTGGGATCTTCTTGAAATCTAGCCACAAGAAAAATTGCATGCACAATATCTAGTCTAGTAGTAGTTAGATATAGCAATCCTCCAATCTTTGATCTACACTTGCTTTGATAAGCCTTAGGAGATTCATTATTCTTTCTCAGTTTGCATCTAGTAACCAGAGGAGTACATATCGGTTTAGAGTATTTCATTCCAAACTTCTTCAACATTTCCTTGGCATACTTAGATTGTGAAATAAATACACCTTTTTTTGTCTGATTGATTTGAAGTCCAAAGAATAAATTCATCTCCCCAAACATAGACATCTCAAACTCTTTTTGCATCTCTTCTACAAATATTTTGCACATGCTTTCATTACCTCCAAATATTATGCCATCAACATACACAACCACAATCAAGATTTTATCTTTTCAATCTTAAAGTAAAGATTACTATCTGTGGTACCTTTACTAAATCCTTGTTGTAATAAGTACCTATCCAATATTGCATACCAAGCTTAAGGATCTTGCTTAATTCCATATAATTCCTTCTTCAATCTACAAACCATATCATGATTATCCGATAATTGAAAGCCTTCCGATTGTTCAATATAAACCTCTTCTTCTAATTCACCATTCAAGAATGTAGAATTCACATCCATCTCATAGAATGTGAAATCTTTGTGTTGTAAAAGCCAAAAACATTCTAATAGCTTCCATTCTTTCCACCAGAGAAAATGTATCCTAAAAATATATTCCTTCTACTTGTGAGTAGCCTTTACACACAAGTCATGCCTTGTTTCTTATCACTTCTCCACTCTCATTCAGCTTGTTCCAAAACACCCACTTAGTTCCAATAACATTCTTGTTTGCTTGTCTTGGGACAAGTTCCCAATTTTGATTCTTCTCAATCTGCATCAATTCTTCCTCCATATCCTTGATCCAATATTCATCTTTGCATGCCTTAATAACTATTTTAGGTTCAAATTTGGAAAGTAAACATAGGTTTTTTTTGTTCTTCTACCATAGCAGCCTTTCTTCTTGTCAACATAACTATGATTTTGTCACCAATAATATGATCTTCTTAATGATTCTTCTGCACATACTTAGGGGTTTTAGGGATCTTTTTTTGGAGCTTTTTCCTCTTCAACTTGTACTTATTTTTCCTTACCTTCATCTTTCTCTTCTTCTCTACAAGATAACTCATTTGATTCATATCCATATATCATCACTAAAATTTTATGTAAGTCTTCATCCACTTTGACACTTGTACTTTCAATAATCTTTTTCAGCCTCGTTGTAGCACCCGTAAGCCTTACTTCTTGTAGAATATCCAAGGAAGATTCCTTCATTAGATATTTCATCAAGATTTCCTAAGCTTTCTTCATCCCTTCTGATATAGCATTTTCTTCTAAACACTAAAATATTTTATAGTAGGGGTCCTTCCATATCATAACTGATAGGGAGTCTTTGAACTATTTGTCCTTGCTTGTTCTCTATTAAGTATGTAGACTATAGTATGAATTAATTCTCTCCAATAGACATCTGGTAGATTTGCTTCCTTCATCATTGTCCATATTTCTTCTTGAGAAGTCCTATTATCCCTTTCCACAAATCCATTCTATTGGGGAGTCCTAGGGGCTAAAAAATACCTCTTTATTCCATGATTTTCACCAAAAGTGTTAAACTCATTGGAGGTGAACTCTCCACCTTTGTTAGATCTCAAACATTTGATATTCATATCCATTTCATTCTCAACCATAGCTTTGAATGACTTAAAATTATCTAAACATTTTTATTTTTCTTTAAGAAAAGTAACCCATTTCATTCTAGAATAATGATCAATTAATAACATGAATACCCATCACCTTGAAAACTTCTAATTCTTGTAGGTTCACAAATATCTATATTCACCAACTCCAAAGGATTGCTAGCAGATTGTTATTTGAATTTGAAAATATTTCTATCTTGCTTCTTGAAACAATGAAAAATAGGTGGGAGAGAGTTTCTATCCTTGAAGAGATAGGGCTCCTCCTATTTCACTCAATTTTCACTCAAGGAAACCTTAGAGATCTCAATCCAAGGATGTAAAGGGAAAAGAGATCTACAATAGGGATTTCTTAGGGTCTAATTAATGATTAAAGAGGGGTTCACTACCAAGCTCAGGCTTGTAAAGAATAATGAGATGCAAGACCTCATGCAAAAATCTAATGCAATGAAAAACTCCACTAAATTACCTAGAAAGGAGTACAAATCTGAACAACATACTAGAAAAACAAAGAAGTGTACCTAGAATTTTGAAGGAGCTCAAAATCAACTCTGAAATGCTAAAAGTGATGATTTTAGGGCACATTGGGACTCATATGCCACTTTTTGGCATATCAGTTCCAGTCTAGGGTTTATGGATTGGAATAGGTTTCTAGCAGTGTAGATTCTAGATCTTCAAAAATCTAGAAAATTGCTTGTAGTGGGACTCATATGCCACTTTTGGCGTCTCAGTCCCATTTCACTTTTTTGGGAATTCAAAGTCTAGATCTATGCTTCAATCTCTTCTCTTCCTTCCCAAACTGATTTTTGGATCTAAACTTATAAAAAGACTTGCAAAATATAATATAGAGTTAATTTTCTTATGGGGGGTTTACCTCAGCCAAACCCCTAGTTTGGTAATTAAACCTTGATAGAAAAAATTGATCTTGAATACAAATATGAACATAAACCCTAACCTTAAGTGTTCCTAAGATTAGGAAATCTGAAATACAATGCAACCCTATTCTATTGTGCTAGAATGAGATGCAAGAATGAAGCATAGACATGAATGACTCACTTTGAGAGATCCCTAATCACCCAAATGAGCCCTAATAATGTATGTACCTTCCTTAGGCTGAATGTAGAATGATAATAGAGGATGGAATCACTTAGGAAACATGTTATTAGGCTTGGCTTGATGGCTAGTTGCATCTTCCCAACCTAGAATCCATCATGATTCGCCATAGGCAACCATAATCAACCCTTGACAATGCTAGATTTTGAATGAAAGTGAGGTTGAAGACCTCCAAAAATACAATAATGTTGCTCCAAGGCTTCAACTTTGATGATTACTTGTTCGTGAATGCTCTTGAATGCTTGTATCTTGAAATTGCTCTTCTAGATTATTTCTTAGATGAAATAATGACTTAGAAGCTTTTTTATATAGGCATTACACTTAATTTACTACTATTTAGATCTCAAAAGCCGACATCAACCAAAAATTTGAATTTAAAACTTAAATTTCTTGCTCAAACCCTAAAAAGGAGCCAAATGGGACTCATATACCACTTCTGGTGTATGGGTCCCAACTAGGGGGACTCATATTCCCAAGGTGGCGTATGAGTCCCACCCTATATTTTTGGGATGGGTTGTTAGAAATTTTAATGCTTTTGTCGGGTTTTTAGTTGAAATAAGCCTCGAGATCCAAAATAAAGGGTCTTAGGGGCCTATTAATGATGATTTAAAAATCTATTTAATGCAAAGGTACCAAAATAGGTCCAAATTAGGAAATAAATTACACTCTCCAAGAAGGGCGTATAATTTTTGTTGCCACATTTAGCCCCCACTTTAGCACCCATATGACTCTACATGCATATGCAAGCTAAAGGACTCTAAAAAGTACACTTCATTTCATAAAAGGACACTGATATGGTTTCATTCATAATATAGGAGAATAAAGCCCCCGCTGTAGCTATTTACAAGACCACAATGTTAGGAACCACATCTTGTAACACCAACTTGTTAGTCGTTCAAAAATCCTCTTATCTAACTTCTCATACAAATCAAATTCAAGGGTAGATGTGTGCCCCCTTGATTCTGCTTGCTTTATGGAGGTCGAATCAAGGTAGCAATCTAGCCGCATCGAATTGGATAAGTCACATCATAGGGCATTTCCAAGTACCATGCTACATAATGATAGATATTTGATGAGAACGGGAGCAGAATCACGATTCCAACATAACAAATGACATCGAAAATGGAATTCTCTAGCCCCCAGTATGTTAGTTTAAATGAAAGGTGGCTGCACTCTCAAATTTTGCAAATTTGAGGTGCCCATATTGAAATTATTTCTTTTCCACCTTCAGAGGTACACCTTAAAAATTTTCCTAATTGACCTACTTTGGAAGGTCATAATTTCGAGTCTATTGATTTTAATGCCAAACCCCTTGATGGACCCACTCATGTGACATATTTGAATGTGCATGTTAGTTTTCAACTTCCCAATGTGAGGTTTGACAACATTTTGAAAAGCGAAATTGAAGGGTTTTGACACTTTTCTATTGTTTGTAAACTCTCTATACTACGAGGTGGCCTCCTGTTCAAGTGAATATTTCACAATTGGATGATCATCAAGAAAAAAGGGTTGTTTTTATCCATTCTCCCTACATTCATGTGCTCCCCTATATAGTTTCAAAGCCTCATGATCTGATTTGCTATTTTTTTGAGATCAAAAGCAAATGCAATTTGTTTAGTTTTACATCTGCATTTTGATAGTGTTTCAAGGTGGTCAACTTTGACCCCTAATATCTCGTGAAGATTGATGATTGAAGAAAATACCTCTTGCACGCATGTTCCATGTACCTAAATGAGCTTATGTTTCCAGTGGTAGTCTCTCAGAAGATGATTTGGTATTTTTTCAAGAAGGTGATAGGATGAGTTTTAATTGGTTCAAAACAAGTATAGTTGCAGATAGGTCTATGTAAGCAAATTTTTGGATTAATATTTTGTGCCTCGGGATCTCTTTTGCTAAACCATATTTTTCACTCTATTCTTGGATCAAAATTCTACATGCCTACAATTTTTTGTAACTCCAAGAGGTCGTTTGATTGGTTTTCTAGGGGTAACATTCAGTTCACATTTGATACAAGAGATACTAATTGTAAGTAACTCAGAAATGACTCAATGCAAGTAGAATTTTGTGAGCACTTCAGTATAGCACATCCTAACGATTGTGCTAATACTCTCGAGCATAGCTTGGTGCACAGGCGAAACAATATAGAAAGCATGTTTTTTCTATAGGCAGATATTGTGGGGTTTCTTGCTTATGTGGATGCACATTAATGCCCTGCAATCATAGCTCGGGCTTGGGGTGAAGTCCAACTGAATTTGAAGTGTATTAGGGATGCATTTTAAAATGAACATAAAGCTCATCAGATGCTTCATACATGCTTGGTGATATGTGACTACAACCTGATGGATGACATGATACAAAGGAAGTTTTTTAAGCTACACACAGTGGATCAAATGGATTCTGTTGGTTGTGTTGTTATGTATCTTGAGAAATTATTTGGGATAATTTCATGGCCAAAGCTAGTGGAGGGATCCAAAGTAGAAAACAGTAGATTCTTATACAACTCGAATGCACTGGTGAGAAAGCTAACGGATGCAACAATACATATGAGAGATGAAGAACTATATTATGGAGTTGGCGCTAATAATGTTGAATGTAATTGATGTGGAAACCATCATACCCAACAAAGTAAATAGTTAAGGATGCATCTTGCCATGACTTGAGAGTTGTATTGCAAGGTTTTGGCATGGGGGTGGCAATGTTGAAGTCTTCATCTTCAATGTTTTAAATACAAACGTTGTTGTAGGGAACATATTTTGATTGCCATTAAAATGAAAATCTGGCGCATACCTTCACATAGGGACTGAAACCTACAGTGAAAATGTATAAAAATTGTATGAGGATTTTCTATTTTGTCAATATGCCCAATTTTTATTTCATGTGACCCTAATGCATTGAAGCAGAGAAGGTTCGGCCTCTAGGGAGGACGAGACAAGAGTCTCTTGTAGGAGGCAACCAGGTGCAAAGAAATGTACAGATGGGTGTTATGTGGATTAGATAAGGGATCCAGAAAGCTCGGAAATAGTCACAGTCTGAACACACTAAGGAGGGAGCCAACAAAAGATGGTACTAATTTTCAAGGGGTTCGCTAACTATGTGAGGAGTTTCCACTTCTACTGGTGTGACCTATTTGCTAGTTAAAAGGGGTTGTGGTGTAAATACAAAGGAGCCTTATCAATTGAAATGTGTTTCTTTTTGAATAACAGGTACACAACCAGATGGGTCCAAGGAATGTGGCGTTCCAGAAGGCTAACAAAGTGTATTGTAGGAAACACTTTGTCCATTGTGAGCCTATACTAGGCATATCATTTTGTTTTGAATGACTATGTGATGCTAAAACATACTATTAGCAAATGAGGCATCTAGCTCAAGTGGCTTCCATTGTCTAGGAAGGGCTTTGGCGCCATCAAGATAGTTAAAAAGGGGGTCCATATGATATCATAAATGAAAATTTGCACCTAGTTTTGAATGGAGTACCATAATTGTAGTATTCACACAAAGATGATATCTTTGCATAGCTACCAAAAGTTGCCGCCATTGCCATGGGAACAAACAAAAGGATGTGATTTAGGGCATAGCAAGAAACAGACGACCATGATGAAGCTGGCATTGGGGGTGCATCTTGAACATTCCCACGAGCCGTGTAAGACTGAAGGTGATGTCAGCAAGAGACCCATGCGACATGCGCGATTTGGCCACATGGAGTGTGGGCCCAAATTTTTTTAAATGCTCGGGTGAGTTTTGTTTAAAAGTGCCCGACAATTTTATTTTTTCAATGGCCATCACTTTTAAAGGAAAATTATTAAAGTATGAACTGTAAATGTTTTAAGTGGGCTCGTTGAAATCTTAAAGGCTGAATTTAGAGTATAAATTATGATAAGGGGGTGAATTATTTCAATAGCTTGATAGTATGGCATTTAAAATGTCTATTTTAAATAAAATATTTTAATGCACGAGTAAAATATGGCCCGAAAAAAGGGGAATTAAGCGCCTCCATCTTTAAAAATGAGAAACCATAAATTTTAGTGGGAGGTAGGGTAGGGTAGATATAATTTGATGATATTTTACTCAAAGGGGAAAATGAGTAGTTTCATTCAATTAGTGAATATATATTTACTAAAGTGTAGGTGAGTGAAAGTAAAAAAATAGAGCAAAGTGAGAGGTAATTGCTCTAAATGTTAAAGTGCAGTTGAGTTTTCATTTTCACATAGTTAAAAATATGTGACGAAGATAAATGAAGATGAAATGGGATGCTAAACTTAAGTATGCATTTTCACTTCAAAGTG
Source organism: Sequoiadendron giganteum (assembly GCA_007115665.2). NCBI lineage: Eukaryota > Viridiplantae > Streptophyta > Pinopsida > Cupressales > Cupressaceae > Sequoiadendron > Sequoiadendron giganteum. Next base: position 280,743,445 of record CM021107.1, on the reverse strand, counting down.
AAAATTCTTTCACACGAGTAAGGAAAATGTTAAAGTGCATATGAAAGAAGATTGTTTTCTACATGGGACTATTATGCAGCTAGGTAAAATAGTGAAGATTTTTACGAGGCAAATAAGGGATTTTTTGCTACATAGTCAAAGTGAGTTTTCTACAGTAGGGTGAAATGGTGAAATTTGTTCATGGGAAGGTTATTTTTCTATTGAAAAATCAAGGCAAAGGCAAAATACGAAGACAAAGTTTGTATCAAATGAAGAGAGAAGAGAGAGGCTTTTCTAGATTTTTTTCTTGTTGCAGATCAATGGAGGATGAAATTGCTATGTGTCTTCTACAAATTAATCTTAGGGCTTTCCTTCCTTCTATTTCTTCTCATTATTTTCTCATTTTAAGGGTTCTAAATTTTTGTATGGGGATGGGTAGAATAGTGTTGAGTCTGAGTTATGTATTTAATATGCAGTTGTAATGTTTCAATTTTATGAGTAAATGTCAACCAATTTGTGCAAGAAAGACATAACTGTTATTAGAATTGTCTCCAATTTTGTATAATTTTAGTCATATGAATTTAATAATACAAAGTTTGTTGAATTTTTCATCTCAATCTCCTCGAGACTGTATTATTTTTTCATGGTTCTATTTCAATGAATTAGTTAAATTATTTTGAATAGATAATTGTGATTTTAAGTGTGCAGGGTGGATCTGTAAGAATAATTTTTGTGATAATAAGAGTGGGTCTCTTGGTGTAATGCATTAGTTGTTTGAATCTATTGGTTGCAGTTTATTTTTGATGAATTTGTCTTGATGATTCTATTTTTGACTCCATGGTCCAGATTTAGGCACTGATTTGTCATTCAACTGATGCATTTCAGAAACAATTATTAAACTCAAAATCATTTAATCTTTTGATTGTGATATATGTACTTAAAATATCAATTGATCCCTAGCAATAGATGATAGTTTGTCTAAAGGTTAGCCAAACCTTAGATGAATTGTGTCTATTTGCATATAGTGGGAATGGATTTGTGTATAAAAGTGTTCTTGAGGCAGGAAATATTGTATGAACACAATAAGGAACACCCTCCTTGGTCCCACAGAGCCTAAAGAGTAGGGGTAAGGGTCTGAAAATATTTACTTGTTAGTTGGAAACTAGCTTTTGTAGTTCTTGAATATAAGGGTTGGCAAACCTTTAGGGAATTTCAAGGCTCAGTTGAAAAAAAAAACCAACAAATTAGCGACTCTACTAGGGAGGAGTAAGCTCCAGATCTGCAAATTGATGTGTAACAACCCAAATTCAAAATACTGAAGTGACTCTATTAGAAGAACTCAGAGAATTTACTTGCATTGATGAAGGTTTTCCTCTTGTTGAAGAGGTGGCAAATCTGCTTTACAATTTATGCTCATGAAGGGCTATTGTTTGTTATTGTGACATGCACATGTTCTATTCAAAGTTTCAGCAATTGGAGATGTGAAGGTACATGTTTCCTTGCATACTTTCATTTGTTGGTTCTATCATTAAATACAATTGTTGTTTAATTCACAAACTTGCCAGTATGAATGGTTAGAATGAATTTTTGTATCCAAGGGATTTCTATCCATTTTCATTGTCATATGTTTCAAGCCAAGGTTACCACCATATTAGCAATCACCCTTGTAATCCTTCATATTGTCATGGTTATAGTTATGCATAATTAGTTAAACCCAAATTTGCATATTTCCATGGATCACCAAGATGAAATAACCATACCATTAGATACCTTAATACAACTTGTCAAGAAGCTTTAGAAATCTGATAACCCACAAACATTTGATACTGCAAAGTACATGAAACCAAGAGTGCACAAGCCTAGGATAAGGCCAGAATGGAAAGCTGTGTTTGAGAAAAAAATTAAAGAGATCGAGGAAAGGCACTAGATGTCTCTATAAGCACAATTAAGAGATAATCATACTGTATCTACTTGCCAAATCATTGCACCTTTTGTCAATACATTTGAACCATTTTATGACCAATTATATTTGTCATGGGTTGATTACAAGGTTGAAAGTATGCCAAATCAAGTCTATAAACAAATGCCTAGATTTGATGGATACAATGTATGTGGAGGAGATGCACATGTCCAAATTTTTTCTAGTTTCATGGAGAGACATTCATTCAGAGATTAGGATATGTGGATGAGATTTTTTGTCTGATCCCTTGAAGCAAGAGCTAGGGATTGGTACTTAAGTTTTCTTGAGAAAACCTTTCGCTACTAGGATAAACTAGTGGATACTTATAGAGAAGAATTTGCAAGAAAACCTTATGAACTTGTCACAAGGTTGAAGGAGATTAAAAGAAAAAATGAAGAGTTAAGCATTGCTTTTTGTCATAGATTTGTTGTTGCTCTTTCATTAGTTCCTGAAAATTTCAGACCCACTACTCTAGATTGTATTCATATGTACTTTGAAGCTTTTGAGGAAGGATCTAGTGCACTATTAAAATATTTTAGAATATCATATATGCAGATGGCTTACACATGTTTAGATAATATGGAGAAAATGAGGAATGAATATGTGCAAAGTTTGTTTTCCTCAATTGTAGCAGTGATGAAAGCTTTCATGATGAGATAAAGGAGCACGTAGAGTTGAAGAATGCTTATGATAATTTCAGTATATCAGCTGTAAGTTACAAAGTGTGCAATGTATTTCAATTAGCAAGATCAACCCATGTAGATGCAATGAAGAAACCATTGATGGTTTTCAGATTGAAAGTGAAAATGTTTGTGTTTATCCTCAAGAAGATGTAAATGAAAAACTCAACGATGAGACCCATTCTAATTATGAAATGCATAAAGATGTGTATTGCTATCATGACAACCTAGAAATAAGTAAGAATGAACAAGTGGATAGCCTGTTCTCTATGGTGGATTGTGACCATACTGTTGACAAGGTTGTTGTTGATTCTATCTCTTATGATTGGGGAAATCCAATTTATGTTCAAGCCATTGAGTTTTCAGCTTTTGATGATGATGACATCATGATATATCCTGATTTGCATATTGATAATGCATGCAATTATAGTGAAGGTCAAGGACAAGAAGTGGTTAAAAGAATGGATCAGAGCAATGATCTATTAAGTAGTGAAAAAATTTCAAATATGTTGACCACAGAATATCAGAATTGTACACATGTTGATAATCCTTAGTTGTTTTGTGCTACCCATGATATTAATTTTGACAATGATACTAATCTTCACTGTGTGAGGTATGATGCATGTGTTTCTGATCTTCCTTCCAATTATGAACTAGCTGGTAAGCATGATGATAATGTCGATGAAGACAAGCAACAATTTGATTATAATGGTGCATTGTATAGTGAGTATGAAAGTATGGATACTGATGCAAGTTCAAAAATATTTTTTAAAGAATTAGAAACAACACATGACCATGATTTTTTTGTACCCAATGAGCCAAGTCTTGAAAATTTTAATGCACATTTGGACAAGGGCCCAATGGCTGATTTAGTTGAGCCTAGTAATGAGTCTTTTCATGTGGATATTAATGCTGATTTCAAGGTAAAATTAGGTCATATTTTTGAACCAAAATTTCTCATTCTTGAGCAAGCTTGGGATGATGAAGATGTTGATATGTTTTGTTCAAAGGATAACAAAATAAGTGAAGATGAAGATAAGTCATAAATCCTTGATGAATCTTTATATCAGCACGATGGAGGACAGTTAGAGAGTGTCCCAATGTATGAGTGTATCTCTTTGCATACACTCAAAGATAGTTTGCATGATGTGCAATATATTTTCGTAAGTTCTTGTGATGGTTTCACCTTGGACATGAAAACTAGTAATTAGAATGATCTAAATAGTACCAACCATGTGGCAGAATGTGAGTGCTACTTTTGTTAGCTAGAAGAAGTTTTCACAAAATGTGGCAATGTGCAAGACATTGATGAAAGTGGTTTTCAACTTGAGAATGATCCATATGATGAATACGATAAATTTTTTCCACATGATAATTGACATTTTGAGAATATGCCTGACTTTCAGATTCGTAGTGATTACGATAATGTTGATAATGTTATATGTGATGGATTGTTGGGAGAGGCCAACATGTTTAATCATCATATTGCAGTGCTATTTTCAAATTATCTTTGGTAAAATGTGATAAGACCTTGTTTCCATGTGGTCTTTATCACTATCTTCAAGTATTTCCAATAGATACAAAATCATAAAAAGAAGAAAGTGGTAGTGATGTGGCCTATGTCATTTGGGTGCCATATGACAATGGAGCCAATCCGAGAGAAAGTTTTCACTTGTTCAAAGGCAACTTGACACTTGTGTTTGTAGAGATGCTATCACCCATGTTGTTATTGTGTGACAAAGGTAAGCATAAATTGAGGGAGATCAGCTCCTTTAATGGATTAGTGTTTGAAAGAGGTAAGAACTAGCTCCTCTTTTTCATTTGGTGACCTAGGGTCACCAAGTGAGGTTGAAAACAAGGTTGAATAAAGGAGCAGTTTGAGAACATCCAATGGACTCAACATTTGGTCTACTTCCCAAAGATCTGGGTTATTGCTATGCCCGCAAGGGGCATTACATCCGTGGTCGAATCCACAGGTGGAACTCTCAAATTTTGCAAATTTTTGATGCCCATATTGAAATTTTTGCTTCTACACCTTCAGAGTTACTCCTAAAAAATCTGCCTAAGTGACCGAATTTAGAAGGTCATAATTTGGAGTCTATTGATTTTAATGTCAAACCCCTTAATGGACCCACTCATGTGACATATGTGAATGTGCATGTAAGTCTTTAGCTTCCCATGATGAGTTTTGATAGTGTTTTGAAAAGCGAAGCTGAAGGGTTTTGACACTTTTCTAGTGTTTGCAAACTCTTTGTTCTATGAGGTGGCCTCCTGTTCAAGTGAATATTTCATAGCTGGATGATTGTAATACCCCTTTGTTTTTCTCTTTGGATCGAATAGTGTTCTATTTGGTTATGCCTTATTTTCTGTTAGTACCTTGACTATGGTACTTGGCTACTATTTGATCGCTATCAGTAAATCGATGTGAATGTGATATTTTGATGTGATGGTATTTTAGTTTGATGTTATCATTATGGCATGCTTTAGATTAGCATAGATGATATTTGAATTAGTGATGCTTTATGTTTTTGATTATATTTTTGATGTTAGATTCTTCAGTTAGTAATACTGTATTGGTGAAGGGGACGAGATTGCACCACTCGCTTGCGAGTGCCCTGCGATTCCATGATTTCCTCTTCACATTGTGTTTCATATGATGCAATATACATGTGTGATATACTTTTGTTTGTAGGTTAATAGGTATAGGACATCGACTCCACCTGGCTTCACAGGTTTGAGCATGTCCATTTCCCAATGACATTCGATTGGGAGATACTAGCTAGGTTTTCCCTGCCAAGTCATCACCCTAGTCATAGTGTGTCGTCGATTGTAGTCTAGCTCAATTGTTTTAATATTGTTCAAATTGCCTTGATTTTATTAAATTGCAAGCTAGAAAAAGGTAAATAAATGGCTTATGTATTTAAGTTGTATATTAAATTAATCTAATTATAATGTGAAAAATGTTATTTAATTTATTAATTAATAAATAATTTAATCTTGGATTAGATTTATTTTATTAATTAATTAAATTAATTGTGTTGAAATAAATTAAGTTATTTATTTTGAAATTTATGGATATATTGTTTGAAATTGAAAAGATTAAATTGGAAATTTTGAAAAAGGTTTTAAATTTCATTTTTGAAAATTTGAAAATGCAAATTGAAAGATTGGAGATATTTTCTGTTTTGTTTATGAAAATTGATTATGGTGGTTGAATAAATATTTTTCTTTTTTGGCTATTATTGGGATTTTTCATGAGTTTCTTAAGAAGGATGAAAATTTGGAAAAAGAAAAAGGAAGAAGAATAGGATTTTGGTTTTGTGGAATTGTTGAGCAGGAGTTGGGATCAGAGGAAAAATATGTGTACCATCTGGCATCTTTTCAAACTCTAAGAATACCAGGTTCATACTTTTAAATTTAGTTTGTTTTTGAAAAATTATATATATTTGTTTTGTTGTTTGAAAATCATATTTAGAAAACTCAAAATCTGTATTGTGGTAAAAACTTCATGCTAAATTTTGTGTCAAATCTTAAACTCCTGTTTTTATTTGGGCTTCCTCAAGAAAAAATGTGTTCTTGGGTGGAAATGGTCATTTCAAATATTATTTCCTCAATTAAATATGTAAATTATTTTATTGGATATATAAATATATATACATATGTATAACTATAACTATAACTATAACTATAACTATAACTATAACTATATATATATATAAACATTGTGGAGTTATGCTGGCAAAATAATTAAAATGAAATTACCTTGGCAAGGGGCGTGAATTTCAAAATCCGTAGGTATAGGGACTGTGTTTTTTTTTATAGTTTTTTTTTTAATTTTTTTTTTTTAAGAAAACAATTTTTTTGGCAGGTTGCAGGCTGATCCCACAGCCGCCCCCCATGGGAGGCACTATGGGGGATCCACGCCCAACGTGCACCCCATGTGGTCGTTGGCAGTGCCTCCGCCATGGGTGGTGGATGACTGTGCTAAGCATAGTCGCGCGACCATTCATGGTGGTCGGTTGTGCACATGACAATCGCTGCCCCACTTAGGGCCGGTTGTGTAAGCGGCTGCCCATGGTCGATTGGGTTAAGCCACCACCCTACCCTCTCAAAACATGCGTGCGACCCAAAACAAAAGTGGGCCCTAAAAATTATGTTGACCTTTTTTATTTTAAAATAAAATATATTTTAATATTTTAAAATATTATATTTTTATAATATTAAATATTAATATATATAAAATAACAAAACATATCTTAATATTTAATATTTTATTATATAATATTAAATATGAATATATATCAAAATTAAATGATTAAATATGTATAATATATTTATATATATACATATAGTTTAATTATTAAAATATGGATTAAATGATGGTATGATTTAAATGCAATTGAGGAATTTTAAATTAATGTATTGTAGTCTAACTGAGAAATTTATTTAAAATAATGTTTTTGGAAAGAACAAATATTTGATTTATAGATATTATGTTTAATAGTGAAATTAATTGATTTTTAAAAATGATTTATTTTGAAAAGAAGAAATAGATGATTTGAAAATGGTATTTTTTTAAATTGACAAAGTAAATATTTATTTTATTATGGACAAGTAATTGAGGAATTAAATGTTGGTTTAAATTTCATACTTGATTTGAAAGAGATATTGTTAAATTAGTCTAATTGAGACAATAACTTCAAAATTTTATTAAGGTAGTGGATTTATGCTGTTTGTAAAGGTAATCATGGATTTGGATTGTTTATTAAAATTAGTTTTCCCTTCTCAGTAATTAGAAAGGCAATGAATTATTTTATTTAATTATTTTTTTAGGGCAATTATTTTCCTTTACTGTGAACTGAATGTTAAGGGGAAATAGATTTGATATATCCAAAATTAGTTTATTTCCTCACAATTTCTTTATGTGATTATTTCCTTTGTGTTCATGTTTGGGGAAATGGGTTAAGTGTCTTTAATATGTAAGTCTTCCAAAGGACCCTAGAGGTTGGGGATTGTCGTTTTGTGATGTCAACCGTTTGTTAATTCCCTTAGGTAGTGCATGTTACGTTATCAGTTAATTACTCGATTTCCACGAATGGGGATGATTTGTGCCTCCTTTGGAAGTAGTGGATTATGTGATTTGTTGCCTCTAGTGTTTGGAGTGAGTTTCATTTTATGTTTCCTCCTAGAGTTGGAGTGGTTGTATATTTTTTTGTATGCACTTGGGTTCCCTTGGTGATTGGGTTTTTTTTGGTATGTTGTCAAGTAGAAGAGTGGCTTTTGTAGGGGCCAGAGCCCAAAGAGGTAAATTAGGTAACCTTCAGAGGTGTTTAATCAAGTGATAACTAAAACAATGTTCTTATAAGATTAGGCAGTATTTCACACTAATCAAGATAATTTTGCCTCACTCATAGACACAAGTGCTCATTAGGCTTGGGATGAGTGGGAAGGCCTGGAATGGTAAGGTCATCTATCTTGTCTTTGCCAGAGGTATTTTATTCTGCATGAGTGAGTATGGGGGCTAGGATTCGGTTGAGGCCACTAGGATAACCCATATTGGGGGTCAGAGCCTATGAAGATTCCTAGAGGATATCCCATGATGAGCTGAGCGATGAAACTTTGTCTATGACAACAATTGATATTTGATTTTATGTGTATGGCTTTTGTAGCATACCTGATCTGTTTTATATCTAGAAGCAATGCGACCATATTAGAGTTGTACTTGTGTTGTACTTATGTTGTACTTGTATGGTACATATGATTGGTTGTGTTAGTATGGTTTAGTTATGTGTTAGCCTATGTCTAGAGGTTGATGGCCTTGGCTAGGATTCCTTGTTACTATCTCCTAGCATAGGGGGTGGGCCTTTGGGTTCCACTTGGTTGGGTGGAACGTGCACCTTACTCCGTTGGGATTTGTTCTTGTTCATGTTGACGATATTTCTAGCTAGAGAGCTCGAGGGATCTAGTTATGTTTCACGCTTTATTCATTTCAGTTGATCTTGTAATTAATTACCCCTCATCTATTATCGAGGTGGAAGTTGTAATTTTTAATCATGCTTACTGGATTTACCTCATTCAGGGAATGAGAGTTCTAATCTTATTGTTAATTAAAATCTTTTGGTATCTCTATTTTCTTTGATGAATTTATCTTGTATGGAATGTATGTGTTCCTAATTTCTTAAGTAATTAAATTTTATGGTTTCAATTCATTAATGTTGTTCATTGGTTAATAATTAATCTCAGTATCGTAACCTTAGAGGTTGTTGCAATGGGTAGTGGACTTGCATTATTAATTATTCTTAAAAAAAAAAAAAAAAAGTTCATTTGAGTAGTTAATTGCAACTTCCTCTAGGGTTGTGTGGCGGGGCATTACAATGATCCTCAAGACAAAAGGGTTGTTGTTATCCATTCTCCCTACATTCATGTGCTCTCCTATCTAGTTTCAGAGCCTCATGATCTGATTTTCTATTTTTTTGAGATCAAAAGTAAATGCAGTTTGTTCAGTTTTACATCTACATTTTTGATAGTGTTTCAAGGTGGTCAACTTTGACCCCTAATATCTCATGAATATTGATGATTGAAGAAAATTACTCTTGCACGCATGTTCCATGTACCTAAATGAGCTTATGTTTCTATTGGTAGCCTCTCAAAAGATGATTTGGTATTTTTTCAAGAAGGTGATAGGATGAGTTTTAATTGGTTCAAAACAAGTATAGTTGCAGAAAGGTCTAAGTAAGCAACTTTGTGGATTAATATTTTGTGCCTCGAGATCTCTTTTGCTGAAGCATCTTTTTCACTCTATTCTTGGAGAAAAATTGTACATGCGTACAAGTTTTCATAACTCCAAGAGGTCGTTTGATTGGTTTTCCAGAGCTATTCCACAACCCACTTGGCTAGTTTTGTTCACTGTTCAAATGGGCTAGAAAGCAAGTTTCAGTGACAACCCAATTCATGTTTTCACCTCCGATGCACTCAGAAGTGCCCCGAGGTCAAATAAGGTGAATTTTATTTGTAATTTTTTTTTTTTAGTCGGGCCCACATGGGGACCTGACATGTTTTGCACAGTGGTGAAATTGTATGTGTTGCATTGTGGAAGTTACTTCAAGTGAATTGTTCTGAGTAAGGAAACACATGGAGAGTTACACAATCATAATTTCCTTCAAAGTTTCGAATGAAAACATGTGTTTGATACAAGGATATTCATGAGAGATTCAACATATTCATTATTTGCTAGATTCTACGACGCCTTATTGTAGAGTCCTGGTGGTTGCAAGCCTGAAGAAGATATATAAAATTGATTGATTTATTGAAATATATGAATTGAGTTTGTGTTCATTACCAAGGGAATTTAGGCCCCGAAGCCTAAATCAGCTATGTGAAAGGACTTGGAGAAAATCCATCAAATAGGTGGTCGTATTTCATTTGAGCCACCATGGAGTAAAGTCACAACATCAATTAATCTTACCAAGTTGGTTGAATAGCTACATGATACTGAAGAGGAAAATATTTTTCTCATACCAATATGTTTGTTCAAGTTTCCTGATTATGTAAATGTATATCTGGATTAAGATCTAGGACAACATTTCAATATGGATTCAATTAATTTTATAATTAATGGGGGAGATATCAATGTGGATGAACACTCATCAGATGTTTTATGTATGAGAGGTAACATGGGATTGAAAACAAGGGTTTTTTCAATTTTTGATGGTTCATGCTAGTGGACTGGCTGTTACAAAATATGGAGAGTTTCTACCAAATTGTGAATATTTGCCACTTCCTTTGTAATCATTTGATACAAGAGATACTGATTGTACGTAACTCAGAAATGACTCAATGCAAGTAGAATTTTGTGTGCACTTTAGTACAACACATCCTAAAGATTGTGCAAATACTCTTGGGCATAGCTTGGTGTGCAAACAACACAATACATAAAGCATGTTTTTTGTACAGGAAAATATTGTCGGGTTTCTTGCTTATGTTGATACACATTAATGCCTTGCAATCATAGCTCAGGTTTGGGGTGAAGTCTAGCTGAATTTGAAGTGTATTGGGGATGCATTTTGAAAATGAACATAAAGCTCATCAGATGCTTCATATGTGCCTAGTGATATGTGATTGTAACTCGATGGATGGCATAATGCAAAGGAAGTTTTCTAAGCTCCACACAGTGGATCAGATGGATTATGTTGGTTGTATTGTTATGCATCTTCATAAATTATTTGGGATAATTTCATCGTCAAATCTAGGTGGAGGGATCCAAAGTAGAAAACAGTAGATTCTTATACAACTCAAATGCACTGTTGAGAAAGCTAAAGGATGTAGCAATACATATGAGAGTTAGAGAGCTATATTATGGATTTGGCAGCAATAATGTTGAATGTAATTGTTGGGTCAAACATCATACCTAGCGAAGAAAATGGTTAAGGATGCATCTTGCCACGAATTGAGAGTTGTATTGCAAGGTTTGGGCATGAGAGTGACAATGTTGAAGTCTTCATCTTCAATGTTTTAAATAAAAATTTTGTTGCAGAGAACATCCTTTGATTGCCATTAAAATTAAAATTTGGCACATACCTTCACATAGGGACTCGAACCTATAGTGAAAATGTATAGAAATTGTATGAGGATTTTATATTTTTTCACTATGCCCAAGTTTTATTTCATGTGATCCAAGTGCATTGAAGCAGAGTAGGTTCAACCTCTAGGGAGGAAGAGACAAGAGTCTCTTGTAGGAGGCAACCAGGTGCAAAGAAATGTACAAATGGGTGTTACGTGGATCAGATAAGGGACCCAAAAAGCACGACAACAGTCACAGTCTAAAAAAATTGAGGGAGCCAAATAATGATGATACTAATTTTTAATGTCCTCGCTAACTATGTGAGGAGTTTCCACTTCTATTGGCACGACCTCTGTGCTAGTTAAAAGAGGTTGTGGTGTAAACGCAAAGGAGCCTTATCAATCGAAATGGGTTTCTTTTCAAATAATAGGTACACAAATAGATGGGTCCAAGGAATGTGGCATTGCAAAAGGCTAAGAGTATTATAGGAAACACTTTGTCCACTATGAGCCTGCATCAAGCATATCAAATTTGTTTGAATGACTATGTGATGCTAAAACATACTATTAGAAAATGATGTGTCCAGTGCAAGTGGCTACCATCATCTAGGCAGGGCTTTGGCACCATCGAGATAGTTAAAAAGGGGGTCCATATGATATCGTAAATTAAATTTTGCACCTAGTTTTGATTGGAGTACCATAATTGCAGTATTCACACAAAGTGGATATCTTTGCATAACTACCAAAAGTTGCCACCATTGCCATGGGAACAAACAAAAGGATGTGAGTTAGGGCATAGAAAGAAATAAATGACCATGATGAAGCTGGCATTAGGGGTGCATCCTGATTGTTCTCATGGGCCACACAAGACTGAAGGTGATATCAACATGAGACTTGTGCGGCATGTATGATTTGGCCATGTGGAGTGTGGGCCCAAATTTTTTTAAATGCTCACCTGAGTTTTTTGTAAAAGGGCCCGATGGTTTGATTTTTTCAATGGCCATCACTTTTAAAGAAAAAATATTAAAGTATGATCTGGAAATGTTTTAAGCAAGCCCATTGAAATCTTGAAGGCTGAATTTAAATTATAAATTATGATAAGGGGGTGAAATATTTCAATAGCCTGATAGTATTGCATTTAAAATGTCTCCATTTTAAATAAAATACTTTAATGCACTAGTAAAATATGGCCTAACAAAAGGGGAATTAAGGGCCTTCATCTTTAAAAAGTGAGAAACAATAAATTTTTTTGGGAGGTAAGGTAGATATAATTTGATTATATTTTACGCAAAGGGGAAAATGAGTAATTTCATTCAATTAGTGAATATATATTCACTAAAGTCTAGGTGAGTGAAAATAAAAAAGTAGAGCAAAGTGAGAGGTAATTTCTCTAAATGTTAAAGTGTTGTTGGGTTTTAATTTTCACATAGTTAAAAATATGTGATGGAGATAAATGAAGATGAATGGGATGTTGAACATAAGTATGTATTTTCACTTTGTTGACGCAGGATTTTGCAGGTAGCAACAGTCTAATGGGAAACTTAGCTATTGGGAGACATAGTGCGCTAGCTAAGTGACCTTCAGGGTTTTATCAAAGCCGAATATTCATTTGGTAGGGGAGGTAAAGGTTTAGAAAGGCAAAAAAACATAAAATCTAAACTACAGATGATGCGCCAAAATCATAAACAAATTTACCAGAGCATAGTGTAGGATGCAAAGGCCCAAACCACCAAAATGTTGTTTATTAAGTAATTTTTTTCAAAAGCACTTTAAAACATAACAAACACCCTCTAATTGCATAGCATAATCTGACATAACCTTAGCCAACATAGAGGAGTAAAAAAACATGATCTGTATTTATTTAGCTATGAAAGATCACAAAATCTAAAGAACAGGCATTCATACATTATAGGAAAATAACAACACAGACTAACAGTCTTACTAAATACATGAAAATAGAAAGGCCAAATTGATTGGCACAGTCTGCAATTTTCAAATTTAATAAAAATATTACAGAGGCTTTTCCCAGTGCTCGGGAGCTTTTAGCAACTTAACAACAACCTAATAAAAGATAAAAAGGGTTGCATAAATAGGCTAGTCCATCGCCTGAATAACCATAGAGAAAGAAATTTTGGAGCAAACATCAATGCCCTAGATCACCTCGATCCGCCACTGAAAACAAAAATGCGCTAGTAATGTCATTGCAAGGAACAAAAAAACATGTGACACCAAAGAATAAAACACGGAGGCAAGCAAGCAAAAACGGTGCAACAACAATTCCTAGATAACCAACACACAAGAAAAAGCCAAGCATTGAGTAGATGGGGCTTGAAAAAAAGAATAAGGGATACCCAATGAAAAGCTATGAGTGGGAGCCATGTGGGCGATGCCAAGCGATCAAAACTGCATGGTGGGCCCAGTTCAGAAAGCGGCCAGAGAAAGCCACACGTCATGTAGATGGAGCCCAATAGAAGCAAAGCGATATGGAAAAGAAAAAAGCTTCGAGAGGAAGCCACGTGGAATACACTTAAGGATGTGAGCGATCTAATATAAGGCATAACCACGAAGATAAAATAAAAACCGCGAAGGCTAGTAGTTTTTTGTGAAACAGTTTGGTGACTCATAGGGACATTTCACCCATGGAATGAAGAACCCGAGAAACCTTGGTTCAACATCCCACAATTGCTCACAAATTTGAGAGGGTAGCCTGTAGACTGGTCTTGAATTCATTTGATGGCACAAAGAGATCTCACATATTTTCATGTGCCAACTTGAGATAGATAATTGCCTTAAAAGGCAATCCGCCAAATATTTTCGTCTCTAATTCCAGTTGGAAGAAGAGTTACTCCAACTAATGCACGATCCCTTCAATCTTCTCAGCAGTCAGAGACTAATCAAAAGATTGGAAAATAGAAAGGTCCTGCTTCTTCTCCTCGATATTTGCAAAAATGTGTTCAACACCTGCTATCGCCGTTGTTTGGTCCTCGATACCTATGCTTCTTAGAGCCTCATCAGAAACTATATACAATTTTCTTAATAAAATCCTAGTCTCTGGAACCTTATCAGAAGTCACCTCCTGTATTTGCTGGATTGTTTCACTGACCGTTCTACATAGGTTGGCCGCCTGCGCCATAAATTTTAGGGTGGGCTGTAGAGTAAGGGATAATGTTTTGAATTTATCCCAATATAACACATATAACTCCTTAGCAATCTCCAATGAGCTCATTTGTGGTGCAAGAGGTTGGGTCTTCGAAATATCCAACTCCACTTCTCTGTTGCTCAAGCTCGCCTTTAGCTTTGATAAGCTTCTGTCTAATGCGGACACTTGTTCCCTTAGAGTGGATATTTCCTTTTCTTTTTCTTCTAGGGCCAATTCATCTTGCTTTGTCTTTTGAATATTCGACTCTAAAGTGGCATTCAATTCATTTATTTGATCACTTGTGCTTTGTTGGAGCTCTTTCATACTTTCACTTAGTTGTGCGGACTCAACGCGGAGCCTCTCTTCATGACTCTGCTCAACCTCATGCTAGAGGGCTGAGATGATCTCCATGCTCATATCCTATAGCTCCTTGATTTGGCTTTGAAAAGAACTCCTCTCCTTTTCCAAGTGAATTATCTCATTTTATTGGGCCTTATACTTATTCACCTAGATATCAACCTTTCCCTTTAGCTCCAATATTTGCTCCTCCCTTTTCCTTTCCTGGTGATTGAGCTTGAGTTAATTTATGGTTACTATCTTCTAAGTCTCCTCCATCAGCTCGAACTTATCCCATGAATGATATTGCTGCAATTCTAGCCCAATGGCGTTGACAGAGTAATCAATTCATAGCATTTCTCCTACCGGTTTAATCACGTTTGGAGTGATTTTTGCAAACATCAATGAATTCTGACTCTCATTGAACAAAGTTTGCAAGAGAGGCTCTACCTGCCTGCCCACATCCTTTTGCCTCCTCTTTTGAATTTGGCTAGCTCGGGTGCTCTTATTTGCCTCCACCTATGAGAAATATTCTTGGGAAGGGATACCCAGTCCACTAGTAAAAGGAAACTCCTAAGGGACTGCTAACGGGAAAGATAGCATATTCAATGCATCATTGGTTTTTCTAGGCCTTGTAATAATGGCCAGAGAGAATAGTGGAATGAGTTGGCCACTCAGAGAGGATGATAATGCGGTATAAGGAAAGGCTAGGGAAGCACCAACCAAAGGGTTGGGCCTCAGGGATAGGAATTTTTGGCTCATGAGCCCAGAATTGATGCCAAATTGTGCTCTGGGTAAGGGATGAAAGTGGGAAACCAGGAGGGGAAAGACTCGACTGCTCAAGATATCTAGCGACAGAGAAAGTTGGTGCAGATGAAAAAGTTGGGGCAAACAAAGAAGAGACTAGAGACATAGTAGAAAGAGAAGAGGGAAGAAATGATACTTGAGGCTCGTGAGGAGCTACAAATGATACAACCATTTCCTCTAGCTGCTGCTCTTCCTCTCCATTGGATTCTCTTGTTCTTGGTTGCTTTTCATCCGAAGAATCCTCAAGGTCTAGAATGACTTGCCTTCTATGACTGGTAGTCCTTGTCCTCTTCCTGGTTGATGTAGAGGAGATGGATGGCTCTGAAGTTTATGTGTTTGATGAATCCTTCTACTGCGCAGGCTGTTTATCGACATCTTTTTCATGCATTGGATTTTCTTCAGCAATAGGGGAATTCTAAGTTACCTCTTCTCCGGGCTTTGTGGTAGTCCTTCCCCTCTCATAGTGTTGTTCTGACATTGAAAGGTTCAAAGACCTTTCTACATCTAGATGCACGTTCTCCCAGATGTCATCAAATTTTTCATCGAGAGCCACCTCTTCGTAAAGATTTTTGGTTGCCTTAATCTCTTGCAAGTATATCCAGAAGTCTCAAATTTTCTTAGGCTTCCATTTGAGCTTATTCAATTGGCTTCACAGGGACTGGTTGATCTTCTAGTTTGGGTTGGTCTTCCCTGCTATGTCATAAAATTTCAGCCACATTTGTCACTTGTCCTCAGTAGGAAAATATTCAATGCCTACATATAACCTTAAATTCCCCTCTTCAACGTTTCTCCAAGGGTCCCAAAATAATTGAGGCTGATGTGGGATTCTTATGCCAACCTCCGATAAATTATTTTTAGGGTTGTATTGCTAGGTATCATTTATGACCACCAACCCAAGATGACCCAACTTTGATTACAAAATCTTTGAAGTATTGATCTTCAAAGTCCTTTTCTTGACCAACGACACGGAACCAAAAATGACCAACAATATCAAATAGGAGGTTAAATGCTTTCCTCCCCAGTAATAATTATCGATGTTACATAGCTACCTCAATGCTTCCAGGGATAACACTCTGTCAGAAAGAAATCATGGGAATCAGAAAGGTTCTTGAGTGAAACTTCACATGCGAAGCATAGTGAAATCTATGCCAAAGCACCAATCGTAGGGTGGCACGAGCTTTCCCAACCAGGATTTTTGTCTTGGTGATAGGCGCACAGACATGCTGATCTCGGATCTATCCAAATCTTGTAAAGTTGGGGCTAAGAATAAATTTGAAAATGCATAGTAATCAAAAAAAATTTGCTAGGAGAAGAGTGCATGCCAAAACTGGCTTCCTTTTGCTAGTCTCGTTGAAAACACTCAGAGACATAAATGTCTTGAAATAGTCTGGATTCTGATGCAATATCTAGTAGGCCAGGAAAGAGGAATACCTGAACCTAGAACCAACCTGGAAGTCTTGCAACTGTTGTTTCATCCCATCACTAATAACCTTCACAAAGTCTAGAAGCAGAGGCATGTTGTTCCTTTTCAACATAAAGTTGAGACACATCTAAAACTCAAAGACCCCCTTGTCTGTATCCAGACTGCACACCATTGCCAACATAGAATGGATAGAAGAAGACCCATCTATTAATGCACCTAGATTAAATGGAAATTCAGGTGGTGTTGAGACATTTGTCAGCTGAGCAGTTTCAATGTGATAAAACTGTGATGCCATTCTGAGCATTCCCCACTTATCATGCATCCTTTTTATGTCAAAAATTTCAACATTATGGGTCAAGGGGAGCGGGATGCATAGCATCTCCTGAATAGATTTGGGGCTAATGATTACCTTGAAATTAGGGCCACCTATCACTCAAGTCTCCGTGTCAAGGCCTACCGTGCATGCTACCACAATTTCTAGGCAATGATGTACCAGGGGAACCATATATTGGGGAAGCCCACAGTCCCATAAACATTTATATAAGGGGTCCATTAATTTCTTCATTCTCTCACATGCTGCTTCCCTAAGGCTCTTGGGATTCTGAGATAACTCAAGATCCAAAACATTATCCCAATCCTCCAATACTTAAGCCTGGTTTCTAGGAGGAACCATGCTCAGTGTTCTCTAATATTCCTGATTGGTGAAGGGCCAACATGGCTTTGTTGGGATGCTTGGGGTAGCATAAGACTCCTGGCTATAAATATCTACATAGGGAGCCTTCAATATTTTCTCGTCTATATTCACCAGAGCCAGGGCCTGTGTTGAACTTTCTGCAATCTCAATGATTTCTCTATATTTGCAAGAACCTTTCAGAGACCTTCGTAAATGACTTAGATTCTGAAAAAATCTTTCTCTCTCGTGAATGACTTAAAAATTTTATCTTTTGATAACTTTCATAATAAATGTGCTTTGCATGCTCAACTTGCTTTTTGATTTTTGTGAAAAACGGCTGAGCGGGTGTACATGCCAGCCATTCACATTTAGTTGCTATATGCGTCACCAGATTTTCATGCGTGAAAAGAGATCACCAACCTACCAAATTGCTCTCCATATTTAAGAGACATGACTTCGCGTGAGGTGGCGCTTGATTTTTCTTGGACAACGGACCAAGACAACCTTGCCATATATTTCACAAGCTCCTTTGCATTTACTGATTTTCCTGATTGTACTTGGGTGCATCACCCAACAACCTGCTTGAAAGATTTTCCTTGATTCAGATGGGATGGTGGCTCCTTATGTTGACACCTGGCCAATTTTTATTGAATTTCACAACTTGAATAGAGCAAGTTGCCACTGTACTTGATTATTCTCATCACTTCACTTCTTGTAGCACTAAAAATTGAGGCCCAGCAACACCCTTTTTCCTCTGTCATAATTATGGCTTGCCCCATCAGGTGAACCCCAACCAGTCTATAAATAGGGCCATTAGCAGTATTGAAAATCACAATTATTTCTAGCTTTCTTTTCTTAACAAGCTTTAGTTATTTTAAAAATTTTAATTTTTAGCTAGAGTAGCAAGCAACATGGAGATGCCAATTAGACTAGTTTGTAAAAATAATCAAGTCACTTTCCTATGAAAAATTAGGTGTAGGCACTTGAAGCACATGATATGCATTACAAAACCTATTATATGTGAAAGCGATTAAATGGGTTCTTCGCAAGGACTACGTAGAATATGAGGAAAAATACTAGGTCAACACCAGCATCTGTTCTCACTTCATCGCCTCACTGTTGGATATTAGTGTCTCCTAACGCAAGATCCTAAAGCTAACAAAGCGAGTGTTCCCTTGGTGCTACCTCAGAGGACTAGAGAAAATAGTATGGGCCACCAAATTTGATCATGGGGTCCCCTATGTTCACAACCTATGTCGGCTACTGTTGCATGGAGGACCCGTGCCAATGAGGCCTTTCCTGTTCAGTTTTGAGTTGGAGACTCATGAAGAGCATCGCGTCAAGGTCCGTGTCGACTTCTTTTTCCTCATGCAAGTACATTACATCAAACCATTCTAAAACCTCCAGTGGTATGAGGACTTTGAAAGAATGGGGTTCCCTCATCTCGCACTGCCGGTTGCTTCCATTGTTGTTCATCTAATGCTTGAGAGTCTGATAACCAAGATAGTCCCCAATTTTTCTTTTTCCCTTTTTCTAGCCTCTGCTCCTTACTGGATATATGTATATATTTTGATACAAGGCTAGTGGCCCCTGTCTTATGTAATGTAAATGTTTCGGCCATAATATATAATACTTATGTTTTTCATATCTTGGCTCATTTACAATTTTTTTCTATTTCTTGCACTACTGTTGTTATTTAGAAAGCACTGAGAAAACCCAAAACTTAAAGTAGGGAAAATAATTAGATATTTACAATTTACAAATCCATCACATAGGCAGAACTAATTAAATTTTCTAAGATGTATCCCATTAACTAGAATACTTAAGACATTACCTTCCATGTCTTCCAACTCGAAAGAGTTGAACTATTTACACTGGACGGTTTTGAAAGGCCCTTCCCAGAGACTGTCGAATTTTCTATGCTTGTCGGGCTTTGCTCTGCGTTCGTTGAAATTGAGCACCAAGTCCCCTCATTATAGCTCTTGATGTAATGCCTTTTTATCGAACCACTTCTTTACCACCTGTTGGTGTCTGTTCATTTCCTCAAGGGAATGCTCTCTTTTCTCCTGAACCTCGAGTAGCTTAGAAAATCATACCTCCATTGCTCCATTTTATTCAATCTCCAGATATTTAAGCAACTACAAGGTAGGAATTTCCATGGTGATAGACAACAATGCCTCCTTCTCGTAAACCATCTCATAAGGAGATTTCTTTAGTATCTGATTGGGCATGATTCAGTTTGCCCACAACATTGTCTGGAGGTTCTTATGCCACTCCCTATTGTGTTATGAGCCTATCCTCTTAATTAATCTGATGAGGTTTCTATTTGTAGACTTTGTGAGGCCATTCCCCTGGGGATAATAGTTGGAAGAGGTTTTCAAGAAAACTCCACACTTTAATGAAAACTAGCTCATCTTCAAGCCGAGGAAAGTTTTGGAATTTTTGGAGATGATTATTTTTGGTGGGCCAAATCTGGCTACCAACTCCTCTAGGAAGTTAACAATCTCTATTTCTATTGCATTCTTCAATGGCACTGCTTCTGACCATATAGTGAAGTAGTCTGTTGCTGTCAATATCCACCTTTGTCTAGCTGAGGAGAAAGGGTTAATCATTCCAATGAATTCTAGACCCCATTAAGTAAAATGTTCCTCTACTGCTATAGGCCTCAATGGCATAGGAGCATTCTTTCTCTTTCCAACATAAAACTGACATTCATTGCAAGACTTTACTAATGAAAATGCATCATTGAAAAGTGTTGGCCAAAAATAACCACGACATATAATTTTAATTGTTGTAGTCCTTGTAGAAAAATGTCCTCCAGCTGGGCCATTGTGGTATTGATCCAATATTCTCTTGGTTTGTTTTCCATTTACACACCTTAGTAGGATGCCATTAAAATTTATTTTGAACAGAACACCCTCCAAGAGAACATAATTGCTATTTTGTAAATGATAGAAACACCTCTTAAAAGAAGGGAGATTGATTGGATACCTTCCCATTTGAATGAAATTCAAACTCTTTCACTAGTTCACTATTTTCAGCAAGGTACTCACACAATCCCTTTCTTTTGACAGTCTTGACATGCCTGACTTCAATATCATACTCTAGGATCTTTATAATCCAATTAACTCTTTTCTCTGTGATTTCTCCTTCCATGATTGACTCCCGCACACTAGGATGCGGTACAAAAACAATCACGTTATTATATGACATCAAGTGCCAGAACTTCTTAAGCCCTTTCACAATGGAAAAGGATCGATTTTCTACAAATTAATACTTTACCTCATACTCTTTAAGGTTTGTGAGTAAAAAGAAATAGGAGACTCCCTTTTGTCTTCATCATCCTTTTGCATAAGCATAGTGGCAATACTGTTGCCACCACCAAAAACATACATAATAAAATATTTTGACAGGTCCAGATTGAATAATACAAGGGCATAAGAAATAGCCTCCTTTACGAGCTCAAAAGATTTTTTGGCCTCCATCATCCATTTGAAAGTCTGGTCCTTTTTAAGCATCAAAGTAATAGGCTAAACAATCCTTGCAAAATCTGCAATGAATCGGCTAATGAAGTTGACCTTACCTAGAAATGATTGCACTCCCTTCTTATTTGTGGGTAACAGAAGCTCCTGGATTGTATCAACTCTTTCAGGATCAATGGAAATGCCCTCTTTTGAGACAACATACCCCAATAGCTTCCCTTGGGGAACTCCAAACACACATTTATTCGGGTTTAAAGAAATCTCAAATTCCTAGCACTTCCGGAAGACAAGCTCTAAATGATCAAAGTGATCATCGACAGATTTTGAAAATACTGTCAAATCATCCAGATAGTTAAGTATAATTTTATGGATTAAATTCTTAAAGGAAATATCCATGTCTCTCTGAAAGGTGGCTCCAACATTCGAGAGTCCAAAAGACATTTTGGAATATGCATATGTTCTCCACTTTTTGGTGAACTTTGTGTTGTGTTGGTCTTCTTCTTTTACCCAAATCTGATTGTAGCCCGAAAAACCATCCAACATTGAAAAAATTTGGGAACCAACCACGATTTGTAGAATTACCTCCATTAAGGGCAGGGTGTAATGATCCTTTAAGGATGCTCTATTCAAGTCTCAGAAGTCTACACACAGTTGTATGTTTCCATTCTTCTTCTGGACTGGTACCAGGTTTGACACCCAAGTGTTGTGTTTGATTGGAAACACTATTCATGATGCAATCAATTTATTCAATTCTTGTGACATAAGAGATTCTATATTTGGGTTCACAAGCCTCTATCTTTGATGAAACGACTTCACTCCTTCCAACAACTCAATTGTATGCTCAATAATCTCAGGATCGTATCCCTTAAGATCATCATATGACCAGGCTACTACACTCAGATATTCTTCATAGAAGTGCCTTAGTCTATCTTTATTCTTTTGAGATACTTCCTTCCCAACCTTGAGCTTTCTTTCTTCTCCAATATACAAATTAGTGCAGTCACCCTTGTCAGCTACAAGCTTACTTTTGTCTCTTGTTGCATCATCGGAATCAAACAAGCTCTCCGGAGTGACTAAGACTCTTGGAAGCTTGTTGGATTTCAGCTGGATAACTTGATCCCCATAAGCTTCTGAGATCTTCGGTTGTGGCTGATCAATGAATTCCTTAGGTGACTGGAGAAATGATGCAATATAAGCATCGATATCGAACACTTGCCACTCCTGATTGTTGTTTGGAACAACGGGTCTTACAATTACTCTCACTGCATGCATATTTTTCAATAACTTAGAGGCCGGCTCAAATTGAGCTCTGATAGTCGCCATCCAGTCGGATTCATAGTTCTTTTCTCTTTGTATAGCCTGAATATTAAATGCCTCAAAGTTTTCAATAAGATCCCAGACTCTATGTCAGTAGGATCACATACAAACATTCTTTGTAGCAGAAATTCCTTGGATGTGGTTGACCACCAAACCCGAATATCCAAACACACTTATCTGATTTTCACCCATTTGTTCTGCAAGGCTCAAACCATGGACAAGACCTTCATCCTCCGCTTTGTTGTTTGAGCATGTGAATTGGAAGTGATAAGACCTCAAGGTCTTATCCTCAGATGAAGATGTCAAACATATGCTTGCTCCAGCTCTAGCTCTGCATCTCGCTCCATCAAAGTGCAAAGTCCATAACTCCGAGTGTATTTCACCTCTAGACTCCTTAGTAACTCTGGGCATAGACTGTCCCTCCTTATGTATGACATAAGTCCCGAGTCTAGTTGTGTGATAGTTCCCAAAAGGGTATGTATCAATAAACTCATTCAACAAATTTTCTTCATCCTCCATCTGGGAGTTAGTAGCCTCTTCTTCTTCCATAAATTCCACATTGAACCTCTCTTCCTGGGTATTTGAAGTATGTGTTGCTTGAAATTTGAAAAAATACTTGTCAGCAACATGCTCAGAATGCAAATTTTTTGACAGTAGTTTCATCTTGGCTCCATGTTTGGTCCTCAAGATCAGATGTGACCAGTCCAGTGCTAGATATCCTTTAACATTTTCTGTGAACTCTTGGGAAAAAAAAATCCCAAATAGAGGAGGAATATCAATGAGTACGGAATCCTAATTTACAGTGATATTGGGGCAGGTAAACAATGGCATAGGTAATCCCTTGATTACCCCAACGGTATCAACTTTATTTTCATCTAGCTGCATGACTCCCTTGTTAAAAGGCTCATATTTTAAACCCAAAGCATCATCTACTTGCTTAGGCATGGGAGTGGTGCTAGCACTAGAGTTGATCATACAATTATGTAACAACTTGTCGCCAATGATAAGTGTTAGAAAGAAAGGCTTGGTTTAGGCTTACTCTCTTTTCCTTTGGTTGATTTGTTAGCACTTTATCCAAGTTTTCCCTGGATATATTTTCCTCATTGGATTGACTAGGCATCTTCACATCTTCCTCTCCCGATAATTGTTTTTGTAATAGAACGTTCTACTTCGGAATAGCCAGGACATCCCACAAAGAAGTGTTGGCAGAATATTTCTTTAGTTGTTCCACCACATTGAATTGTGCTCACGACTGATTAGTCACAGTTGCTTTCTCTTTAGTTTTTGTAGTTGGTGTTGGCCTCATGGCGTGTACATCTAGCTATTTTGCAACAGTCAGGACAGTCATAGGAGCCTTTGTCTTTAAAGAAGGCGAATTCAGAGAATTGGGAGGAACCACATTAGTCTACTATGGGACTGATGACGGGCGTGCAGGTGGACTAGGCATTGGCTGAGATGAAGCATTAGTTGGCAGAAATGTGAATTCTCTGGTGATTCTTCACTTTGAATGCATGTTGTAATCAAAATTTACTCGTGGCATTTGAGTTACAAGAAATTCATTTGGAAACGTTGACTCCTCTCCTTCCATCCATGAAAAGAGTGCTTGGTCTGGAACTATATCTGACTCCTGCTGAATGGATATCCCTTACATTTGAGCAATGAGGACTTCATTGTCCATCTACTGAGAGGCGTATGACTAGTTTCTGGGAATAGGTGCGTCGCCTTGGCTACGTTTGTTAGCGATATTTTTTTGCAAATTTCCCCATGAACAATTTCTTAGCATGTGAGCATCATTACAAGGAAAACACCATGAATTGGCATCTTGGGCCAAGTTGTTTTGTCCTGCAACTAGCTCCTTATTTGAACTAGGATGAATGCTCTACATTGGTAGGGTCACCGGAACAACCCGGTTATTTGGTTGAGCCTAAGTATTTCCACGTGATCAATCTTTCAACTGATTTGATTGTTACAGAGCTTTTCTGCCTTGATAATTTTGGTATGTTGGCTTCTGGTAGCTATATTGTTGTCCCTTCATGGTATTCAATTCATTAGTCATGGCTTACATCTATTCTCTCATATCGTTCATCTCGACAGCCAAGGGATTAGGCACTAGAGCCACAATTGGAGCTGTGCTTGGAGCTATTTTGGGATATACGTACATAGATTGGGGAGGAGCTACAGGCGCACTAATTGAAGGAACTTCAATTTATGTGGTGTTGCACTTAGAAAATAATGGAATGATGGGTCTCAGTGCCAACTTTCCAGCAACAATCATGTTATTTTTTGTAGCGACAACCAAAGCATAAGCATCAAGAAGAGTTTCTCTGCCAAGATCTTGTAACATCATGGAAATATCAGGGTTGATCGAGTTCAAGTAGAAGATGAATTCCAAATCCAAGGGTGATTGACTACCAATAGGCACTCTCTTCCAGGTCAAATGGAACCGTGCATTGAAATCAGGAAGAGCTTCATGAGGAGCTTGCTTTATGCTTGCTAGTTGATGATACAATGAAGACTTATTGCCAGCGTTTGAAAAATGCTCGTAAAATGGGGTTCCAAGCTAGTCCCAAGTAGCAATAGTATTAGCCTCAAGAGTCCTATACCAATTCATGCATTTCCTCAGAAGGAGACAACAATAAATCTGAGAGCTACATTTTCATTTGACACAACATGTATGAGACATACGTTTGCCACATCTTGCAGGTGTTTCATCAGTGTCTTCAAATCATCTCCAGAATACTTAGGGATAGCTTTTAGAGTGGAAGCAGGGATTGAGGCCCATACTACAGGAGGCATAAGTGCTACTAAAGGGCTTCCAACATCCCAGGCTACATAATTTCTAGCAGCCATAGGTGTAGGAGAAGCAGGTGACTGCGGAGAAGGAGGAGACGGAGGAGGTGAAGGACTACCTCGCTGACCTCTTGGGTGCACAAAAACTAAGGGTGGTACGAGCTGGCTAGGGAATCTTGTAGTCTGTGACCTATTTACAGGTTGATGGATCATACACACTTATAAGATCAAGCAAACGTACGTGCTAGTTTGCATCCCACTGGGCGTGCCAGAAAAAAATCTATTGACACAAGATTTTGCAGGTAGCAACACTCTTATGGGAAACTTAGCTATTGGAGGACATAATGCACTAGCTAAGTGACCTCTAGGGTTTTATCGAAGCCAAACATTCATTTAGTGGGGGAGGTAAAGGTTTAGAAAGATAGAAAAACATGAAATCTAAACTACAAGCAATGCAGAAAAATCATAGACAAATTTACCAGAGCACAATGCAGGATCCAAAAGCTCGAACCACCAAAATGTTGTTTATTAAGTAAATTTTCTCCCAAGCACTTTAAAACATAACAAAAACCCTCTAATTGCATAGCATAATCTCACATAACCTTAGCCAACATAGAGGAGTCAAAAAACATGATCTCTATTTATTTAGCTATGGAATATCACAAAAGTTGAAGAACAAATATTCATACATTATAGGAAAATAAAAAAATAGACTAACAATCTTACTAAATACATGAAAAGGAGAAAGGCCGAATTGATTGGTACAGTCTACAACTTTCAAGTTTAATAAAAATATTACAAAGGATTTTCCCAGTGCTCGAGAGCTTTTAGCAACTTAACAACAACCTAATAAAAGAGAAAAAGGGTCGCATTAATAGGCCACTCCACGACCTGAATAAACATAGAGAAAGAAAGACTCGAGAAAACATCAACACTCTAGATCACCTCGAGCCTCCACTGAAAACAACAATTGCACAATTCCAACAATGTCGTTGCAGGGAACAGAAAACCATGTAGCAACATAAAAGAACACGTGACACCAAAGAAGAAAACGTGGAGGCAAGCGAGAACAAACAATGCAACACCAATTCATAGATAACCGACGCACAAGAAAATGCCATGCGTCAAGAAGATGGAGTTTGGAAAAAATAATAAGGGATACCTAGCGAAAAGCTCTGAGAGGGAGCCATGTGGGTGACGCCGAGTGATCGAAACTGCATGGTGGGCCCATTTCAAAAAGCGGGCAGAGAAAGCCATGTGTCGCGCAGAAGGAGCCCAACAAAAGCTAAGCGATATGAAAAAGCAAAAAGCTTCAAGAGGAAGCCACGTGGCACACGTCGAAGGATGTGAGCGATTTAAGATAAGGCACAATCGTGAAGATAAAATAAAAACCGTGAAGGCTAGTAGTTTTTTGTGAAACACACTTCAAAGTGAAAATTCTTTCACGGGAGTGGAAAATGTTAAAGTGCATATGAAAGAAGATTGTTATCTACAGGGGATTGATTATGCAGCTAGGTAAAATAGTGAAGATTTTCATGGGGAAAATAAGGGATTTTTTATTGCATAGTCAAAGTGAGTTTTCTACAATAGGGCGAAATGATGAAATGGTGAAATTTGTTTGCGGGAAGGCTATTTTTCTATTGAAAAATCAAGGAAAAGGAAAAATATGGAGGAATTTTTTTTGTAAATGAAGAGAGAAGAGAAAGGATTTTCCATATTTTTTTCTTGTTGCAGATCAATGGAGGATGAAATTTCCATGTTTCTTCTATAGATTAATCTTAGGGTTTGCCTTCTATTTCTTCTCATTATTTTCTCATTGTAAGGGTTCTGAATTTCTGTATGGGGTTGGGTAGAATAGTGTTGAGTTTGAGTTATGTATTGAATATGCAATTGTAATGTTTCAATTTTATGAGTAAATGTCAACCAGTTTGTGCAAGAAAGGAATAATGGTTATCATAATTGTCTCCAATTTTGTATACTTTCAGTCATATGAATTTAATAATAAAAAGTATGTTGAATTTTTCATCTCAATTTCCTTGAGACTATATTAATTTTTTATGGTTCTATTTCAATGTAGTTAAATTACTTTGAATAGATAATTATGATTTTAAGTGTGTAGGGTGGATCTGTAAGAAGAATTTTGGTGATAATAAGAGTGGGTCTATTGGTGTAATACATTAGCATTTTGAATCCACTTGTTACAATTTGTTTGCTGATGAAATTGTCTTTATGACTATGTATTTGACTCTATGGCCAAGAGTTAGGCATTAATTTGTCATTTAGTTGATTCATTTTAGAAACAATTATTAAACTCAAAATCAAGTAATATTTTAGTTGTGATATATGTACTTAAAATGTCAATTGATCCCTAGAAATAGATGGTAGTTTGTCTAAAGGTTAGCTAAACCTTTGATGAATTGTCTTTATTTTCATATAGTAGGAATGGATCTATGTATAGAAGTGTTCTTGAGGCAGGAAATATCATATAAAAACAATAAGGAACACCCTCCTTGGTCCCATAGAGCCTAAAGAGTAGAGATAAGGGTCTAAAATATTTACCCGTTAGTTGGCCACTAGCTTTTGTAGTTCGTGAATATAAGGGTTGGCAATTCTTTAGGGAATTTCAAAGCTCAGCTAGAAAAAACACCAACACAAGGCAATTTTAACCCTAATATAGTAAAAACCTAATTTTAACATATATAAGAGCAAAAAGTGAAGTAACTTGATCTAGTTTTATCTTTTATCTTCTTTAAGGTTTACTTTGTTGAGGAGTGCGGGAGAATGCCGAGCCGACGAGAGTGCGTGCCTCCAAGACTTGAGGTCCTAGGGAGGAGGTAGCCCAAGGTGAGCTGCAACATCAGGTGAGTTGATTTTTTTGTGCCTTAGCTTTGTCCTTACACATTTATTTTATGCTTTTACATATTTCTAGGTTGATTTAGGACCTTGGAAGAAAATTTTGCAAAACATCTCTTTTTTTGCAAAGTGTCCCCTTTTGTCGCGAAGTGTCCCAATTTTTTGCAAAGTTTCCCATTTCTTCGTGAAGTGTCCCAAAAGGAAACTAAAGTGTCTAGGACCCTTAGAAAAGTACACTAAAGCAAATTTAGTACACTTTTTGATTGTTGATGTGTAGATTTAAGGTCTTAGAATGCTTATCAAACATATTTTTTCTTTTTTGTTAGATTTCACCCCCATCACGACAACATCTCAGTGACATAAAATTATGTCACCTATTTTGACATATCAAAGGAGGACACATAGATATTATAGAGCACTAGATTATATTGGAAATACCTCATGCCTCCAATGAGGTACCATGAAGCTATGTTGATGGTACTGGATGAGAGGTGGGATTCAGACACTTGTACATTTCATCTCCTATAGGTGGGATGACTATCACCCTAGAGGATGTCCATCACATTCTTCAAGTTCCGATACGAGGTGAGAGAGACCATTTTTTAGGGGAACGGTCATTTTGTGAGATGAAATATGATATAAAGTTTTTCCTTGGGGGTCCGATTTAGGATGATATCATGGGGCCACACATTGAGTTATCATGTCTACTCTACCCCCAAGCATCAATTTTTCTACAGATCATGGCTTTCACAATGGAATTATACTCATCCCTGATGGTTGGGGAGCACATCTAGATGGAGGACTAGGTCACATGATATGAAAAATGGCATAGTAGAGGACCATATATGCCTGGGGCCACAACATCCTTGCACAATTGTATTATGATCTAGGGCGGATTGTGTATCATGAGGTCAATAGTATGGTGCACAATATGATACTATAGGTGTGGTGCCTGGAGCATATCACATGCACTAGGTTGACAGGGTTTTCATTGATATCATCCCTAGGATATCCTCATGCATTTAGTTATCCACTGAGGAGATAATGGTAGTATGAGGATTTATAATTTTGTAGGGTAATATTTGACCAACTAGATTAGAAGATCTTGTGGAGACCATACCAGATGATACCATAGTGGTTGAATGAGACCTAATAGTTGAGGAGGATGTAGATGGACATATTTCTACTAGGTAGACATGACTATGTAGTAAGACCATTCCACTACAATTGTGTCATGTGACAATTTGGTTGGATACAGGTACCACTAGTGGGATGACCCTTCTATAGGTAATCAGTGCAGAGTGCTCAAAAGCTTAGGGATAAAAGATGATTCACCACTGATAATGTCATCTAAAAAGAACTTAAAATTGCAAGGATCATGATCTGCCACCAATCTTTGACATTGATGATGTCAGTGCCACAGATGCAGATGAGGAGTGGTCAGTAGTAGCATGAATAACTCCTATATTCTTGATGGATGAGCCTATAGGCTTTGTAGGACCACTTCCAGATCAGAGGGATGAGGTAGAGAGATTTAAGGAGATAGGGCTCAAGGCTATAGACCTATTCGTAGATGAGATAGATGAGGACTACGATGAGTCTGCAAACCCAAATTATGATGGGTAGGAGGAGGATGAGGAGGAGGAGTAGTTGATGAGTGAGGGTGATGATACAATGGATGAGGATCTAGTTAGCCATGAGTGGAGAGATCCAAATCCCACATGTGTGACTAGATCATAATTAATAGTTATAACACGTACTAGCAACTATGGTCATGGAGAGGCTAGCACATACTCCCTGCCTCCTACACAGGATGAGGTGGTATTCACATAGTCAGTTGGAGATCTAGTTGATGAAATTTTATTTATTGTTATGCTCATACTTATGTTCATGCTTATTATTTTAATTTTATGTCTATATATATCATGATGTGTACTAATTATATTTATGAATTCTATCTTTGCAAGGGCTTTGAGAGATTTACATGATCTCTATCGATAGGTGGTTAAAGAGAGTGTCTCCATTAGTCTTCGATGAGTCTATTGGTACAAACTATGTTCCCCCATGTATCATGAAGTGGGACCTAGAGTTGTTTGAGCCATATGTTAGACGAAGGGTAGCATATGAGGGTGTTAGGAGGAATATTGATCAATCTGATGCTGCCTATGAGGAGATTCAATTGTCTCAACATCCAATGGACTTTGAGAGACTCTATGCAGAGGTGGAAAAGCTATAGGTAGATAGAGACCGCATAGAGTGAGAGCGTCTAGAGGCCGTTGGATGGTAGATCAGAGTTGTTGGACGAGCACAGGGCCTATAGTATGCTTTGGATGCTCTTATCAGTTTAGAATCAGGATCACATACTACCATTTCTTGATGGACTACATTTAGACATATGTGATCACCAAATCCTGAGGGATCTAGTAGCCATAAGCCACCCTAGTGTTGTATATTTGATGACATGTACTCAAAACTTTGATATATATATGATCATTTGGTGTTTGATTATGCTTATGTGTTGTGAGTTAAATGGCAATGCGATTTATCAAATAATCTTCTATAAGAATATTTAATAAATATCTTCATGATTTAACTTGCTTTATGTGATCTAATTAAAACTATTGTAGTTTCTTTTAGATACTACATTGTGATTAAGTATGTTATGATAAATTAAATGCACCTATGTACTAATTGTAGAACATCAAATGCATATAAGGATCTAATCTAACACACAATACACAATTATCCTAAATAGTATGAGACCTAAAGTAAACATTTAAAAATTAATTTAAATAATTACTTTAGTATTCAAGACATACAAATAGTTGTTTGTCAAGAACGAATCAATGTGAGAGTACATATAATATCATCTACTAACTCTAACACCACTACTCTATTATTTCACACTATTCAAGAAGATTAGACATAGTACCAACGCAGATGCATGACATTTATTTCAAGGTTTCATCATCTTTGATGAATCCTCATGATTCTTTACAAGTTCACTAGGAGAATTTGGAAAATAAATGACTACATGACTAAAAATTTTAGTCACAACAACTAAAGATGACTAAATTCTACTCATTTTTTGGAACATAAGTATAAATGACTAATTTGATCATCGGGTAAAAACCACAACTAAATAATTAGTCACACAAATAAAATTAGACAATATGACATTAAAGTGGATAATTAAAAAAATATTTCCAATTGAGGGAGTGGGTGGTATTATAATATAATAATATTTATATTATATTATATTAATAATATTTATTATATAATACAATATTTATATAATATTATATTCATAATAAATATTATATAATATGATATAATATTACATTATATAATATTATAATATTATATAATATTATATTATATTTATATTATATTATTAATATTATAATATAATACTATAATATATTTAATAATATCTATTATATAAGAAACTAGAGATTTATATATCGTAAATTAATTAGTTTTGATTCCATTTCAAAAAAAAATTAGTGGTAAAATACCCTAATGGGAGGGCATAATGGGTGTGATAGTTTTTATTTTAATAAACAAACTCTAAACCCCTCGTCAAAACCTTATTTTTAGGCTACAACTCACCAAATTGAAGAAGTGAAAGGTCAAAACTAGCGAGGAAGAGTTTGGAGGAGCCGAAACCAATAGTGATGGGAAAGCAAAAAAATCCATAGGTAAAGGATGCCCTAATATTAAAACCTAAATGTACTCAATATTCGGATCTTGGCCGTAATTTTCATTTTAAAAACATACTCTAAAACCCTCATCGAAACCTTATTTTCAGGTTGTAGGTCGCCAAATTGGAGAAGTGAAAGGTCAATACCAAGGAGGAGTCTAGAGGAGTAGAAACCAATAGTGATGTAGGGGCGTATCAATTAATTTTGCATTTGATTTTTAAAATTTTAGTTTTGTTTCTAAATTTTGGTTGTACCTTGTTAATCTTATTTTGTGTGGTGGCTAGGCAGTTGAAATATTATGTAGCACATTGAAGTGGGTAGCAATAAACAGTTATGCACACGTGAGAAGGAGGGATTAGTGTTAGAGTTGAGAAGGTCGCCAAAGGATAAGGGGCATTGGCAGGGGAGAAGATTGTGGACAATACTCAAAGGAGTTTCAGGAATGCTTGTGTCCTATGCGACTCACTTGGTGACATACCGTTTCTTACATTGAGCTTTAAATTTTCTAATAGATACATGCTTCCTCTAGTCGATGGTGTTTGATGGATTTTTAATCTACTAGTAAAAGATAGGGATGAATCGATTTATATTCTTGTTGTCTTTAATACGCATTGGAGGTATTTTTTTGAATAAGGAATATTTAGACTAGGAAATTCAATTATCATTTCCTTCTATTCCTTGATGTGAAGCCACTAATTCCTCTACTCTTTTCTTGTAAAAAGGTTAAATGTTTGAAAACATATCTTTTCTTAGTTGCATATTGGTCTTTGTGACTTGCATTGCTTAAATGAAAATTGATTCCTTGTTTTGAGATGTGTTGAAGGTTGTAAGTAAATTAGTTTGGGAATTGTTTGGGGGGGATTTGACCTTTAATTGGCTGTTGTATCTTTCATATTAATTATCTCAGGTTTTTTGATGTATGAATATATTAATTATCTCAAGTTTTTTGATGTATGAATATATTAATTATCTCAAGTTTTTTATTTTTCAAATTTATTTTTACTTTTTAATTTATATTTATTCTTTTGAATTGAATTTTATTTATTTGTCTTTGAAAAGTTAAGAAACATTTAAAGGGCATCATGCCCTTCACAACGAGCCACTAGGGCCAAAAAGGAACAAGTTTAAACAACAAACATTAAGGAAACAAAAAACAGAAAAAACCCACAGGCAACACAAAGACCGTAGAGAGGCAACCAACAAATAGGAACAAGAAGCAGCTAATTGGCACTATCCTATTTTTTAATCAGGAGGTCCACTTCCTCATCACCCACCCACTCTTTGCTCTCCTAATTGTTATTTCCCTCTAGATCCTCCTTTATAGCATTAGACAGAGTGCTTGTGACGAAGTGGCCCAGCTTCATGGTGAAGCGGGTTAACCCCCATAACCTTTTGTCGAGCGTGTCCATTCTCTTCACCACATCATAAGGATCCTCCCCAATGTCCATGGTCCCCTGGACCTCTCCAGGCTCTTCGACCAGGGGATGCAGAGAGTGAGAGGTGAATCCATCAATAGGAACCTCACTATCCTCAGGAGTAAACTGGGGCCCCTCCACATTTTCTTCCTCATCATCTTCAGTTTCTTCTTCCTTGTATCCTTTGTTGTCAGACTGCTCTTCCTCTGAATCTTCAATAATCAACCTCTTTTTGTTGTTCTTAGCAAGCCTCCTGGATCTCCTTTTGACATTTTTCCCACCAGTCATCTCAGTGGTCCCCACAGTTGTGTCACCTCTAGATTCTTTCCTTATAGCGCTATTGCCCTTTCCATCTTTAGCAATCAGGGCCAACATGCCTTTCTCCTTTCATTTTTTTGCAATGGTGGCCTTGTAGGCCAAGTTCACCTGAGTGGATTTCAATTCACAAAGACCCTCTTCCGCGCTAGCATGAGCCTTACCCAACCCACCCTTAAGCTTCTTGGTTGTTATCTTGGCTTTGGGATTCCCTGCAGTGCCCATATTGGATTTTGGGGAGGGCTTTTAGACTCGATCGGGGAAATATTCACAATTGATAGGGGTTTAATGTTCTCAATGAAAACATCCGTGATAGATTTAGGAGGACATAGGTCTAGATGAAGGTGATAAAGTCTCAAAATGAGCCCTTGATGGAGCAAGAGTGACGAGAGATCACTAGGGTTAAGGCTGGCCGACTCTATGCATTTTTCGACCAAGTTTTCCAAGTCCATTAAAAGAAAGAACGAGAAACTAAGCAAGATCTTGTGCCTTAAATGATTTAACAGGGGGAAGTGATAAAAAAGAAATTTTTAAACCTACCTTCCAAGGTGATGTACTTCATCAGCACCAGGCACACCTGATCTTAGGGCTTCAGGAGAGCATCTCTCTCAAAACTCGACTAGTTCTACACTGGGGCCTCCTCACCTCTAAAAAATTATTTTAAGCTTTCATGATTCAGTCTCTTGGTGTGTTTGGGGTATTTTTTCCTAGTACACAGTAATCTTGTGGCTTGCGCTATGACTTCCTCACTGATTTCAAATGAGATTCCTCCGATGGAGACCCGATGATCCTTGCACGAGTTGGCAAATTGACCTGACAAGTTAGGATCATGAATGACCAAGATCTCCATAAGTGGAGCAATGCCACTTTCCACATAGATATTCCAAACTAAAGGGTTATTCTGAAACTCCTCGCATTTATCCAGTTCAGTCCTCACCCGCTTGCCACCCATTTTACCAACTTGCACAGGAAGCCCAAGAATTTGCAAAAAATACCAAATGCAGAAGCCACAAAAGATTATCACATTGTGGTTGTTAGGGAAAGGTATACAACAAAGGCTAATTACACCTGCATATGGGTTGCATGCGCAGAATAGAAAATCACCACAGGATGATTTGACAATGAATTTAATGAAGTTCTTGGGATGATTGTGGCCAACAAGGCAAGAATTGGTAGGCATGTAGGGAATGCGCAAAAAAAAAGGTGGAATGGCCATATGACTAAAAATATAAACCATCCAAAAGGTGCCAAAGGAGACCCGTGCTAAACTAGCTAGCTCGAAGACCCTAGAAGGAGGAAAGCTTCCATAATGAAGAGTCAAATCATTATAAATAATCTCACACAACTTGATGCAAGAATGAGATAAAACAAGATATCCCATGATCCCTAAGAGAAGAGATCGCACAGTACGAATCCTCAGATTTATTGAAGTCATGTCCTTCCAACTTTCCCTCATTAAGCCACCAATTTTAGTCATGTTACCATCCTTCAAGTTTAAACCCCGCCACCTTTTTGTCACCTTAGTACCCAAACCCATTAACCAGGTCCAAATGACAGACACGTGGATCCTCCCATATGTGCTCCACACACGAAAATCTCTACCAGAAACCCTCCACCTGTATGCCATCTTAATGTTGACACTCATCCACCAGATCCCCAAAACAACCAAGTGGACCCCCCATTCATCTCCCATCATCCAAGGATTTAAAATCACTGCAAAACATGGTTGCTTTGTTCCCGCACGAAGAAAGATTGAATTTTTGGCAGTAACCTTTCCAGTTTCCTCCAACATTTAGCAGAATCCTAGCCAGAGCCAAGATTAGCCAAACCATCCGCCACTTGATTTCCTTCTCTAAAAATATGAGTCACCTTTTTGTCGCTAAATTTCAATAAAAGGAATGTAGCATCCAACAATATATCCTCAGTATTCCAGCCAATTAGTCTATCTTTATTCACAACATCTGTAATAGACTTGGAGTCTCCTTTGATGTGGAGATCAACAATCCCCAAATAAACAACAATTTTGAGGCCCATTAGTAGCACACAAGCCTCCGCCACTAATGAAGAATGAAACCCAATACCTCCAGGAAATCTTGCCACCAAAGCCCCCATGGGATCTCTGATAACTCCACCAATACTTGCCCTGCCTAGGTTGCCCTTAGCAGCCCCGTCAAAATTAAGTTTAAACCATCCTCTATCTGGAGGCTCCCATTTAGTATTTTTCCTAGCTAAGAGTTTCGAATTATCAAAAGAGATAGCCTTTAAATCTTGGTGCCATGCCTTGGCTATTTTTATTTTGTAATCCAACAACCCCATCTCCAAGACTTTCCCATTAAAAAGAGAGATATTCTCCTCAATGAGCCAAGCACCAATGCCAAAAACATCCTCGGGGATCCTCTCAACATTCCTGAAAACCCTCTTATTCCTCTCCTTCCACAAACACCAAACCAAAATAGGAGGAAACTGATTCCAAATTTCACCAGGCAGAGGGTGGGAATACGAACCATACCAACCAAGAATGAACGATAAGAGATCCTTGCTCATAACCCAAGGGACATCAAGTTTCTCGAAATCCAGCCCCCAAACTTTGGTAACAAACAGACAATGTAATAAAAGGTGATTGATAGTTTCCTCCTCATTCTTGCAAAGAAAACACCTATTGGGAAAACAAAAACCTCGTTTCCTCAAATTGTCCTGGGTAAGAATCCTATTATGATAGGTCATCCACCAGAAGAAATTAATTTTAGGGATCATGTGGTGATTCCAAACCTTCTTCTAGGGTTCCTTAGAAAAATTTGTGTTTTTCAGCAGCCTGTAAGTTGACTGCAGAGAGAGATCCCCATGTTTGTCAAAATTCCAAGAGATCTCATCCTCCCTATCATAGGATGGAAACCTAGTGCTAGAAAGAATCACCTGAAGGGATCGAGCCAGACAAAAAAGGTCATGGGATTGGGGGCAACATAGGGTAAGGTCTCTCCAAATCCTAGCTTTGGGGGGTCTAGAAACATAGTCACTGATATGAATGGCAAAGAATCTCTGGGCCACACCCATCATAGCCCTAAAGTCAGAGCAAGCTAGAGGGGAGTCAATTAGCCAAGTATCTTCCTAGAATATAATTATAATCCCATTGGCCATTTTCAACTTCATCCCTTTCTTTAACAAGCCTTGCATGCTGTAAATGCTCCTCCAAAAAACAAAGCCCTAGGGGTGAGACTCCAAGAGACAATCGATCAAGGGCCTATCCTGGAGATATTTGGAATTCAGAATTTTACACCAGTCCTTAGTGTTCCTTAACTTATCCCAACCAACCTTGGCCATCAGAGCCCTGCTAGAGTTGACGATTTGTTATTTTATTTTTTATTATTAGTTTTTAAGTTTATTTTATTGTAGGTTTTATTAGTTTATAAAGGGAGAATTATATTTTATTTTTATTTCTTTAAAATAAAAAATCTTAAAACTTTTGCTAAGTTTGTCTCTTGGAAAGATCATCCTTGTGAAATTCTTCACTTTGAAAGAGAAGTTATTTTGAACCACATTTGAAATCTCTAACTCAAAATTTCTAGATGAAATCTCTAAGTCATTTTAATTGTGGACAAGTACAAAGCAAGGAGAAAATGCAAAACTAGTGCCTTCTAGATGCATTTACAACCCACCCCATGTGCAACAGTGGAATCACTGAAGACATGCATTCACACCAATGGATTTTTAGCTTTAGTTTTAGTTTTTTTGAGTTTTAAAAGTATAATAAATCAGCAGTTTACATCTTGTGAAAGATTATGTCTTCAAAAATCTATACATAGAGTTCTTTGTAACATATTTTATATACAGTTTGAATATACAATGAATTATTTTCAATCCTTTGAGTAGATTAAAAACTCTATATATAGAGTTCTTTGTAACATATTTTATATATAGTTTGAATATACATTGAATTAATTTCAATCCTTTGAGTAGATTTTTTGAAGTTTTATGATTATTTCAATTTATAAATGACTAAATAAATAACTACTATGACTAAATAAATGACTACAATGACTAAAATGACTACAATGACTAAATAAAAGACTAAACAATGACTAAATAAATTACTACAATGACTAAATAAATGAATACCATGACTAAATAAATGTCTACCATGAATAAATAAATGACTACCATGACTAAATAAATGACCAGTTAATAACAATCAATGACTAGATTAACGACTAAATATACTACCAAATTGATCAATCAAAACAACTAATAAATGACTACAAATGGTTTAGTCATGAATTTTTTTGTGTTATAAATGACTTGCAATAAACTACTAATGTTCATGTGACCAAACTAATGGTCACATGACCAATTTTTAGTCATTTTTTTTTTTTTGTACTAGTGGTTGTATCAATCAATTCTGGATGTTTCAAGGTAAGGGTTTTTTTAGGATTACACATGATGGTGTTGATGTCTAGTGATGGTCTTTTTGTTGCTTGTGTTATCTTAGAAAGGAAATATCCCAAACCACTTTTAGTTTCTTGTGTGTTAGGCTCTATAGGAACAAAAATACCTTTTTCTTTCATTCCACATCCTTTTCCACGATAACCAAATTGTTTCATGAATTAATAACCTCTCCCATAAAGTCTCTCCATTTCTTGCTGATTTCGTGGTTGTTGATAATCTATCTCATCAAATTTTTTTGTATAGCTTGATTCTTATTCTAGAGTAGATGAGGTAGATGCTTGCGAGTTTTCTTTTGAATTTTCATTGACATCTCCATTGGTTGCTTTTGTTTTTCGATTTCTTTTGTTGTGAATTTTTATTCTCCCATAAACGAAGGTGTGAAATCCAAGGAACCCCAATCATATTCGAATAACTTTGATACCATTTCTAGCTCTTGTTTATATTTGTCCATAGGTTATATGTTCAATGTTGGAATTAATGTGTTCAAAGGACTTGTCATTCATTTTTCAACATGTAAGCAACTTTTAGGCTCGGGGTCTATTTCAATTTCGTATACTTTGTTCTTATAGACATAATTCATTATATGATGAAGAGTTGAAGGTATCACATGTATCTCATGAATCCAAGGTAGCTCATGTTGGTGAAAGGTAATGTCTACATTAACTATATCCATTCCTTGTATTAGAGCTTCCACATCATTTGCATTTATACTAGAGGGAACCACTACTTGTTGCAAGGTGGTTTGATGCATAATGTGATAATTAGGTGAATTTTAAATTAGGTCCCATAGGGATATCTTTGCTAGATTATTCTTAAGTTTTTCAACAAGATCATACTCCTTCCCACTATGTGAGGGAAAATGAGGAGCACTAGGCAAGATGGGATTAGGAAAAGGTAAAGGTGTTGTAGTTGGTTGTTTTGGTTGTAGATTATTTCTAGTGTTATATGTATGAGAAATGGTATTATAACTTGATTGTTGCAAAACATTGTTCTTAGGTGGTTCAAGAGTGAAAATAGGTTTATTTTGAGTTTGAGATTTGTGTGAAGGTGGATTAAGGATAAGTTAAGGTTGAATCACGTTAACTTCTCTTGGTTTCAGTTTGTTATAATAAGCCTTAGTGGATGAAACTTGTGAGATGACATCCTCAAGGGCTTCACCTAACATGCCAAAGTAATCACTACTAAAAGGCCTGAGGGTTAGGTTAACTTGGAAAAAAAGATTTTAAATATTCAAATAACTATGCTTTGTCCATGTGGTTCATCAATTTTTAGGTGTTTTTGGTTTTTGTTTTCTAATGAATGCTAGATGTAATCTAATCTACTTGAACTATGAAGTAATGTTGAAAATGAAAAGTATTGTAATTGAATTCTATGCACAATTAAAATGAATGTAAACTATGCTAAATCTAATGAAATGAATGTAGTAAAAACTTTGCAAATTGAATTTGATAACTAACAATAGCAAACATAAACACAAAAAACAAGAATTCAATGTTGGAAAATTTAGTTTAAAATATGAGATGGAACTAAATCACCCAGAGGTTTATGAGTCCAAAAAAGGCTTTTCAAAGGTTTAAATGTTGAATAATAGTCACCATAGAATACCCAAAAATCTGGCAAAACCACCTGGTCTGGGACTAAATCGCCTAGAGGGGCGTATGAGTCACAGATGAGGATTTTTGCACAAATTTCAGAAAATTACAAGTGAAAATTATGCCTTTTGGTTGGTATGATGTCTATGTTGGAATTGAGAAGATACAAATTCATAGGAGCCCAAAGATCTTTGCAAGCAAATAACCTATTACAAGGAGAAGCAAAGAGAAGCAACAAAGGAAATGCTCAAGAATGTGGAGCAATGTATTCACCCAAAATGTAAAAATGAATAATGATACAAAAGATGGTTTTCAACTACATATAGATGAAAACACTAAAAGGGAAAACCCTAGGCTTGAACAATAATAATTAATAAACTAATTAATTATTATGCACCTAATGTTAGCTTAAGTGAAAAAGAGGTAAAAGGGAACTTTACGTAATTAAACAAATATTGTTTAATTAATAAAGTAAATGTACAATTACTCTAACACCCCCCTTAAGATAGACATAGGGAGAAGCTAAAACCTAGATGAAGCTACTGAAAGCAAAAGCAATGGGTCCCAAAAACAAGGCCAGATCAGGTACCCAAGTACAAAGAAATCTCTATGAAACGGAGAAAAGGAGAAAACCCACTGGGAAAAACTCCTCTCCAAAAAGAGATAGAACAACATGCTGAAAGAAACATGAAGGAAGGAAGGCCTCATAAAGAAACCCCCAAGGACAAATTCCTTCACCCCAAGCATAGAGTGCAACTGAAGATAGCGTGGAGATGCAAAAGGTTTCGTGAAGATGTCTGCAACCTGCTCGACAGTGGGAACATACTCCAAGATGAGAGAACCATCCTGAATCAACTATCTAATGAAATGCATATGAAGCTCAATGTGCTTCGTCCACTGATGCTCCACCGGGTTGCACGAAATGTGTATAGCACTCTGATTGTCACACCAAAGAATAGTGGGACTATTAGGAGGAAAACCAAACTCAGTCATCAATTAACGAAGCCATAAAATCTCCTGACTAGCGAGCACAATAGCTCGGTACTCAACCTCTGTAGATGATAATGCATGAGCAGTCTGCTTCTTGCATGACTATGTGATAGGACCAGAGCCAAGACAAAAAACAAAGCCAGAAGTAGACTTTCGATCATTGACATCACTAGCCCAATCTGAGTCAGTGTAACCAACAATGTGAGGATCCCCTGATGTGTAGTGAATTCCATATGAAGTGGTGCTCTGAATGTACCTCAAAATACGCTTGGAAGCTTGCCAATTACTCTCATGAGGATCATGTGAGAATCGAGAGACAAGACCAACCGCAAAGGAAAGATCAGGATG
The DNA here is from genome assembly GCA_007115665.2 of Sequoiadendron giganteum. Lineage (NCBI taxonomy): Eukaryota > Viridiplantae > Streptophyta > Pinopsida > Cupressales > Cupressaceae > Sequoiadendron > Sequoiadendron giganteum. The sequence goes on along the minus strand of CM021107.1, from coordinate 280,702,643 downwards.
AGTGTGAGTCAAGTACAACAAATTGCCAATCAACTGCCTGTAAAGTGTAGAATCTACTGAAGGAGTGGGGCAAGTAGTAGTCAAAACAACCCAAGACTGAAAAGGTGTGGGGGTAGGCTTGCAATCAAGCATGCCAAAGCGCTGAAGCATATCAAAAGAATACTTCTGCTGGTAAATGGAGATCCCCTCTAAAGACTGAATCACTTGAAGACCAAGAAAATAGTGCAGAAGGCCAAGATCTGCCATCTCAAACTACTCCATCAAGGCTAGCTGAGAATTTTGAATCATAGAGGATGAGCTACCTATGATGAGAAGATCATCAACATATAGCACAAGAATCAGGATCTCACCCTCAAGATGCTGAATATAGACCGTGTGATCAGAATGATAGCAAGTGAAACCAGTGGAGAGCAAAAAAGAGTCCATCTTCTCATACCAAGCCCGAGGGGCTTGTTTGAGACCATATAATGAACGCTGAAGTCTGCAAACCAAAGAAGCATCATGAAAAAATCCCTAAGGCTGCTCCATATAGATCTCCTCTTGTAGGTCACCATGTAAGAAGGCACACTTCACATCCATCTGAAAAATGAGTCATCCTCTAGAAGTTGCAAGTGATAGTACAAAATGAATAGAATTCATCTTGGTGACAAGGGAAAATGTCTCAGAGTAATCAATACCCTTAACCTATGAGAAACCCTTCGCAACAAGATTTGCTTTGTACTTATCAATAGAACCATTAGCGGCATACTTGGTGCGATACAACCATCGACACCGAACCATCTTTCTACCCTTAGGAAGAGGACAAAGATCCCATGTACTATTCCTCATCAAAGAACAATACTCCTCCTCCATAGCACTATCCCACTCAGGGTGACCTGTCGCCTTTGAAAATCTCTGAGGATCCTCTGAAAGAGCATGAGTCAAAAGAATAGAACCCGTAGTATGAGAATGGGTGTGACGAGTGTCTGAAGGATCACCGGTCATAGATCTTGCTACCTCAATAGTAAAGTGAGCCCATTTGGGCCTCTGAGGTGGAGCAAGTGGAGGTGGAGATGGGGGATCATCAATATCCTCATCAGAATCATCCTCAAAATAATCCTAAAGAGTTGTAGTGGGTGGAGTAGGTAGTGAAGTGGACACTGGAGACAGGGTATCAACTAGAGGAAGGCGCTCATCAAACTGAACATCCCATTGAAATAGGAACTCTCTGGAATCAGGATCAAACAACTTGTATGCCTTAACATCCTCACAGTAGCCAACAAAAATGAGGGGTCAAATCTTCTACTCCATAGCTCTCCTTTGAGCATCAGGAATAAAAGCCCATGCCTCACTACCAAATACTCGAAATGATGAAAGATCAGGCTTGTCATGAAACCGAGCCTCCTCAGGAGTGATATGTCAAATCACCTTGTGAGGCATCCGATTTTGAATATAGTTGGCACAATTGACTACCTCAGCCCAAAAGGATTAATCCATGGACCTGGACTGAATCATACAATTAGCCATCTCCTGTAATGTCTTGTTCTTTCGCTCAACGATACCATTCTGTTGAGGGGTGTAGGGAATAGAAAACTGATGTTGCAAACCATGCTCAGTGCAAAAATCTCTGAAAGCCTGATTCACATACTCCCCCCCATTATCAGGCTTCTCTACAAATGTCTTGAAGACATGAAAGAAATCAAAGACATCAGACTTGTTCTTAAGAAAGTACAACCATGTGCATCTGGAGAAGTCATCAATGAATGTGAGTACATACTTGGCCCCTAAAAAAGGAGTGGGAAATGACATGAGGTCACTATGAATCAACTCCAAGGGTGCCAAAGCATGAGTGGTACTTCCCTTTGGAAAGGGATCCCTGTGATGCTTTCCAAGCACACAACCATGACAAACACTGTCAGTGCAGGAAATCTTTGGAAGACCAAGAACAAGTGACTATGTACTCATCTGCTGAAGATATCTGTAATTGACATGGCCCAAATGCTCATGCCAAAACTGACTCACCGAATCTGCATGTGCTATAAGAGATGAACCTGTACCCTCAGAAGGCACAAATCCATCAAATCTGTAAAGATGAGATGCAGTATCAACACTACCAGTAGCCACAACCAAATAAGAATCATGGATGTCCCAAATAACCACATCATGTGGTGAGAACTCAACTATCTTACCAGAGCTAGTGTGGCAAATCTAATAAATGGACAAGAGGTTTGTCAAGATGTTAGTAACAACCAAAACATCCTGTAGAGTGCCCCCATCCAAAGAGACAGAACCTGAACCCAAGACAGAAAGCTGTGAAGAGTCACCCACTGCAATCTGTGAAGTACCACAAGAGGCAAGAGAAGTGACCAACTACTGAGTGTGAGTCATATGGTGAGAAGCACCAAAGTCTAAAATCCAAGTGGACCCATTGGTCGATGCTCTAGCAGTGAGAGCATGACCTTTCCCTGTGGTGGAGGAAGAAGAAGACTGAGGTGAGGATATATGTTGCTGCTACATGGCATCCTCTAAAGCCTCTAATCATTTCCAACACTTAGAAACTAGATGACCTTGCTTGCCACAGAAACTGCAAGTGTCTCTTGATTTCTCCTTAGTCTTGGAGGAAGACTCACCAAACTTCGAAGATTTCCCATGTTTTAGATTAAATGGTGGTTTAGAATCAGACTTAGGAGGCAGTTTGGAGGAATGCGCACTACCTGCAAAATCTTTCTTAGGCCTCGATTTCTACTTCTATTTCCCCTTCGGTGACTGAGCAACCAACTTTGCTCTTTGAGCCTGAGAGCATATCCATCTAAGAAAGGTGAGACTATTCTCGAGAAAAACGCTCACAAAACAAATCAAAGGTAGGCATGGTAAAATTGGCACCCAAACCATCCATGGTGGAGTAGAAGGAGGAAGCAAATATCTGAAATGGACCACAAAGCTTTGAAAGAATCAATTAAATGCACTATGTGTCTGTCTTGTTCTTTCCACAACCCTGTAAAATAGTGCGGATAGTTTTGAACTTGTTCAAAAAATCCTCAATAGTGGGAAATGAATCAGGTAACAATGAAGCTAGCTCTGCCTCAATCTGTAATGCACAGAACTCATTAATGGCCCCAAAAAGTGTCTCAAACTTCAGCCACATGGCTCGAGGAGTGAGCAAAACATCAAGGTGAAATAAAAGACTATTTGAAACATGCATGCATAACAAACCTATAGCCTCATCCATCTTGTTCCTGTGTTGCATAATCTCAAAAGGACGCTGCAACTGAGGTTGAACCTCATCTAAATAAGACCATAACCCTCATGACCTGAGTAGCCTCATCATGCGAGACTTCCAAGTGTGATAGTTATGTGATGTGAGTAGCTCAACTGAAGAGTTTGCCATGAAACCCTACACCTGCACCTACTTGTGTTTTTTATTATTATGTGATCTTTCAGAATAGATAGAAGATGCAGAAGGGTTTGTATTTTTGAGAGTTTTGGTGTTCTGGTTTTTTGATATAAATGATAGAAAGCAAGAGAAAAACACCCCCCACAAAAGATAAACCCAAACCCTAGTACAAACTGAGAAGAAGGAAGTAATGCATAAGCAAAAAATACTTCAAAAACAATTCTTGTGTACCTGGTGAAAATTTTGATAAAATAGATAACATCACTGAATAGAGCATTTTGAGAGCTTTCCAACACCTATTCAAGTTTGAAAAACGGAGTCCATTTGCACCTTCTATGACCCCGGAAGTGAAGAAAGAAGACCACACTTTGACTGGTAAAAATATCTAGATTGGTAAAAATTTTATAAAATTACCTACACCATCAGATCGGTCCCAAAACCAGCTTTCCAACGCTTCTTCCTGTTCGAAAAACGGAGCTAAAATGCCCGAGTTATGCCCGATTTCGTGAGAGAGCAAAAAAATTGCTCTATTAGACCCCTTTAGCACCTGGGGGCCAAAAAAAATGGCCCCTGGTAGCCTGGGCGGACCAGGGGGCTTGGGCGGTAGACCTGTGGTCACCCATGTGACCAGGCGGCAGGTTTGGAAGCTCATGGGGGCTGGAGGGGCCGACTCAGGTCGGCGAGCCCACAGACAGTGTCGACGAGCTCGGAGTGGATCCCAGCGAGCTCGGATGTCATTCGGAGTCGGCGGGAGCAGGCCGAGTTGGGCAGGTGTTTGCAGGGTGAGTGCGTGGGCGAAGCGGGCTCGGCGAAGCTGGGGTGGATCCAGGGTTGGCCGAGGTGAGCGGAGCATGGAACCAGGCGGGGTTGGCAAGCGCTAGGTGGAGCTCGGCGAGAGCGGTGGAGCGGGTGGCGCAGGTGGCTGGTGGCCGCTTGGCGACATTGCCGGTGGCCAAAATTTTTTTGTACGGACCACCGAAAAAATTAAAAAACTTTGGTTTTTTTCTATTTTTTAATTTTTTTTTGCAATTTTTTTCTGAGGGGGCCGTACGACCAAACCCTAATTTTTTTTTTTGCAACCCTTGTTGACTATGGCCAAAATCGATGATTTGACAATCGATTTAGGGGTTTTTGGGTGCTATGAATCCAATGGCACTGTCTGTTTGAGCCTAAATTAAACCTAAAATTCAAAGTATGCTGAATCCACAAGAAGAAACCTTAGAACCCTAGATTTGCTTCCAAGGCAAAAATCTCAAAACAAGAACAAGCAGCAGCAAATTTGAAGCTCTGATACCATGTTGGAGTTGAGAAGATACAACTTCATAGGAGCCCAAAGATCTTTGCAAGCAAATAACCTGCTACTAGGAGAAGCAAAGAGAAGCAACAAAGGAAATGCTCAAGAATGTGGAGCAATGTATTCACCCAAAATGTAAAAATGAGTAATGATACAAAAGATAGTTTTCAACTACATATAGATGAAAACCCTAGGCTTGCACAATAATAATTAATAAAGTAATTAATTATTATGCACCTAATGTTAGCTTAAGTGAAAAAGAGATAAAAGGGAACTTTATGTAATTAAACAAATATTGTTTAATTAATAAAGTAAATGTCCAATTACTCTAACAGTCTAAACTAAGTGAAAATGCAGATTTTAGATGAATTTTAATGAAACAAGATGCCAAAAATGTAACCTATATGCACTTTCACTAATAAAAGATTTAGAAACCCTAGAATTCCAATTAACTAATGCAAACCCTAATGGAATGTTAATACAAACTAGATCTAGGATGATGATGCACTCCAAATCAAAATAAAGATGTTCTAAATATTGGTTCACCAAAATGAAACAACTCAAATAGATGGGAGTGGGTTTCTATCCTTGAAGAGATATGGCTCCTCCTATTTCACTCAAGTTCCACTCAAGGAAACCCTAGAGATCTCAATCCAAAGATGTAAAGGGGAAAGAGATCTACAATAGCCCAATGTCCTAGGGTCTAATTAATGATTAAAGAGGGGTTAACCATCATGTTAGGGCTTGGAAAGACTAATGAAATACAAAACTCCATTAAATAACCTACAAAGGAGTACAAATATGAACAACAAACTGGAAAACCATAAAATTGCACTTGCAATTTTGAAGGAGCTCAGAATAAACTCTGAACTTCTAAAAAATGTTTCTTTTAGGGAACACTAGGACTCATATGCCACTTCTGGCATATCAGTCCCAGTCTAGGGTTTTTGTATTGGAACAAGTTTCTAACAGTGTAGATTTAGGATCTTCAAAATTTTGGAAAATTTCTTGTAGTGGGACTCATACGCCACTTTTGGCGTATCGGTCCCATTCCACTTTTTGAGGAATTCAAATTCCTGGTTTGTGCTCCAATCTCTTCTCTTCCTTCCCAAACTGATTTATGGATCTAAACCTGTAAAAAGACCTACAAAACATAATATAGAGTTGATTTTCTTATGGGGGTTTGCCTCGGTCAAACCCCTAGTTTGGAAATTAAACCTTGATAGAAACAATCGATCTTAAATGCAAATGTGAACATAAACCCTAACCTTAAGTGTGTCTAAGATTAGTAAATTTCAAATGCAATGCAACCTTATTCTATTGAGCTATAATGAGATGCAAGAATGAAGCGTAGACATGAATGACTCACTTTGAGAGATCCCTAATCACCCAATGAGCCCAAATAATGTATGTACCTTCCTTAGGCTAAATGTGGAATGATAATGGAGGATGGAATCACTTAGGAAACACATCATTAGGCTTGGCTTGATGGCTAGTTGCATCTCCCCATCCTACAATCCATCATGATTCACCATAGGCAACCATAATCAACCCATGACAATTCTAGATCTTGAATGAAAGTGATCTTGAAGACCTGCAAAAACATAATAATGCTGCTCCAAGGATTCAATTTTTCTAATTGCTTGTTCTTGAATGCTCTTGTGAAGAATGTTTGAATGCTCTTAAATGTTTGGATCTTGAAATTTCTCTTCTAGATTATTGCTTAGATAAAATAATGACTTAAAAGCTTGTTTATATAAGCATTACACCCAATTTACTGGTATTTAGATCTCAAAAGCTGACATCAACCAAAAATTTGAATTAAAAACTTGAATTTCCCACTCAAACCCTAAAAATGGGCCAAATGGGACTCATATGCCACTTCTGGCATATGGGTCCCACCTAGGAGGACTCATACGCCCAAGGTGGCATATGAGTTTCACCCTAGATTTTCGGTATGGGTTGTTAGAAAATTTAATTCTTTTGTTAAGTTATTAGTTGAAACAAGCCTCGAGATTTGAAATAAAGGGTCTTAGGGGCCTATTAATGATTTTTTAAAAGGGTATTTAATGTAAAGGTACCAAAATAGGTCCAAATTAGGCAAGAAATTACACTATCTCCAAGAAGAGAGTACAATTTTCGTTGACACACTTCCCAATCTGACATTCCTTTTAGACATCATTAATAGGCCTTGTAACCTTTGGTAGATCTCTCATAGCTTGATTTGAAATAATCCTCACTAGGCTATCAAAATTGATGTGACACATTCTTCTATGCCCTAACCAACTTTAATTAATCTGAGTTATAAATCATTGACCATTTACACCCTTAAGTTGATAAAAATTTCCATATGTACTTATTCTTGTTGCAACCACAATTCTAGATCCTTTTATGATCTCAGAACCATTATCTTGAAACATGATATTATATCCTTTGTTACAAATTTGTATTACACTTAAAAGGTTATGTTGCAAACCCTTAAGATAAAGAACATCATTTGTATTATGCTTGCAATCAAAATTAATTGAACTTATTCCACATATCTTAGTAGATGTACCATCACCAAACTTAACTAAACCACCTTCAAAATTCTCAATCTTAAGGGTGATCCCACATAATTGGGTTATAGTTGCTTTGACGAACAAAAATTTCTTGGGTGCTTAAAAAAATTAGGGGTTCACTAGAAGGCGGGTTCTAGTGAACCCCCTTTAATGGGTTTTTCCTTTTTATAATGTGATTTAAAGTGGGGTTCGTTAGAACCCCCCTTTCTAGTGACCCCCCCTTCTAGTAAAGGGGGGTTCACTATCACTCCCTTTTCTTTCCGTTCTCCCCCTCCATGTGATTTTTTTTGCAAAATTTTGGGTTTCAAAGTTTGAGTTGAGGATGAAAATGGAATCAAGTTGACAAACCTAGTTGGATTATTATAGTCCTCAAAAAAAGTTCTCCATCAAGAATAATTTTAATATATTTTGGTTTTATTATGTTTTTATAGCTTAATTAAACATAATTTTTTCATAAAAAATCAAGCTCTTTGTTTTGCACATGTGGAAAAATAGTAGATTATCAAAAAAAAATTAAAAAATAAGTACGTGCTTGGTATTGATTTCCTTGCTCCAAGAAAAAAATTTGAAATACATACAAAAAAAATTGTACTGTATGGTCCACCTATATCTAAATTTTAATTGGTTTGAATTCAAAACTTATTTAAGAAAAAAAAATCAATAAAACACTATGAAACCAAATGAATGTGCTAGATATTGTAGTTACAAATCTAAATTCAAAAAAATTATAAATTTATCCTTCATAGACAAAACGTTATGTGCTATATGGTGAACATCACTCTTTAAAAATGGTGTTTACTGTTAAAAACTAGTTTTCGAAGGAGATGTAAAAAGAACTGCAATTTGATTCCAATTTTTTAAAAAAATATATATTTAGAATCTACAAAAAAAATGTCACAAATTACTAGTTTTCATCATCTTCAAATTCCTCATGGTTTAGCAACTTGTTAGAACTGAAAATTTCCATTAAAAAACCCTAAGGTTTTCCATCTAGACCTATCATTTTCCTATCTTTCTCCTAAAAAATTCACTTCACCGTATTTCTTAAAGTTAAGAAAACCCTTCACCATTTCCATACTAATCATTTTCTATAAGCCAATGCTTTTATCGCTATACCACGACCCCTTTCAGGGTGGCTGCGGTATGGCGGTGACAACAAATAGGAAGGCATAAAGTGCTCACCGCGGTACCGCATGTAGTTAAACCACAGACCATGGTGGCCATGGTAGCGGTTGGAAGACACTGAAGGAGGTCCACCGTGGTACCGCCGATGGTCATATCACAAACCACAGTGGCTGTAGTGGATGGTTAATAAGGCAATCGACAAGGCATTGGAGGGTGATGGTCGACCCATGAATGAAGGTAGGTGAAGTGGATACTGTGCTACCGCTAGAAGTCATCCTAGAGACCATGGTAGTGCGATAGACATGGAGATAGCCATCGCGGTGAATAGAATTAAACAACAGGAAGCGACAAAGATAACAGCTAGTGGCTACCATGGTACCGTTGGCAATTGGGCCAGTGACCACGGTAGTGCGCTAAGTAACAAAGGTAACTGTGATAGTCAATGTGGGGCCAGACACCGTGTTACCATAGGAGGAAAGGTCAAAGCCCGCGGTACAATGGTGATTAAAAGAAAGCCATTCAGGATAAATTAAAGGAAAGATATGAAATATAAAGGCGGGAAAGGATTTAAAGGGAAAAATCAAAGCGATGATATAGTTAAAAATATTTAATTTTCCGAAAGGCAATCTAATTAAATATTTTAAATCTCTATGAAAAGTGTAAACGACCATGACCAAAAAATTGAAGGGTCACGACCCTTGAGATATAATGTATAAATAATTTGAAAGGATAGAAAAAAGGGAGGAAGAAAGGAAACAGGTAGTGAGAGTAGGAGTTAGATTTTTCCCGAGAAGGGACTGGGAATGTAAATAATGATAATATCTTTCTTGAAAAAGAATCAATGGAGAATTTTTTTTAAACTGGTGAATTTCTTTTTTGGTGTTCAGGTTTTGTGATAAAATAATTTAATTTCTTTATTTTTGGTTGTCTCCAACTTGAGATCTTTCTGCCATTTAAGTCGGTATATCAAGTATATTTCTGATTTATCAAAGTGCACTCTCATTTTGTGTGATTTAACTAGTTGGTGTCTGCAAGTCAAAATTAAATTCCTTCAAGTAAGTCACAATGATTTTAAGTTTTCTTTTGGATAGTTGAAGTATAACCTAATAGAGAAACATTCCAACACTATTTATGCAAGTCATAGACTTAGTAATTTTCTATGCCAACCATAGAATTTTTAGAGTGCCTAATAGCTAGAGTTAATCCAATAAGAGGAAACACCATTTTTGACTCCATTTCCCATGTGGATAGAAGGCACTGATCTGCCACAACCTAGAGATACAAATCCATACCAAACAATTTATTGAAAAAACCTTCATTTGTGTAGTAGGAGTAGGAGTAGGTGTAGTAATTTTATCTGTCCACTTCCCTTTGCCATTGTGGATAGATTGATCAACTAGGAAACACATCTTAAATATGAAACATACACATAGGTGCACCCACCTAGGTTTTGCAAAGCCTAAAGAGTAGAAGGTACAATTGCATCAATTAACCTTGTTAATTGGCCATTAACGTAGTGAGAGTGTGGCAACCTCTTGTGGTTCATTCAAACCAACATTTTTGAGACCCAACAAATTGGTGACTCTACTGGGGAATTACTCAGAAATATTTTCAGCCTTTCCATTTATAGAGTCAACAAAAATTTCACATTTTGTTTGGAGATTCTGCTAGGGGAAAACCAAAGCAATATCATAATGCTTTTCATTTTCCTACTTCTAGAAAAGTAGGTGGTGACTCTATTTTGATTTGATATATAATGCATAAATATTGTGGAGCAGTAACATTTTGTCAAGATGGTAGAAGAACAAAGAAGACACCGAACAAGGAAAGAATTAGAAGAAATGAAACAACAAGTGTTATACTAGGAGCAAAAAAACCTACAATTGAAATAACAAATGTTGCAATTGGGACTTGAATTCAACAATGAAGGTAATATGTGCTATTCAAAATAGAACACTTATACACCACAACCATTACCTCAAATGAAACATCTTCCATTTCCTGAAAAAAGATCAATGATCTACCAAAACCCATATTGCCCTCCAAATTTTGTCCCAGTTATTGATAAACCATTTAACTTTAGTAATATCCAAGGCTGCCCAAATCCTTACCCCTGTGATGAGACAAAACTATTCATGCAGATCCCTAAATTTCATGGAGAATGGAATGAATCAGCTTATGAGCATATGGAACGATTCTGGAATGTCATTGTCAGCTTTCAAGTTTATTGAGAGGATGTCATTATGAATTTTTTTTCAAGATCTATGAGGGATAGTGCAAGGGAATGGTTTAAAATTTTTCCTGTGCAAAGTATATCTTCATGGGAGGATCATAAAGAAATATTCTTGAGGCAGTATGAGGACAGAGATGATGAGTATTTACATAATCAAGAAGGAGGTCAAGGTCTCTTAGATGAAATTTTTGACATAAGGAGACATAAAGGAGAATCTGCACACTCTTTACTTAACAGAATGATGAAACTCCATTTGAAAATACCTTATGATCTTATGCCTAGTGATCTTGTACTCATTGAGCAATTCATGAGAATATATGACCCCGAACCAGTTCATTGGTCTAAGTCATCGGAGTTGACTACTATTGGGGAGTTGGTGTTATGGATACAAAGGCATGAGCATGCTAGTAATATCAAATCTGATGACATAAGTAATAGTATGGGTAAAGATGGGGAAATTGATCAAATAATGTAGCCAATAGAGGATACATATGCAAGTGAAAATGATGACAATCTACGTGAGGAAGAAGAAGATGATGATGATATGAGTGGTCAATCATACATATTGGATAAGGAATACAATGATGAATATGTTCTTAAAGATACACTTCATAAGGAATAATGTTGGTGACAAAGAAAGAAAAAATGAGAAAATTGAGCCCTCATTCTCAGACCAACACCATGATAGCACAATTAATGATAAGGAAAAATTCATGGGAGAGACCTTGCATGAGGAGGATGAAGATATAGAGGATATCTCCTGCATAACAAATTGTGATAGTTTGTGTTATGAGGTATCCATTGAATACTCAAATTTTGAAGATGAAATGGTGGATGTTGATCTACAACAGGATGATTGTTGTAGTTTATATGGAGATCAAGAAGTTGGAGAAATAGCAGGAGATTTGGTTGAAACATGTTCACTCAGCAGTAAGCAAGTTTCAAATTTGTTAACTCTTGAATACCAGAAGTGTGCACTTAAAGATGAGTCCAAAGGTTTGGCTCCAACCTACATTTGTTTTGACAATGAAATTAATTATTCATGTAACCCCATGTGCATCTCTCAGATTGATGAGGAAATCTCTGAAGCTGATCATGAATCTATTTATGTCCAAAAGGAGGTATGTGATTTAAATAATTTTTGCCTGCAAAAGGAAGATATTGGTTTACATATAATTGATGATGAGTGCCCAACATTTGTTGATTCAAGTATGTATGAGGATGACTGTATGAATCAAAAGTGTGTGGCAGTGCCAACTGAGAATAAGAAAGATATGGAGAATAACTCTGATTTGATTTTTTTAGAGAATGTTGATGAGATTGAATTCTCTGGTTGCCACAAGGAGTATTCAGATTTGTAGGCCCCTGTACAGCTGCCTGATCATTCAGCAACAAATGATAGTGAGCATGCCTATGAATGTTTTTTTGAATATGAATACACTTTGTATGTTGAGGGTGATAAAAATTTCCATGTGATAATGACAATGATGAAATGCAGAGTGGTGAAAGGAATATGAACCAGGCTGAATACAATGCCTTTTTGAAGGATTTTAATGACAATGCATGTTTCAAGATAGGTGGAATGGATAGTTTCAAGAAAGGTCTAGTGAGCTCAAAACATAATAAGGTCTATGACAGAGGAAAATGCAGGTTTCTCTTTTGGGTGGCTTGGGGCCATCCTTTATGGTTTAAATTTTGGAACCATGGTAGGTACAGAGGATTAGGGATTGCCAGTGCATGGAAAATTCCTAACAAACCTCTTTAATCATTCACTTTGATGCACAATAATTTTTGAGGATCTGAGTTTGCTAGTACATGGACATTCTCAGAAGTTCCCTTGTTTAGAAAATATTTTTCCATGTATAGAAGTTTAGGATCCTTTCATTCCCTTCATCTGTCATTGCCTTCATTTTTCATGGCTTAGCTTGGTCTGCTCTACCAAATATATTCTGGATTCTTGCAGTGATTTGAAAACCACTCATCCCCAACAGGAGCCACTATTAGAACTAAAAATTTCCATTCAAAAACCCTAAGGTTTTCCATCTAGACCTATCATTTTCCTATCTTTATCCTAAAAAAATCACTTCACTGCATTTCTTAAAGCTAAGAAAACCCTTCACCATTTCCATACTAATCATTTTCTATAATCCAACGCTTTTAACGCTATATCATGGCCCCTTTTAGGGTGGTTGGTAGTATGGCGGTGACAACAAACAGGCAGGCATAAAGTGCTCACCGTGGTACCGCACCTGGTTAAACCACAAACCGCGGTGGCTGCAATAGCAGTTGATAGACACCGAAGGAGGTCCATCGCGGTACCTCCGTCGGTCATCTCACAGACCATGGTGGTTGTGGTGGATGATTAATAAGGCAACTGAAAAGGTGGTGGAGGGTGACAGTTGCTTGATGAATGAAGGTAGGTGAAGAGGATATCACGCTACCACTAGCGGTCATCCTAGAGACCATGGTAGAAATGGAGAGAGCCATCGTGGTGAAAAGAGTTAAACAATAGGAAGCGGTAGAGATAACAGCTAGCAGCTACTGCGGTAGCACGGTAAGCAATAGAGGTAGCCGTGATAGTCAATGTGGGGCCGGACACCGCGTTACCACAAGAGGAAATGTCAAAGCCCATGGGACAACGGTGAATAAAAGAAAGCCATGTGGGATAAATTAAAGGAAAGATATGAAACATAAAGGCGGGAAAGGATATAAAGGGAAAAAGCAAAGCGATGATATAGTTAAAAATATTTAATTTGCCGAAAGGCAATCTAATTAAATATTTTAAATCTCTATGAAAAGTGTAAACAACCATAATCAGAAAATTGAAGGGTCATGACCCTTGAGATGTAACGTATAAGTAATTTGAAAAGATAGAAAAAAGGGAGGAAGAAAGGAAGCAAGTAGTGAGAGTAGGAGTTAGATTTTTCCCGAGAAGGGACTAGGAATGTAAATAATGATAGTATCTTTCTTGAAGCAGAATCAATGGAGAAATTTTTTTAAAGTTGTGAATTTCTTTTTTGGTGTTCAGTTGTTGTGATAAAATAATTTAATTTCTTTATTTTTGCTTGTCTCCAACTTGAGATCTTTCTATCATTTAAATTGGTATATCAAGTATATTTCTGATTTATCAAAGTGCACTCTCATTTTGTGTGATTTAACTAGTTGGTGTCTGCAAGTCAAAATTAAATTCCTTCAAGTAAGTCACAATGATTTTAAGTTTTCTTTTGGATAGTTGAAGTAGAACTTGATAGAGAAACATTCCAGCACTGTTTATGCAAGTCATAGACTTAGTAATGTTCTATACCAGCCATAGAATTTTTAGAGTGCCTAACAACTAGAGTTAAGCCAATAAGAGGAAACACATATCATTTTTGACTCCATTGCCCATGTGGATAGAAGGCACTGATCTGCCACAACCTAGAGATACAAATCCATACCAAAAAATTTATTCAAAAAACCTTCATTTATGCAGTAGGAGTAGGAGTAGGTGTAGTAATTTTATCTGTCCACTTCCCTTTGCCATTGTGGATAGATTGATCAACTGGGAAACATATCTTAAATCTGCAACATACACATAGGTGCACCCGCCTAGGTTTTGCAGATCCTGAAGAGTAGAACGTACAGTTGCATCAATTGGACTTGTTAGTTGGCCATTAACATAGTGAGAGTGTGGAAACCTCTCATGGTTCATTCAAACTAGCATTTTTGAGACCCAACACAACTATAGTTGTCTAAAAATGAAGATTTAGTAATAAATAAGTTTATTTCAATGTCAAGTTTGACCAAAAAGTGTAACCCACTATTATGGGATCACCCTTAACAAACTCTCTTATCACGTGTCATGTGATTTGAGCATCCACTATTAATGATCCCATTGTTCTTCTCTCTTCTCTAGCATGAAAAGTAGTCACCATTTCTCCTTCAATGTCATGGCCAAATTCTAGAGTACTTACCTTCATACATCTCTCAGAGTTAGTAGAATTAGTTCCAACATTTAGAACCATAAACAAGAATTCATCATCAGATATACTGGTATCTTGCCTAACATAATAACTTTTTCTTAATTGATTTACCTTTATTATCCTTAGGTCTATCTCTTGAAGCTTTTATAGGACATATTGAAGCATAATGACCAATCTTTAACACAATCAAATTATTTGAAAGGTAACTTACCTCTATATTTTCCAGTGCCCTTTTTCAATTTCATCACAAATTTTTTGTTTATCTCATCAAACTCACCCAAATCAGATTCCTCATTCTTCTCTGCTTTTCCAACTTTAAAAGTAGTCTCATTTTTTACATCACTTGGACCAAACTCTGTCAATTCAAAAGAAGTTAAAGTACCAAACAACTGATCTCTGGAATATTGGTCTAAATTATGAAATTATTCAATATCATAAACTTTATGACTATAATATTTATTAAGAGTTTTTAGTACCTTCTTTACCACCTCTTCTTCAAGTTTTCCTTCAAGGCCTTTGATGGAATTAAGAACTTCATCCACTCTATGCATGTAGCTTGTAATATAGTCATCTTCTATCATCCTTAAGGTCTTAAATTTAGTCTTTAGATTTTGTATCTTTGCTTGTTTGACTTTATCATCTCCTTCATAAATACTTTCCAAATTTTTCCAAATTTCACCATCATTTTTAAGACTCATAACTTTCACAAGTTTTGAATTAGAAAGAACACTCAAAAGAGCATACCTTTCTTTTCCATTTTTCGCATATGCCTTGATCTCATCATCGGTACTTAGAACATTTTCAGGCATTGTATATCCAATTTCAACAGACTTCCAAACTCCAAATCCTAGAGAAAAAAGGAAACCTTCCATCCTGATCTTCTAGAATGTATAATCAGATCCATCAAATAGAGGATCCTCCTTGTGTGCCATCTAGATCTACCTCAAGTAGTTAGGCTTTATTCTAGGGAATATTTCTCTAGTACCAATTGTTGAATGAACAAGACAACTGAGAGGGGGGGTGAATCAATTGTATATTGAAACATCAAAACCCTCATTAACATTTAGATCTGTATTAGTGCTTAAACCCTTAACAACCATTAAAACCTTATGCATTAGCATAATGTAGACATGAAAAAATATAATGAAAACACATCCAAACACATGAGAACACCAAATTTTTGTGGAAAATCCAAAAAGGGAAAAACCATAGTGAGTATTAGCTCATAATATAAACTAATTGCAATAATGAATACAATAGGCTCACTGTCGGAGGGCTCACTACCCAAAATGAAAGAAGGGATCACTCCAATGTCTCTGGTGCAGTCACGGTAGGAGGGTCCTCAAAGAGAACAATTTGAACCATGAAACAAGAGTCACACAATATAAGCAACACAAAATATTGAGGCAAATGTAGATTCAAAACTTCTTATTATCAAAAAATTCAATTACATACAGTCATCCACATGCAAGCTTACATATTCGGCTCATAGGCTTGATATCTTATAGATCAAATTCTATATACATATTAACCTGCTTGATCTTGATTCTCTACCTTTCTAATGATCTATTACAAGATTTATATAATATACGTAGATCTAGAAACATCTGCGTCGACCAAAGTTCATTACAATCTCCAATGAAGAAAATGTAATGTGTGCATGAATAGGTCGGCCTCAAATTTGAATTTATTCCTTGAAAGGTGTGCATGATGAAGTGTGGACCTAAAATTAAGGTCGAGGACACTCCACGAAACCATTCTAAGAACCTCATAAAGATCCACAAGCTATTGGAAAGATCCACAAGCGATCAAACTAGTTGTTAGGTTTGAAATTATTTTGGGGCTAGTCCCAAAAACTATCACTTAATCTAGAAGTGATAACTTGCCTAGAAAAGGTCCAATTGAGCAGAGATCTTGGAATTAGGAAAATGATCATGTCCTTGATGAAAACATAGATCCACAAGATCTGGTGATAAAACATGATGAAACTTTGAATTTGTCAACTTGAACAAGAACAAGAACTGAACAAGAACAAAACAAAATGAAAATATTTTTGGTTGATGCAAGATTGCCAAGAACCAAGGATGCTCCTGCATCAAAACCATTTTGGTGTATTCATGGTAGGAGGGTCCTCAAAGAGAATATTTTAAACCATGCAACAAGAGTCACACAAAATATGGAGGCAAATGCAAATTCAAAACTTCTTATTATCAAAAATTTCAATTACATACAGTCGACAACATCTGGGCTTATAGATTCGGCTCATAGGCTTGATACAACATACATGATCCCATATGCAAGCGAAAATATTATAGATCAAATTCCATATACATATTAATCTACTTGATCTTGATTCATTGCATTTATAATGATCTATTACAAGATTTATATCATATCTGCAGATTTAGAAACATCCGTGTCATCCAAAGTTCATTACAATCTCCGATGAAGAAAATGTAATGTGTGCATGAATATGTTGGCCTCAAATTTGAATTTCTTCCATGACAGGTGCACATGATGAAGTGTGGACCTAACATTAAGGTTGGTGACACTCCAAAAAACCATTCTAAACACCTCACAAAGATCTGCAAGCTACGAGAAAGATCCACGAGCAATCAAACTAGCCATTAGGTTTGAAATTATTCTGGGGCCAGTCCCAAAAACTCACGTAATCCGAAAGTGATAACCTGTCAAAAAAAGATGAAATTGAGCAAAAATATTGGAATTAGGAAAATTATCATGTCCTCGATTCAAAAATAGATCCAAAAAATCTGGTGAGAAAACATGACGAAACACTGAATCTACCAACTTGAACAGGAACAAGAACTGAACAAGAACAAAAATGAATGAAAATATTTTTGGTTGATGCAAGATTGCCAAGAACCAAGGATGCTCCTGCATCAGACATCGACGGTTAATGAAAAGTGAGTCCCTCACTCTATTGGGGCCAAAGGGAAACCAATATGGTCTGCCTCAGCCTGATAAATCCAAGAAGAATCTTCCATTGGTCTACCCTTCCAATTCACAAGATATTCTTTGTATTATATTCCGCGAGTTTTCCTCCCATCTCTGACATCCAAAATCTCTTCTACCTCATTTGATTGTTGTTTAGGAACCTGTTATTCCAATTTTTCCTTATTATCTTCACTAAAATTTGCTTCATGATACTGATGTAGGTATGCAATGTTGAGTATAGGTGATATAACCATATCATTCGGTAACTCCACTTCATATGCATTTCTTGAATCGAATTTGCTCAAAATATTACAGGGTCCAAACTTCCTCATCTTGAACTTATTGTATGTGCAAACTAGAAACCTTTCCTTCCTCAAATACACAATCACTTCATCTCCAAATTCAAAATCCTTATGTATCCTCTTGTCATCTACTCATTCCTTATACTTTCGATTCATATCTTCTAACTGTTGCTTTACTTGAGTATGTCGTTTCTTCATATGTTCTACAAATTCCTCTACTTAAATACTTCTCTTATCCTCCTTATTGATGTCTTGCAATTCTGATATACCTCTAGGATGAAATATAGTAACAATCTCAAAAGGTTTTTTTCCAATACTCCTATTCATTGAGTTATTGTAGGAAAAATTTGCTTGAGAAAGGACTAGATCCCAACTTCTCATCTTCTCTCTAAACAAACATCTTAGCGAATTTCCCAAACTCATGTTTACTACCTCTATCTGTCCATCCGTCTATGGATGAAAATTAGAACTTAACTTCAAATTTGTCTTCAACTTCTTCCAAAGTGTCCTCCAAAAGTAACCAATAAATTGTGTATCTCTGTCTAAAATAATACTCCTAGGTAATCCATGCAATATGACCACTTCCTTGAAAAATAAGTCTGCTACATGTACTAAATTTGTTGTCTTCTTATAAGGTATGAAATGTGCCATCTTAGAAAATTTTTCCACCACCACAAATACATAATCATTACCTCTTTGTGTCTTTGGTAAACCAAGTATGAAATCCATTATGATATCCTCCCAAGGTCTTTCTGGAACTGTCAAAGGTTTATACAATCCAAAATTTTGACTACTCCCTTTTGCTACTTGACAAAATCTGCAACCCTACAAAAATTTCCTAATATCCTTATGAATCTAAGGCCAAAAGCAATTCTCACTTACCAATACTACTATTTTATCAATTCTAAAGTGTCTTGCTAATCCCAACTATGTTTCTCTTTCACCAAGTTATCCCTCATTAAACTTTGGGGTATACAAAATTGATTTCCTCTAAACAAAATGTCCTCCTAAATGAAATAATCTAGCCACTGACTCTTATCCTCCAAGATGGGTTCTTTACAAGCTCTCCAAGGTTCTTTAAAATCTAGGTCTTCCTCATACAAGTTCTTCAATTCATCAAATTCTAATACCTCCACTCTCATTCCTGCTAGTAAATTCCTTCTCCTACTCAAGGCGTCAACCAATCTATTTGAATTTCCACTCCTATGTTTCAAAACAAAAGTATAACTCTGCAAGAATTTCACCCATCTCATGTGTTTTTGATTCAACTTACCCTGACTGTTCAAATATTGCAATGCTTGATGATCTGTATACAACACAAACTACTTAGACAAAAAGTAATGTCTCCACTTCTTCAAGGCTTGAACTATGGCATAAAACTCCTAGTCATATAGTGAATACCTTTTCCTTCCATCATTCAACTTCTCACTAAAATAAGTTATTGGTCTTCCTTCTTGACTTAATACTACTCCAATGGAATTTCCACTTGCATCATAGTCTACCTGAAATACCTTATTAAACTTTGGTAAAGACAACATAGGCTGCTTAGTTACCTTCTATCTTAACAACTCAAAGATTTTGTCTGCTCCAGATGTCCACCTAAAATCCTTCCTATCTCCTCTCATTGTTTCTATCATAGGACTACAAATAGAACTAAAATTCCTAATGAACTTTCAATAGAAACTAGCCAATCCATGAAATGATCTTACCTCTCTAATTCTTTTAAGTGTAGGCCACTAAAAAATTTATCTTACCTTCTCAGGGTCCGTCTTCAATCCATCTATTGATATCACAAATCCCAAAGACACCAATTATTCCTTCATGAAACTACACTTCTTGATGTTTATCAACAACTTCTCTTCTCTCAACCTCTGGAAAACTTGTCTTATATGCAAAACAATTTATTCTCTAGTCTTACTAAAAATCAAGATTTCATCCAAATAGACAATCACAAATTTACCCAAAAATTTATTCAATTTCTCATTCATCAACCTCATGAAAGTACTAGGTGAATTTTTTAATCCAAAAGGAATCACCAACCACTCATAAAATCTTTCATTTTTCTTGAATGTTGTCTTCCATTCACCCCCTTCTCTAATTCTGCTATGATGATATCCACTCTTCAAATATATCTTTGTAAAGTAATTAGCTCCACTCAAACAATCCATGATGCCATCCATCCAGTGCAAATGAAATCTATACTTCAATGTGATGTTGTTTATTGATCTAGAGTTTGTACACATCCTCCATTCTCCATCCTTCTTAGGTGCTAGCATAGTAGGTACTGCACAAGGACTTAAGCTTTCTTTGATCAAACCTTTTCTCAAAAAATATTGCACCTGTTTGTTCAATTCTTTATTTTATGTTGGTTTCATCCAATGTGCTAATTTATTAGGAAAACTAGCTCCAAGAATTAGATCCATGCAATAACTAATACTCCTCACAGGTGGCAACCCATCAGGTACATTATCTGAAATGATAGCTTCATATTCTGTCATCAATTCCCTTATCTCCTCAGTTTTTCCTTCTACATGCTTCAATTCTTCAACCTTTTTAGGAACCATGGCATAACACATGTTCTCATGTCTCAGTCCATCCAAAAATCTCCTTCCATCAACCAAGCAAATCCTATCATTCATAAAAATTTCAACTTTAGGGACATCCTCGAATGGAAACAATGTTTGTTTCATCCCATTTGCAATAGTAGTATATATGTTCTTCTTTCCATCATGAATAGACTATTATCATACTACCAAGGCATTCCCAAAAAAACATGGCATACATCCATAGGAATGATATCACACAAAAATTTATCATGGTAATTTCCTATCTTCAATTTCACCAAACATTGTTCACTTACCAGTATCTTATGCTCATCTTGAATCCAATCTATCTGATAGGGCTTCAGGTGTTTCAACCTTTCCAAATTCAATTTGGTCACCATTTCTTCAAAAACTAGGTTCTCAGAACTCCCACTATCAACAATCACTTTGCAACATTTACCAGCTACCTTGCATCTAGTTCGAAAAAAATTCTTTCTTTGCAATAGTTCCTTATCCAATTTACTTTGACACAATAATCTCCTATTTACCAATACTTCTCCTTCTTCTAGTTGATTAGATGATCCAACATGATCCTCTTTACTCAATAAAGGTTTTTCTTCTATTGTTCTTAGTCTTTATGCTTTTCTCTCCCTGTTTGCATTCAAAGGCTCTATGTCCTTCTCCAACACATTTAAAATAAGTTCCCCTGAATACTCTTTTCTCCTATCCGCTATCATATTTTCTATACCCTTCATTTTGGTAACCTCCATATCCTCCTCTTAGATATGAATTCTCATTTTTAATGACCTCCTTATCCTTGTTTTGATCTGGAAAAGATCCTCTTCCTCCTCCAAAAAAAATATCCCTCTCCTAAATCTTCCACCTCTTCCTCTCTGTCTCTACTCATGTCTTTTATTCAGCTTCTCTTCTTCTTTTAGGGCACATTGATATTCTTCTTCCACACTTAACAACTTGATTGAACTGATCTCATCTTGTATAAACGACCTCAATCCATTTACATATTTGGCTACTTGCTCAATCTCATCTTCTGAATGTCCAGATATGATGTTCAACTTATATAACTCCTCAGTACACTTTATCACACTTGATTACTTCTAATTCAAATTTTGGAACTTCTTGAACAAACTGATCTGATAATCTACAGGCATAAACTTTTTCTTCAACTTATTCACCATCCAATCCCATGATCTTATCTTCTCTTTTCCTCTTCTTTTCCTATTTGTATGCAAATGTTCCCAACAAAGAGATGTATGTCCTCTCAACTTTGTACAAGAAAAAATCACTTTCTTATCTTCATTGGTACCTTAAAAATCAAAATAATTTTCCATCTCTGTTATCCAATCTAGCAGCTCATCTGAATCCAACTTACCATTATAATCTAGTGTATTAAAATGGGGTTTAGTATTCGCTCTAGTTAGGCCTCTTATGAACCTCTCTGCTCCCTGCTCAAGGCCAGGTTGATTTACTCTTTCTTCTTCTTTTTCTTCTACTTCTTCATCAATTACATCATCAATTGGTCAACATCTCCTCTGGTCCATTTCAACTACTTCTAATCTGGCAATAATTGCTCTCAACATCTCCATCATAGCTAGGTTTTCATTCCCACATGCTCCATTTCCTCTACCATTTATTTTCCCACCATCATTACACAAGCCCTCTATAGCTACAAGTCAAATCCTCAATCTACCACCCCAGAACAAATCTTCAACAAGACTTCACAAAATTTGACGATCCCTCAAGGAATGAATCTCACTCCGATACCAATTTGGTGTAGTCACGGTAGGAGGGTCCTCAAAGAGAATAGTCTGAACCATGCAGAAAGAGTCACACAACAAAAGAAAAACAAAATATGGAGGCAAATGTAGATTCAAAACTTCTTGTTATCAAAAAATTCAATTAAATACAATTGGCCACAACCGGCCTTATAGATTCGGCTCACAAGCCTGATACGACATACATGCTTCTATATGCAAGCAAAAATATTATAGTTCAAATTATATATATATCTTAGTCTACTTGATCTCGATTCATTGCCTTTATAATGATCTATTACAAGATTTAGATCATATCCATAGGTCTATAAATATCCACGTCGGCCAAAGTTCATTACAAACTTCCGATGAAGAAAATATAATGTGTGCATGAATAGGTCAGCCTCAAATTTGAATTTATTCCATGAGAGGTGCGCATGATGAAGTGTGGACCTAAAATTATGGTCGGGGACACTCCACGGAACCATTCTAAAACACCTCACAAAGATTCACAGGCTATGGGAAAGATCCACGAGCGATCAAACTAGCCATTAGGTTTGAAATTATTCTAGGGCCAGTCTGAAAAACTCACTTAATCTAGAAGTGATAACTTGTTGGAAAAAGATCCAATTGAGCATAAATATTAGAATTAGGAAAATGATCATTTCCTTGATGAAAACATAGATCCATAGGATCTAAAGAGAAAATATGATGAAACACCGAATCTGCCAACTTGAACAAGAACAAGAACTAAACAAGAACAAAACTGAATGAAAATATTTTTGGTTGATGCAAGATTACCAAGAACCAAGGATGCTCCTGCATCAGGCTCAATACTATATTATAAAGAAGAAGAAATAATATTGTTACAATGAGAAATCTATCTCTGAGAAATAGAAAATTCTCACCACTGCTTCACAAGAACATTCACACTCTCTTTGTAGAATGTAAACACCTTTTTCTCATTCCTTGTAGTAGTCATAGGCATTAAATCTCACACTTCATTTTATAGTTTTGCACTTCACATCTCAAAACTTCACATTACACACTACACTACTTGATTCTCCATGAAATCAACACTTATTTATACCATCTTCAACCTTGAAAACAATTGAAAAGGTTGGCTATGCACCTGAACTATGTAAATTCAAATTAGGTCAGCATTAAGCATTCCCACGGTGGAAAGGGATGAAATTAGGCCACAACATAGCTTAAATCAGACCCAAATCCACACATACACATCATCCCATGCTTCCAAAAACATTGAAGTATATCCATAATTAGTGTAAACACCTAAGTTTGGCCAAACATTATGTTAACACCATTAAAAAATTAAGTACATGCTTCCTTTGATCCAAAGACAATTTAAAGACCACATGCAACACTTTAACATAATTTGGAATATACTATCAACATCCTGAAATCCAACAACTGCTTCGTAATATCACACACTAGAATAATATATTCATTCTACATAACCAGTTAACCTTCCACACACTACAACACCTGATTCCAACCTTGCAAAGCACCAAAAAAAAAATAGATTGAAGATAGATATGAGAAATAGAAGCACACCCTCAAATCTGCAAAACGATAAACCAAATTGTTGAGAAATTTAGATCAAAACCATTTCTCCCAAATAACACTGCTTTTATAATTCACACATTGGTGAACACAACTTTCTTTGCACAACGATCCAATATAAGAAATTTTGGATGTAACACCTCTAAACAACTCTAATCAACATATCAAAATTATGCAAGAAGATCTTCAACCATGAAGAAATATAGAGAAAAAACAAATCACTACACTGTTATACTAAACACCTCTTAACCACACTATTTTCTCTTTTCTTCAAATTTTATCAAAAGCACTTGGAAAATAAGCACCACAAATTATAAATAATTACTTGGAACAATTCTACAACATCTCAACCACCTAAGAAGTTGAACATCACCAATCACCAATACATGCTCATCAAAGCAACACTAGAAATTGACACTATTGATACTAATACTGACAACATAATGCAAGAAATCAAAGAATCTTCGTAGACTTCCAAAAATCTCTCCATATACTTGTTGACATCAATGCAACAACCTAGAACTATTGAAATCAATGGAAACACACAAGCTACTCATACTTCCAACAAAATCAAATTAAAATATTCTCCTTGATTCAATATTTTTTTATTAACATAGTTTACCAAAATCAAATAAATAACATACAAAAAACAAGAAATTAATAAGTGCATGACATACTAAAAAAATGACCTGGATTAAGTACATAGTATATCAAAAAAGAATAAATTAAGAAGTACAAAACATAATTACAAAGTATGTACAACATATATGTCATTCCACCAATTCATTCAGATGAACCATGCAAATCCACTCTACTCTTTATGGCATCAAGTGTTGTTTTTTTAACACAAATATAATGAGAGGGGATTGAATTAGTATATTATAAATTTTTTAGCTCCAATCAATAAGAATTGAGCATCAATTCACATTAGGAATCATTGAGAGCATTGGAGATAACAATGAAATAAATCACACAAGACAACAACAAAATTATGTGGAAGCCCAAAAGGGAAAAACCAAGGTGAGAAGAGATGCTTGGATCTACTGGCCAAATCCAACCTCATAAGAAAAATTATATCTTACAATTATATTTATCAGGAACCAAACTATTGGAGACTCCAATTCCCAAAGACCTTTATAGGCACCAACCTATTTGAGATACCAATCTCACAAAATGAACACCAACTCAAGGAACAAGAGGCACCAACCTCACATGAATAGTGGCACCAACCACATAATACAAAAAAGATGGTTACAAACACTTACAAAAAATTCTTTGATATATAGAGCTTACAAAGTTATACTACAATTATGATTTGTCAATTTGATAGCTTTGCCTTCATACCTTTCCTTGTTTCACATAACCATCCTCTTTCCTAAAAAAATTATCATGAATTTCTTAGACAAATCTCATACACTTGTACAGACACATAGACTATACTATCACACTCTACTTCACAATGATAAAATAATTTGCATAAATACCAATTTGAGATTATAGAAAGGATTTTAATGTTGAACCAAACCAAAAATTATATTTGTTGGTGAAGTGCAATTTGGACTATGAAAACTATTTCATATTGCCACCCTACTAGCTTGTGCAAAGAGAAATTCAAATTTTGAACCAGGAACTAGCCATTGAACATATTTTAATTTGAGTTGTTGATCTTCAATATTCACAGGAAAAATGAATGACACACATATAAATCAAGATCCCTCAGAAAGACAAATATACCACATCAAATATGAATGCAAATACTTAATTGAAAATCCCATTATTTTCTTTTGTTTTTTAAACTCGATTATACCTTTTTGATATATGTCCAATATCCATTTTTCAATTTTGATCCTTGACATGCTGATGATCCCTACATGATTTTAAAACCTAATTGGACATTTTGGAAAATGGTCCAATATCTATTTTTAGTTTTGATCTGCAATTGGTCAACATTCCTCATAGAGAAAAGTCTTCCAATATACATCATAATTGGTGTAGCCACGAATGGAGGGTCCAACAAGTACTATCCAACCGTGCAACCTTGAGTAAACACAATGGAAATAAAACAAGAAATACTTAGAAAGCATGAACTATTATTGATTCAATAACTTGTAGTCTTACATGAATCATATGCCTTATATGTGGAATTACTAGGGCTCATATTCCTATCGCAAGGGCCTTACTAGATTTTACAATTGGCACAAGGCCTTATTACAATCCAACAACCTAAAAAACTTGAATTACTCTTCTCGTCTATCTACCAACTACCTTATAATGGATTACAAGTGATCTTAAATATGATTCCTTAGCTCCAATTATGATCTATGTCAATCTTAAGGGCTTACAACCCCAATGCAAGATCAAATGTGTAGGTTAGCCTAAGAACATGAAAATATAACCCATCGGGAAATGGAATGTATTGTGGATCTCCAAGAAAGTTCCTCAGGACCTAAAATTCCTTGAATGATATTTCATTAAGCTCCATACATTCCAAAAATGGTTTGCACATCCAACCTGAACCAGGCAGGCCTTAAATGCTTTAACAATGAATTAACAATAAACTTTTGAGAGCAATAACATTTTGCAAACAAGTGCAAATCAACTAAAATATGGATATGTTGTAGATAGACTCGTGTAGACTCTATATCCTACTTTGTGAGATGAGAAATGAGTTTGGTAAAATATAGAATAAACTATTGAGACAACTATAGACTGAATTGTAAAGAAATAAATACTTTTTGTTGATACAAGATTTCTTTACAACTAGGGATGCTCTTGCATTAGACCCCTAGGGTTGGAAAGAAAAGTGAGTCCCTAACTTTTCATGGGATAGAGGAAAACCAAAGTGGTCCAACTCAGCTTGAGAAATCCATGATGAATCCTCCACTGGTCTACCTTTCCACTTTACTAGGTACTCCTTATACTGCTTTCTCCTAGTACTCCTTTGATCTCTGATGTCCAAGACCTCCTCAATCTACTTCAGTGGTTGATGTGGTAACTGCTATTTCAGGTTAACTTTGTTGTTAGTGAAACTTGGTTGTCCTTTATGATACTCATAAATGTTTGCAACATTAAAAATAGGTGATATACCAGGTTCCTTTGATAACTCCATTTCATATGCATTTCCCAAATCAAACTTATTGAGAATCTTACATGGTTCCAACTTCCTCATATTCAAATTATTGTATTTTATACTATAAAACTTTCTTTCCTACGATATGCCATGACTTCATCCCCAACAAAAAATTCCTTATGCCTCCTCTTCTCATCTTCCTTCTCTGTGTAATTTTTATTCATGTCCTCCAAGTGTTTCCAGACCTAACTATGCACTATCTCCATGAATCCTACAAATTCTTCTACTTTTTCACTCTCTTATCCTCCATACTGATATCTCTAAGCTTTGAAACTCCCCTAGGATTTATCCTTGTCTCAAATGGTGTCTTTTTGGTAATCTATTTTACTGAGTTATTATATGAAAATTATTGTTATGATAGAACTATGGCCTAGTTTCCTACATTGTCTCCAACTAAACATCTCAATAAGCTACCCAAATCCTATTTACTACCTCTATTTTTCCATCTGTTTGTTGGTGATATGCTGAAATGAATTTCATGTTTTTCTTCACCTTCTTCCATAATGTTCTCCAAAAGTATCCTACGAACTTGGTTTCCCTATCTAAAACTATTCTCTTTGGTAGTCCATTCAATCTCACAATCTCCTTGAAAAATAAGTTAGCAACATGCACAACATCATTAGTCTTCTTGCAAGGAATGAAATGTGCCATCTTAGAAAATTTTTCCACTACTACCATTATAGAATCATATTCTCTCTATGTTCTTGGTAATCCCAATATCAAATCCATGCTTATATCTTCCCAAGGTCTCTCTGGTATTGTCAAAGGTTTATACAATCTATTATTTTGACTACTCCTTTTCGGTACTCAAAAAATTCTAAAATTTTGGACATACTTCCTGACATCATTATATATTTGAGGCCAAAAAAAGTGTTCACTCACCAAATTTATTGTCTTATCTATCTAAAAATTGTTGTGTCATTTCACAACATGCCCATTTTTCCCTTCGGAAAAATGTGGACCCCCTTTTTTTTTTTGTTCCTTTAGCTTTCATTTACTTTGGCATTGTTTTGCAGCTTGGTTGGTTTTGACTCTCTTTTTAAATATTGTTCGGTCCTTATTTTACCTTATGGTTTCTTTCCTAGATTCAGTATTCAATATTTTTATGAAGTTTAATAATTACCGAAAACTGGACTTGGAGTTCTATGATTGTATCAAAGTTATTGTATCTTCATTTGGTCTCAATCCCGCTCGGTAAGTCGCCAATTGGAAAATCACTAATCCTGATGATATCCTTAATTCTTCTATCAGAGTCCGATAATTTTATTTGTAACTCGAAAACTAGAGGGTTTTTTTTGAAATGTTTTGGTTTTGAGCTCGGTTTTTTATCTTTTCTTTCGTTTTGGTTTGTGTTCTCTTTAAAGCTAGGAAGTAAGTTCCTATATCCTACTATTTCTCCAAAAATTTGATACTGGGAAGTGTTGATCCTAGTTATCACAAACTAATCACATATCTTTGATGTTCCATGCCTAGTCGGTGATCAGAGTAACACTAGAGTGCCATGTATAACCACCATGTAGTCTTTTTCCTCTAGTAGTGAGCCCGCACAAAAACCTAGGTGTTCATAATTTGAAACCTAATCCATAATGATTATGTTTATTCAAAAAATTAATGCATTATAACAACTAATTAATGAATGTGGTAAACTACTCATGTACTTGGAACCACCTTAAGCATGCAGTTGCTTAGGTAACACCCTACTACACATCATTCTACAAATTAGCAAAGGACATTGAAAGAACAAAATAATACTAGCGCACAAGGAAAGGTAAATTTCTAGAAACGAAGAACATGACTACCAAGGGTTTAGGAGTTTTATTTCAAAATATTATAATTATCATCCAGAACTAGGTATGCTTTAAATAATTGATCTTATGTTAGCCATTTTCATGTTTAAAGATCTTGAAAAAAAAATTCCTAAAAAAATTGAAATATTATTCTTTGATTTTGAATTTAACCGAAATGTGACTGACAGTTTTATAAATTGTAAGAAATTTCTGGTTAAATTTAACCCTAACTCACACACAAGGCACACATTTGAAAATGCAGAAAATTCCAATAAAAATGAGTACTTCTGATCCAAGGGAAGAAGATGATTTCAAATATTGCAATTCACCGACCATGCCAATAAATATGGTAGTGAAAAACACTCATATGGGGTGGTCTTCTAATGTTGAAATCTGCACTCGGGTACGACAAGAAGATGCTTCTCAATGTACCATTTTTTTTATAGAAAGTTGGTTATTCTTAGTAGGAGGGTTTCTACCAACAATGGAGGCTGCATAATTGGTTACATAATGTATGAATTATTATAACCCTGAAAAAAGAATGGTTGAGAAGGAATGAATAATTTATGCTGATCTCAAACCAAGCGGAATTATATACACATTTGGCCTTCCTAATTTTACTCAGATGTACAATATTGATATAAAGGCGAATATCAGGGCATGCCAGAGTGTTGAAACTCACAATAGAGAAATTATGAGAACCTAATGGTTCCATGAACCAATTACACCATAGACCAAAGTACTTCAAAGGTCTATATTCAATCAAGAAATTCAATACAGTATCACTTTGCTAAGCAGGATGGCTAGTTTAAGAGATGGCAATAAATTTGAACCCTGGATGTTTGTAATAATATCCACATTGATGGAAAATATTGTGCATATGCATTGGGAAAATTTTATTAGTGATAGATTATGTGAGTAGATAAAGGCATTTCCCAAAACTAGATGTTTTTATTTGTCTTAATATGTGATTTATTCATGCGCCATGAGAGAAAGAAAACAAGGATTGAAAAGGGTTGGTACTCTAGGTAGGGAGGTTGGAAATAGTTTGATATAAGATCATTTACCCCAAATCACTATCCATGGGTATAAAGATAATTATATGAGAGTTAATGATGTGTTCTTCATAAAGTTGGTCAGAACAATAGAAGGTGATAAAGCTAAAATATTTTCCTTGGAAGCACAAAGTGTTATTAAACAAATGGGAGGCTAGTATATTCAATTCCCCACATACTCCTACATTAGAATGGAAGGATTTGATGGAAATCTATTTTTGTTTCCTAGATACTCGACAAATTAAAAAATTCTATTAGAACTGGTGAGACAGTTGAAGTTGTCTTAGGCTCTTTATAAAAAAGCTTGTAAGAAGGCCTCTTTCTAATTTACTATAGTATTAGAGAATTACAAATGCAATGTAATAAGGTTTTCTAACTTCTGTGAAGAAGAATTGAAAACATATAATTTTGAGTTTTTTTGACTCCAAAGAATGTACTATGATCCTAAAGGGAATATTTCCAAGACTATTGCTGGTTATCGTGCTCATGTCCAACACCTAGAAGATTAATGGATTAATTGTCAAGATGCGCATAAAGTAAGGTTGATAAAATATGAAAGATTATCTTTAGAATATTCTCAGATTCTTATGCTTCATGACATTCCAAACCAGCTGGAAAAAGATGATGGAGAAGTGTTGAATAAAGCCTACAATGAAGATAGGGTGTATGATGAACCCATTGTAGACCTAGATTATGAAGGTGAAGAAATGATGTCAATTGATGAGTTCTATACACCAATTTTATTACATACTCAATATTGGATAAATGAGTTTTGTAAAGATTTGAGAGAAAGAGGAATTGAACCCACATTCTCAAAAGATAAGAAAAAAAAGAAATGAAACTACATTTGAGAGTGGAGAACTTGCTAAAAAGAAAAGGAGAATTAGTAAAGTGACTACTGGTATAAGAACTGAAGAAAAAACTCTTGATATTTTAAAACAAGAAGTTCCAATGAAAACATTTGATAAATGGAGGGATGCAGAATAAAATAAAGATAAATCAAAAGTAAGAACTAAAGGTGCATCCTTCTCCACAACGAAACCAAGAAATAAGCTGGTTATTGAAGAAGAAACATGAGTAACCAAAAATGTTGGTACACAGACAAGGTCTTCATCTCAAAGGGATGCAACACTATTTACTTCTCCTCCTTCTATTAATATGGCTAATATGAAACAAGCATTGGGAGGAATTCTTGTGGCCTTGGATGAAATTTTTGAGATAAATGAGACCATAATTAAAGAACAAATGGATAAATGGGGTGTCATATGGGAGAAGGGAAAAGAAAAGAAGTCTAAAGACAAAACCATGGTACAACTAGTGGTAGAAGAAATTCATGATATAGGGTTTTCCCCTATAAATATGTAAGAAGAAGAATTCATACAAGGAAAACTCGCCTTAGAGGTGAGGAACCCTGATATTCTTGAAAAAGAAACACAGGAGACTATAGAGCAGGATCCAATTGATGAAACAATTGTTGACGATATTTTTTATTCCTAGCCTTCATTGGGAATGTGCCAAATGATAATGAACAATCAAAAGTCTTCATAAAATCAAAAGAGGACCTGGTTGAAACTTAAGTTGAAAAGGAAGCTACACATATTCCAGGTGAAGAAGCTAAAAATGAAGAGAATTTTGGTGTAGCAAAGAATAAGGAAGATAATTTTCAAGAAACTAATATTGAACATCTAGATAGATAGGAGAATGTAAGTCTCCCAACAAAGGAGACAATGCCAAATCATAGTAATCCCGACTTTATGCTAGAAATTGTTGAAGAAATTTACATTTCAAAAGAAATAACAAATAAAGTTGAAGAAATAAGAGAAGAGAATCCTGAACAGAGTGAAAATCAAGAACATAGGAATACTACAAAGGTAGAGCTAAACAATGATGCACCTGATTTGCTGATCAAGGAATTAGTTTCCCCAATGGAAATAGGAATATTACCTCTGGACCTTAATAGTTTTGTATAGAAAATAGATACCCCAAAGCCTAGGTGCAGAGCTAAAAAAAATCATGTCATACAAAGAAGTGTAGATGGTGATAGAACCGTCCATATATCTACTCCAATAGTTGATAAAGACATACATGAAATAATGCCTAAGGAGTATAAGATAACAAGTATTAATCTTGGACACTCATCCTAGAAGCAAGAGTTGGATGAAATAAGAATGAATTTGGATGCCACTGTTGCTAGAGTACAGAAGTATACAAGTGAGAAAAGAGAATTGAAAGAAAGGGTTGCTACCTTAGAACATTTTATAAAATCTCTAACCCTATCAGGTCAAGCATAGAAAAAATTGCCCCAACATCGAGTATTAATGTAACAAGAACAGGTGGATGCAATTGTAGCGGTTTGCCATAAAATGAATGTATTCAAACAATGGATTGAGTACTGGGTAAAACATGGAGAAGAATTCATCATAGATGCAATAGGGAAATATAAGGAATCATATTGTTGGTCTAAAAAATAAAAAAGCTTTGAAACTGAAAGTAGGGTTCGTCAAGAAAAAATTAATATTGAAAAGTAAAATATTGAAATTCTCATACAAACGGATGTCCAAGGTTTAATACACAGAAATATAATGTCAGAGCATGAAGTTCTATTGCCAGAAAAATGGAAGAAATATTTGAACTAGAAAGGTGACATGTTGATACAATACATTCAAGGATTTGAAAAGGTCACCCTGGAAATTAAAAAATTGCTTGATAAGTATCAAGATTTTATTGAATTGTTAGCACATCAAAGTTGTGATTCTCAAACATTAGGACAAGAGGGTAAAGAAGCTAAAGCTTTCAAGGAATGGATTGAAAGAATAAACAGAGACCCTGTTCAATTATTAACTCTAGAGGTTATTGATGAGATCATACAGTGCAAGAACACTATCGATAAATATGAAATAGATAGAGTGCAGAGAAATGATATAATACTTCAGGTATCAGAAGAATATACTAGGCTTAAACTCACTTGGAAATATATACAAGTAATTTCAAAAGAACATATACATCAAACATTGGGAAACTTTTGAGAGTATCTAGAGAAG
This sequence comes from Sequoiadendron giganteum, assembly GCA_007115665.2. Lineage (NCBI taxonomy): Eukaryota > Viridiplantae > Streptophyta > Pinopsida > Cupressales > Cupressaceae > Sequoiadendron > Sequoiadendron giganteum. Next base: position 280,669,926 of record CM021107.1, on the reverse strand, counting down.
AATGACAAAGAGAGGATTTTGAGCCCGAGTCTTGAATGGTAAAAGATACCGGATACCAGAGGTGTTATGATAATATTTGTTTTTGTAGTTTTTCAGGTTGCTCCCTATCCTGGGGGATGCATTTTGTCTAGTATTCAAAAGGATACCAATGGCCTTGGTTTATGTGGAGTATTATGTACTAGATTAAAGAGTGAAGAGTGTTGATGCTGATGAAGTCAAATATTTGATTTCATCTAGAATATTCTAAATGACAATTTGTGTATGCCATGTGCTACCTTTTGATTTAATATTTATGATTCTCTGAAAGAATTTAAGTTTAAAATATTGGGGCCTTGTTTCTATAAAAGGACATTTGTTGTTTTAATTTCATTTAAGTTTAGAATTTTTGGATGTTGGAAGAGCAAAAAATTCTCTAAGTTTTGTTCTTTTTTCCAGTTTTCTGAATCATTCTAGTCTAAAAACTTGTATGCACATAGACATTGATAAATATCAGAGCCAATTTAATAGCTACCTATCTCATGAATCTTTTGTAGCTAGTTTTGTTAGTTCAGCCAGACAAAAATATATGTTGCATCATTTAAGGGTGCATGCAGAACCTACTCAGTGTCCAAACTAAAACCCCTCTCTTTAAAAGCTCAAAATTTTAATTTTCAGTATTTTAATATTTTGTTTTAGAATAGATGTTTAAATTCTTAAAAATGTTCCAAAAAATAGATGAATGAATGGAAATTTATTGAAAATATTTCATTTTTATATTGAAATTTTTTGAATTCTTAAAGCTAAATCTACTTAAGTGATAGAAAATGAAATTGTTGATGTTCATGAAATATTATTTTAAATATTTTGATTTTATGATATTATTATTATGAATGAATTGGAAATATTTTGTGAAATTCTTATGATCTTTGATAAAACAAAAAATGAACATACTCCCTTTGAGATTAACAACAAAATCACATCATACCCTGAAGTGAACCTAGTATGATCATGACCTGTTATCGGGATTGAACTAAGCCAATCTTCTCTTTTTGTTTTGTTTAGGCAAATTTTCCCTCTAAGATTGTCTTGTTCTATATCTTTCAAGAAGGATAGGCTTCTTTGCGGTTTTCCTGTGAAGAATTTTATTCGCTCTATTGTTGTGAGTGAAATCGTCATCAACAAGAATTGGAACTAGAAGGAGGGATTTGTGTTGTCTTTTTTGGCTTTGTTAGGTCTTTAAGCTGGATTTTCATAAAGTCATTACATCTCGATCTAGTGATCCGTGTGTGACTCTGGTCAAACTTAGTGGTCAAACATCATTTAGATCTCAAAAATCTTGAAGTGTAAGTGTGATTCCACAAAATCCAACTATTGTTGCACCACCTCCTTCCATAGTGATGAAATTATTTAACATAGAGTCACCAATCTAATTTTTCATATATAATGATTTACTAAAAAATCTTGATAAGTTGTGTCACAAATATTATCTCTATAAAGACACAAAAGAACATATCAATATCTTTAAGGATACGTGTTTTAGAGAAAGGATTCAACATGAAGACGTCGTATGTAGGTTGTTCACATACACATTAAGTGATGAATTTTACCAATGGTATATCAACTTTCCTCACAATTCTATTAGATCCTAGCTAGATATGGAAAGAAAAATTTTAGCCAAATTTAGGACACCTACATATCTTTCTTTGTTATATCATTGATTTTCTCAAATTAAGAGGTTCGAAGGAGAACCTATAACTAGTTTTAATGACAGGTTTCAAAAGGATTATTCTAGATTGCAAGAACCTTATGTACTAGATAATTTGTTTGCTATCACAGTTTATTATATAGCAGTAGATCCTTTAACTTCTATGTTTGTAAAGCGAAAGACAAATCCTCCTGCTACTTTACCCGAAGCCTATGTTGAAGCCGTAAATGTGAATTTAGAAATTAAACACCCTAGAAATGGATCATCCACAAATGGTGAAAATGGATTAAATAATTACCATACTGAAATTTAAATGGAGTCCCTTTGAGTCATCCTATGACTACTAATGTTTATCCTTTAATGGTCCAGAATGGTACATTTCCTCATAATACTTTCTTTCAATCAACAAATAGTCAAGCTTTAGTCCCTCACCCTAGTCTAACTATCATAGAGCTACGTCCCAATGAAAATTCCTTTTTCTCATAGACTCAGGAAAATAAAAATGCTAGAATTTAAGAGGAGAAGGAATACATAAAATAAATTACAACTCAACTCAAAATATTAACCACAAAGGTTATACAATTAAGAAATCAAAATTTTTATGCCCAAAATAACAATCAGAATTCACAAAATCAGACATACAATGCTCCTAGACCACCTAGACCTTGGAGTACATGACCAAATGATGGAGTATCCACACCTCTAGATAAAAATGATCCTATAGATGAAAGATCCACATCAAAATTGAATTTATCTGACCTTGGAATGAATAATTGGTGTAGAATTAATAACACAAATGCTCATGTTGAAGTAGACTGTTCACAATTCAAAATTGCTTCAGATATTTTTCTAGCTGCTACACATTATAATGAGTAGTGTGATTCTCATCCTCCTAAGGGAAACAAATTGGTTCTAGTGGGATATGATTCTTCTTTATTCTTTGAAATCTATGAACGTGTCAAATCACCTATTGTAGTTACAAGTTACACTCATGAGTATGAGGGAGATAATTCAGCTATGACCATAGAAACATACACATTTCCCTATCAAGATGAAAATGAACATCAAGAAGAAATTGATGAAATTCACGCTTTTCAACAGTATTAGAAAGGACATAGTCATAATCTGAGAAGTAATACCAATAGTGGAAATAAAGTCAATGGGCCATTAACGATGTCGATTTTGCCAAATAACTTTGATACTCCACCTGATGAAAAATCAAGTAATAACCCAAGGTTACCCAAAGTGATATCTCATTATAATTCGCCAAATGTTTTAAGAAATGAAAAGATAGATTCTGCTGATCAAAACAATTTGACACATTATTTAGCAGAAGAAATAGAAAAGGTAAATATTAGTCTTTATTTGTCAGAATTTCTTAAAACGTATGTAATCAAGAAATATTTTTTAAATTCTTTAGAAGACTTTTCAAAAGAAGGCAAGCTCAAGGACACTCAGTTGAAAGATAATCAAGCTAAAAAAAAAGATAAGAATATTTTTCCCATAACAGATGCACAAGTAGCCTTTTACAAAGGAAAATTAGAGTCCACCATTTTTACTCACTTTGAGAATATTTGGTAAAAATATTCATAATTTTTTAGTAGACTCTGGAGCATCTACTAATGTGATTCCTTTGTGCACATGTCAAACACTAGGATTAACTCTAAAATTTTCTTTAAAGAAGGTCACTCAACTCAATAAAATGAAATTAAATGTAGTTCGAGAGTTGACTAATATTCATATGTAATTATTGTTGGATCCTAGAATTCAATATTATATAGACATTCAAGTTATTGAGATACCTGACACTTATGGTATGTTGTTGAGAAGGGATTGGTCCAAGGTCTTAAATGGATATATGGCTACTGACTTCTCACATATGTGGTTACCATGGAATGGAGTTCCTAATCAAATCAGTATTGAAAGGGAACCACACATGAAGTATATGATTACTGAATATAATCAAAAAAATGAAGTTCTATATATTGAGGTAGAACCAGGGGTGTATAAAGTACAAAATTTAGGAGTAAAAATAGAAGAAGTATTTACATATGATGCTAGAAAACCTGATCATTTAACTCCTGGAACGAATTTTTCAATCGAATTAGATTGTGATTCTTCTAAAGAAGAAAATAGTACCTATGATATATTTCATAAGAATATTATTATAGAAGCTTAGAAGAGCAACAAAATTAAAATCTCACTAAATTTTTTTTTATTCCAGGATTGGTGTAGGTTACATGATGTTGCACACTCAGAAAATAGTTGTATGATGTGTCTGGAGATAATTCATAGAATTGAGAATCAGTATTTTCTAGAACATGGTAAGGTCAAGATGTCTAAATTAGGAATGCATATAGACATAATCCATGTTGCATCGACCGAAAGGATTAATCTAAAAACATCAAAGAATGGTAAGTTACAAGTTATAAATGATCAAGCCTGGATTCTTAAATTCGATGAACCCAAATCAAAACAAGGGATTGGAGTCAGAGTTGAACTCATCGATCCACATGGTAAATATTTTATTTCTTCATACCAGTTACAATTTCAATGTACTAACAACGTGGTAGAGTATGAAGCCCTTATACATGGCCTGATCCTTGCAATTAAAAAAAATCCAAAATCCTCAAGGTATTCAGTGATTCATAATTGGTAGTGAGACAAGTTCAAAAGCAATATATTTGTCACTACAAATGTTTGTCCAATTATCGAAATAGAGTATGGGATTTAATAGAAAGTTTTGACGCATTCAACATTACTCACATCCTGAGAAGATTTAATCAATGAGCTTATTCTTTGGATACTACTGTTGGTACTCTAGAATGTCTAGATGCCTCTTATTTGAAAAGATTCATAGTTGATCTAGTGCAGTTACCTTCAATTCCTGATAATGTTACTAATTTTCAAGTGTTTAAAGATGACCGACATATATTGGATTTCATCGCTAATTCCAGTATTTTTGAAACATAAATAATTGAATAAATAGATTGCCCTGATGGAAAAATTCAAGATGAAGAATTAGCTCAAGCAAGAGATAATACTATTCTGAAAGAAATAATTGAGTTAGAAAGATTGTTTGATATCGATCAGATAATTAGACAAAAATATTTGCCTCAGAGCGATGGAGGGAAATTTGAATTATACAATTTACAAACTAACAAAGATCCTAAGAATGTGCTAATTGGAAAGGTTTGTACTAAGGAAGAGAAGAAAAATATTGCTCAGGCACTTAAATATTATTGGAAGGTTATAGCTTGGACATATGAAGATTTGAAGATGTATGATACTTCCATCATTACTCACACAATACCACTAAAGTCTGATGCAAAGCCTTTTCGATAGAAACAAAGGCCAAAAAATGCACTCTTAGAACTATTAATTTGAAATGAAGTCTAGAAACTTTTATCAGCTATGATAATATTTCCTATCAGATATTCTACTTGGGTGGAAAATTTGGTTCCCTTGAGAAAGAAGAATGGAGATATAAGGTTGTGCGTAGATTTTCAGAATCTCAACAAGGCATCCGAGAAAGATAATTATCCATTACCTTCATTAGAAGAAGTTCTGAAAATAGTTAATGGTTCACAGATGGTGTCCTTTTTGGATAGATTTTCTAGATATAATCAAGTAATTGTAGCAAAGGAAGATCAGATGAAGAAAAAATTTACCACTAAGTGGGGAAATTTTTCTTATCGAAGAACTCCATTCGGATTGATAAATGTCAAAGCCACATTTCAAAGAGACATGGATTATTCTTTTTGTGGGCTGATAGGTAAGTGCATTATTATTTATATGGATGACCTCATAGTATTTTCAAAAGATAGGAGAGATCATGTTTGAGATCTCAGAGTAATATGACAGAAGTGTGAAACCTATGGAGTTACATTGAATCCTAAAAAGTGTATTTTTGGGGCAATTGAAGGTGGGTTACTAGGACATATTATTTTTGAATGAGGTATTTCGATAGACCCAGATAGATTGAGCACATTGCTCAAGTTACAGCCCTGAGAAACAAGAAAGAATTGAAATCCTATTTCGGTAAGATTAATTTTGTTTAGAAATTTATTACCAAATTCGCAGAAATAGTGAAACCACTCAATGATATGTTAAAAAAATATTCCAAGATAGAGTGGAAAAGTGAAACTAAGATCGCCTTCAAGAATATAAAGACTGATATCATAGAAGCTCTAGTATTGGTAAGTCCAAATTATATTAAACCTTTTTATATTTACTCTTTTGCTTCTAGTCATACTTCTGCAACAATACTAACACAAAAGGATGAGAAAAAAGAATAAAATCCATTTGCTTTAATGAGTTCCTCATTCAAATAAGTGGAGTTGATATATACAGATGTTAAAAAACAAGCCTTTGCTTTGGTCAAAGTAGTATGAAAATTTAGATATTACATCCTCAAGAGTATGTTCAAGGCTATTGTTTTGGATGCTACAATCAAAATGTTGTTAACACAGAGTGATCTTGGAGAGAAAAGAGCCAAATGGGTTACCATCTTATAGGAATTTGGTCTAGAAATCATACTCATGAAATTAGTTCGAGGACAAGCTTTGGTCAAGTCTATTGCAGAAATACATCCATAAATTTTAAGTCAACAATATACACTAGATGTAAAAGACCAAGATGACTAGTATTTAGATATATGGCTAACCAAATAGAGCTCCTCCTTTGATCATATAACTTTGTGATTTTATCTTGAGGGCTCTTCTTTGATCATATAACTTTCTGATTTAGTGATTTATAATTAGAAGACTAAAGAAAGTTGATGCACTGATGTTAGATCTATAATTGACTTTCTAATATTTTGTTTAGTTTTGTTGGTTGCTAATTGTTGTGTGCTTTTACAACACATCCCATTTTTACCTTCGGAAAAATGTGGATCCCCTTTTTACCTTCGGAAAAATGTGGATCCCCTTTTTCCCTTCGAAAAAATGTGGATCCCTTTTTTTTTTCATTCCTTTCACTTTCATTTGCTTTGGTGTTTTTTTGCGGCTTGGTTGGTTTCAACTCTCTTTCTCAATCTTTTTCGGTCCTTATTTTACCCTATTTTCTTTCCTGGACTCAGTATTCAGACTTTTTATGAAGTTTAATATATGATTGGAAACTAGAATCTTAGATTCATGTGATTGTATCTTCATTTGGTCTTAATCCCACTTGGTAAGTCACTGACCAAAAAGTCACCAATTCTAGCGATATCTTTTATTCTTGTATCAGAGTCCGATAATTTGATTTGTAACTCAGAAACCAAAGGGTTTTTTTTGAAATGTTTTGATTTTAAGCCCAGTTTTTGGTCTTTTCTTTCATTCTGATTTCTTCTCTCTCTGAAGCTAGGAAGCAAGTTCCCAGATCCCAGTATTTTTCCCAAAGTTTGATACCGAAAGGTGTTGATCCCAGTGATCACAAATTGATCACATATATTTGATGGTCCATGCCTAGTTGATGATTGAAGTAACACCAGAGTGCCACATATAATCACTGTGCCATATTTTTCCTCTAGTAGTGATCCCATGTAAAAATCTAGGTGTTCATAATTTGAACCCTAATCCGTAATGATTGTACCTTTATTCAAGAAATTAATACATTATAGCGAGTAATTAATCAAGGTGGTGAACTACTCATGTACTTGGCACCACCTTAAGCATGCAGTTACTTTTGTAACACCGTACTTCACATCATGCTAGAAATTTTCAAAGGACATTGAAAGAATGAAACAATATTGATGTGCAAGGAAAGGTAAATTTCCAGAAACCAACATAGCTACCAAGGGTTTTGGATTTTCATTTCAAAAGATTATAATTATCAGTCAGAACCAGGTATGCTTTAAATAATTAATCTTGTGTTAGTTGTTTTCATGTTTAAAGATCTCGAAAATGGTTTTTTCGTAAAAAAATTAAATTGAAATGATGATTATTCTCTAGTTTTGAATTTAACCGAAAGGTGAATGAAAGTTTTATAAATTGTAAGAAATTTTTGGTTAAATTTAACCCTAACTCGCACACAAGGCACACATTTGAAAATGCATAAAATACCAATAAAAATGTGTACTTCTAACACAAGGACAAAAGATGAGTTCAAATATTGAAATTCACCGTCCATACCAATCAATATCGTAGTGATAGACACTCATATGGGGTGGTCTTCTGATGTTGAAATCTGCACTCAGGTATGGCAAGAAAATACTTCTCAATGTACCAAAAATGTTATAGAAAGTGGGTTATTCTTAGCAGGAGGGTTTCCGCCAACAATGGAGGCCCCAAAATTGGTTACACATTGTATGAACTATAGTAACCTTGAAAAAAGAGTGGTTGAGAAGGAAGGAATAATTTATGTTGATCTCACACCAAAAGGATATACACATTTGGGCTTCCTACTTTCACTCAGATGTACAATATTGATATAAAGGGAAATGCTAGGACATACCAGAGTGTTGAAGCTCACAATAGAGAAATTATGAGTACCCAATAGTGCCATGAGCCAATTACACCAGAGACCAAAGTACTTCAAAGGTCTATATTCAATCAATAAATTCAATACATTATCACTTTCCTAAGCAGGATGATTGGTTTAAGAGATTCCAGTAAATTAAAACCCTGGATGTTTGTAATAATATTCAGACTAGTGGAAAATCCCATGTAGATGCATTGGGGAAATTTTGTTAGTGAAAAATTATGTGAGAAGATAAAGGCATTTCCCAAAACCAGATGTTTTTATTTATCTTCATATGTGATTTATTCATGTGCCATGAGAGCAAGCAAACAAGGATTGAAAAGGGTTGGTACTCTGGGCGGGGAGGTTGGAAATAGTTTGGTATATGCTCATTTACCCCAGATCACTATCTATTGGTATAAATATAATTACAAGAGATTTAATGATGTGTTCTCCATGAAGCAGGTTAGAACGATGGAAGGTGATAAAGCTAAAAGACTGTCCTTGGAAGCAAAAAGTGTTATTAGACCAATGGGAGGCTGGTATATTTAGTTCCCCACATACTCCTACATCATAATGGAAGGATTTTCTGGACATCCATTTGTGTTCCCAAGATACCCAACATATAAATTTATTCTATTAGAACTGGTGAGACAATTGAAGTCATCTCAAGCTCTTTATAACAAAGCTCGCAAGAAGGCCTCTTTTAAATTTCCTATAGTATTAGGGAATTAGAAATGCAATGCAATAAGGTTGTCTGACTTGTGTGAGGAAGAATTGAAAACATATAATTTTGAATTTTTTCCACTCCAGAGAATGTACTATGATCCTAAAAGGAATATTTCCAAGACTATTGTTTGTTATCATGCTCATGTCCAACACCTAGAACATTATTGGCTTAATTATGAAGATGAGCATAAAGTAAGGTTGAGAAAATATGAAAGATTGTATTTAGAATCTTCTTGGATTCTTATGATTCATGATATTATACAAAAACTAGAAAAATATGATGGAGAAGTGTTGAATAAAGCCTACAGTGAAGATAGGGTGTATGACGAACCCATCCCAAACCTAGATTATGAGGATGAAGAAATGATGTCAATTGATGAGATCTCTACACCAGTTTTGTTACATACTCAACACTAGATAAATGATGTTTGTAAAGCTTTGAAATAAAGAGGAATTGAACCAAAATTCTCAAAAGATAAGAAGAGAAAATAAAGAAATGAAATTGCATTTGCGAGTGGAGAACCTGATAAAAAGAAAAGGAGAATTAGTAAGGTGGCTCTTGGTATAATAATTAAAGAAAAAAACACTAAGATTTCAGAAGAAGAAGTTCCAATGAAACCATCTCATAAATGGAGGGATGCAGAATGAAATAAAGATAAATCAAAAGTAAGAACTAAAGGTGCATCCTCCTCCACAAAAAAACCAAGAAATAAGTTGGTTATTGAAGAAGAAACAAGAGTAATAGGAAAAGTTGGTAAAAAGACAAGGTCAGTATCTCAAAGGGCTACAACACTATTTACTTCTCCTCCTATTAATATGGATAATGTGAAAAAAGCATTGGGAGGAACTCCTATGGACTTGGATGAATTTTCTGAGATAGATGAGGCTATAATTAAAGAAAAAATGGATAAATGGGGTGCCATGTGGGAGAATCTAAAAGAAAATAAGTATAAATACAAAATCCATGGTACAACCAGTGGTAGAAGAAATTCCTGCTATATGGTTCTCCCCTATAAATATTGAAGAAGAATAATTCATACAAGGAACACTCACCTTAGATGCGGGGAACCCTGATATTATTGAAAAAGAAACATAGGAGACTTCAGAGAATGATCCTATTAATGAAACAATTGTTGAAGATATTTTTGATTCCCAACCTTCATTTGGGAATGTGCCAAATGATAATGAAAAATTATAGGTCTTTAGGAAATCAGAAGAGGACTTTGTTGAAACTGAAGTTGAAAAGGAAGCTACACAAATTCCAGGTGAAGAAGCTAAAAATGAGGAGAATCCTAGTGTATTAGAGAATAAGGAAGATAATTTTCAAGAAACTAATATTGAACATCTAGATAGATAGGAGAATGTAAGTCTCCAAACAAAGGAGACTGCCAAATCTTAGTAATCCTAACTCTATGCCATAAATTATTGAAGAAATTCTCATTTCAGAAGAAATAACAAATAAACTTGATGAAATAAGCAAAGAGACTCCTGAACCGAGTGAAAATTAGGAACAAAGGAATACTATAGAGGTAGAGATAAATAATGATATACCTGATTGGTTGATCAAGGAATTGGTTTTCCCAATGGAAATAAAAATATTTCCTTTGGACCTTAATAGTTTTGTACAGAAAATAGATACTCCAAAGCCTAGGTGTAGAGCTAAAAAAAAGCATGGCATACAAAGAAGTGTAGATGGTGAAATAACCATCCATATAGCTACTCCAATAGATGATAAAGATAGAAATGAAATAATTCATAAGAAGTATAAGTTAACAAGTATTAATCTTGGACACTCATTCTAGAAGCAAGAGTTGGATGAAATAAGAATGAATTTGGATGTCATTATTGCTAGAATACAAAAGTATAAAAATAAGAAAAGAGAATTGAAAGAAAGGGTTGCTACCTTAGAACATTGTATAAAATATCTAATCCTATCTGGTCAAGAACAGATAAAACTGCCCCAACATCCAATATTAATGTCACAAGAACAGGTGGATGCAATTGCAGTGGTTCACCATAAAATGAATGTATTCAAAGAATGGATTGAGTACTAGGTAAAACATGGAGAATAATTCATCATAGATGCAATATGGAAATATAAGGAAGCATACTATTGGTCTAAAAAGTCAAAAAACTTTGAAGGTGAATGCAGGGTTCATCAAGAACAAATTAATATTGAAAAGGAAAATATTGAAATTCTCATACAAATGGATGTCCAAGGCTTAATACAAGGAAATGTAATGTCAGAGCATGAAGTTCTATTTCCAGAAAAATGGAAGAAACAGTGAAACTAGGAAGGTGACATGTTGATACAGTGCATTGAAGGATTTGAAAAGGTCACCCTGGAAAGTAAAAAATATCTTGATAAGTATCAATATTTTATTGAATTGTTAGCACATAAAATTTTTAATCCTCAAACATTAGCATAGGAGGGTAAAGAAGCTAAATCTTTCAAGGAATGGATTGAAAGAATAAATAGAGACCCTATTTAGTTATTAAATCGGGAGGTTTTTGATGAGATTATACAATTCAAGAACACTATAGATAAATATGAAATAGAGAAAGTGCAGAGAAATGATATAATACTTCAGGTTTCAAAAAAATATACTAGGCTTAAACTCACTTGGAAAGCTATACAAGGAATTTCAAAAGAACATATACATCAAACATTGGGCATTTTCCGAGAGTATCTAGAGAAGAAAGACAAAGAAAGGTGTCTAAGCCCGAGTCTTGAATGAAAAAAGATACCGGATACCGAAGGTGTTATTATAATATTTGTTTTTGTAGTTTTGCAGGTTGTTCTCGGTCCCGATGGATGCATTTTGTCTGGTATTCAAAAGGATAACAATGGCATTGGTTTATGTGGAGTATTGCATAAGAGAGTAAAGAGTGTAGAGTGTTGTTGTTGATGAAGTCAAATATTTGACTTCATCTGGAATATTCTAAATGAAAGTTGGCATATGCCACGTTCTACCTTTTGATTTTATATTTTTGATTCTCTGAAAGACTTTAATTTTAAACTCTTGGGGCCTTGTTTATATAAAAAGCCATTTGCTGCTTTATTTTCATTTAAGTTCAGAATTTGTGGATGTTGGAAGAGCCAAAAATTCTAAGTTTTATTCTTTTTTTCATGTTTTCTGACTCATTCCGTTCTAAAAACTTGTATTCACATAGGCATTGATTAATATCAGAGCCAATTTGATAGCTACCTATCTCATGAATCCAAATTTGATGCAAAACCTAGTTGGTGTCCAAACTAAAACCCCTCTCTTTAAAAGCTCGCACCATTTTATATGTAGTTTTGAAGCAATCTGGTGAAGAATAAAGCGGTTTTCTTTGATTTAATTAATTCTTTGGGGCATGCATGGAGAATAAGTGGGATAAAATTTTAATTTTCTATATTTTTATGTTTTATTTTAGATTAGATGTTTAAATTCTTGAAAATGTTCCAAAAAATAGATGAATGAGTGGAAATTTATTGAAAATATTTCATTTTTATATTGAATTTTTTCGAATGCTTAAAGCTAAATCTACTTAAGTGATAGCAAATGAAATTTTTGATGTTCATGAAACATTATTTTAAATCTTTTGATTTTGATGATGTTATTTTTATGAATGAATTGGAAATCTTTTGTAAAAGTCTTATGATCTTTGATAAAACCAAAAAAAAACATATTCCCTTTGAGATTAACACAAAAATCACATCATACCCTAAAGCAAACATAGTATGATCCTGACCTAATTACCAAAGACTTAGGATTGAACTGAGCCAATCTTCTCTTTTTGTTTTGTTTAGGCATATTTTCCCTTTGAGATTTTCTTGTTCCATATCTTTCAAGAAGGATAGGCTTCTTTGTGGTTTTTGTATGAGATTTTTATTCCCTCCATTTTTGCAAGTGAAATCGTCATAAAAAAAAGTGTCCCGCTAGTCCTCCACTATGTCTCTCCTTAATCAAATTATCCCTCATTGAACTTCTTGGAATACACAACTCATTTAATTTGAACAACATATCTTCTTGAATGAAATAATCCAACCATTGACTTCTATCTATCACTTTTGGTTCCTTATAGGCCTTCCATGCTTGAGAAAAATATGGATCATCCTCATAAAAGTGTTTCAGTTATTCAAAACCAAATACTCCCATCTTCATTTCTATCAGAAAATTCCTTATCCTACTCAATGCATCTGAAAATTTATTTGACTTACCACTCCTATGCTTCAACAGAAATGTATAACTCTGCAAGAACTCAACCCATCTCATATGTCTTTGGTTCAACTTACCCTGACTAGTCAAATACTATAAGGCTTGATTATCAGTGAACAAAAACTCCTTAGGAAACAAATAATGTCTCCACTTCTTCAAGGCTTCAATTATAGCACAAAACTCCTAATCTTAAACTGAATATCTCCTTCTGGAATCATTCAATTACTCATAGAAATAAGCTATTGGAATCCCTCCTTGACTCAACACTACCCCTATTGCATTTCCACTGGAATCACAATCAACTTGAAATACTTTGTCAAAATTAGGTAATGGTAACATTGGTTGCTTTGTCACCTTTTTCTTCAGAAATTCAAAACTTATTTGTGCTCCATATGTCCACTTAAAGTCATTTTTATCTCCTCTCATTTTTTATGTGAAGGGTGTGAAAATTATACTAAAGCTCCTAATTAATTTTTGGTAGAAACTCGCTAGTCCATGAAATGATCTTACCTCTCTAATGTTCACTAGTGTAGGTCACTCAATAATTGATCTAACCTTCTTAGGGTCCATCTTCAATCCTTCAATAGAAATGACAAAACACAAGCACACCAAATCTATCTTTATAAAGCTACACTTCTTGATGTTTATCAAAAACTTCTCCTCCCTCAACCTCTATAATACTTGTCTAATGTGCCACAAATTTTCTTCCCTAGTCTTACTGAAGATTAGAATATCGTCCAAAAAAATAATAACAAAGTTACCCACGAATTGCTTTAGTACCTCGTTCATCAACTTCATGAAAGTGCTAGGTGTATTGGTCAATCCAAAAGGCATCACTAAAAATTCATACAACCCTTCATTAGTCTTAAATTTTTCCTTCCATTCATCTCCTTCTTTGATTCTAATTTTATGATATCCGCTCTTTAGATCAATCTTTGTGAAATACTTTTCTCTACTCAATTAGTCCATAATGTCATCCATCCTTGGAAATGGGAATCTATACTTGAATATGATCCTATTTATTTCGCTTGATTATGTACACATCCTCCACTCTCCATCTTTATTTGGTGTCAGTATAGTAGGTACCACACATGGGCTTAAGCTCTCTTTGATCAATCCCTTCTTCAATAATTCTTGTATTTTTCAGTTTAGTTCCACAATTTCTATAGGTGTCATCCTATGTGCCATTTTATTTGGAAAAAATTCTCTTGGTATTAGGTCTATGTGATGAATGATTCTTCAAACTAGTGGTAATCCATATTCTACATTCTCTAATATGATATCTTGATATTTTATAAATAATTATATGCTACTTCTATCTATGGTGGATCTTCATCCTTTGTTGTAGATTTTTCTTCCTTCTGATTACTACACTTCTTTGGAATCAATGAAAAACACATATTCTCATGCCTCAATCTTTCTAGGAACTTCCTTCCATCTACCAAACATAGTTTGGAAACACCACAAAATTCGTTTTTGTCCTTTTCTCCTAAAGGTATCAATATATGTCTCTTGCCATTTGAATTCATAGTGTAGGCATTCTTTCTCCCATCATGAATTTCTTTCCTATCATATTTCCATGGTCTTCCTAACAATAAATGGCATGCATCCATTAGCATAATATCACACAACACTTCATCATTGTATGATCCTATATGAAATTTTACCAAGCATTTCTCACTTACCAATATCTTATGTTCATCTTGAATCCATGCTATCTTATAGGGATTTGGATGTTTTAGCCTATTCAAATTCAACTTGGCTACCATCTCTTCTAAAACTAAATTATCGATAATACCACTATCAATGATAACTTTACATACCTTTCCTTTGGATTTATACCTTTTCTTGAACAAATTCTTCCTCTGTGGTGGTTCCTTAGTCAATTCTTCATGCATCAAAGCTCTTCTCATTACCAATGAATCACCTTTCTCTAGTTTCCCAAACAAACTAGGGGATCCAATAGGTTCTTCATCCACATAATCTATTTTTCTAGTGTTCTCAATCTTCTTATTGGTAGTTCCTTGATGACATTCACACTTGAAACAAGTTCCTCTAAATGGTCTCTTCTCAAATCTCCCTTCATCTCTCCTATATCCATTATTGTGGTTGAAATTTCTATCTTCTCTTCCTCTGAGGTATGAATTAATGTCCTTCTCTTCATTGTGGTAGAGTTTCCCATCCTTGTTTTGCTTCGTGAATGGTCTCCTTTATCCAGATTGTGATCCAATTCTTTGGAATATTCCTCTTGCGCTTCTTTGTCTTTGCTCAAAATTCTTGTTCAACTTTTCTTCTTCCTTTAGATAAAATTGGTATGCTTCTTCAACTATTATCATCTTTAGTAGGTGATAAGGTAAAAATAACCTCATCTTAATGAAGCCAAAAAATCCTATTTATAAAAATTCAATCCTCAGTTTGTGCCAGTTAATTAAACTTTAGGAGAAATAATTGCTTATCTTTAAGGAAAGTTATGCAAAATTTATTTCTTATGATCAATTCAAGTAATCTACCAATATGGGTTTAATGGGTTAATTTGAATATTTTTGTAGGGAAATAATCGGTCATCTTGTAGTAGTTACAAAATGTTTGGAACAACACATTCCTTAATGACAATTGAATATGGATGCTGCAAACCTTCTCCTGAACATCAAGCTGATGAACCAAAGATATAGTTGTTGTTTATTTATTTTTTGTTATGATCTTTATCAAAAAAAACTTCGTCACTCGTCTCGAGCCTTCTTTATGTTTATGAGTTTTAAAAGACAAGGGAGCTAGTTAAAAGTTGTTATAGAATTTTTCAATGGTTATCCATGCCATCTAGAATCTAGGATTTAGTTACAAGTTTTTCTATAAAAGTGTAGTTTCTTGAAGTTGAAAAAGACACTCAATAGTAATGTTATGTTGTTAACATGATCTCTGAATACTGATGAATAAAAGAACTATCTTCTATCAATTGTGGAGTTGTTGAACTATGGATGATAATTATTTTTAATGGAAGGAATTCAAAACCTATAGTTTATGTGATTTGAGAATGAAGTGATAACCTGCAAGCTGGCCACTCGAGGGAAAATAGCTTAAATAGATAAGTTCTTACTATTATGTTGTTTTGTTTGTTACATAGATAACTATTCAATAGAAAACTGTTAAGTCTATCAGTTTTTGAGTTTGAAGTTCTAGAGCACTCTTTGTTTTCAATTATTATGAGTTATTCATTACAGCTATTAGAATATTTTACTGTTCAAGAAAATGTTTCATGGTTTGTTTATTTATTTTTCCACTTTCGTATTTTATCAGTTGTTTTATTTATTTATTCCCATGCTTTCTAGCTTAGTTATTATGCTTTCTAAATTAGTTATCTTGTGCTTTCTAGTTTAATATTTCCAATTTTCCTAGAATAAATTATTTTCTCATTGATTAATTAAATGGCCTTAGATTAAAATTGATTTCAGTAGTTTAAACAAAAACAAAAAATCTAAGATGAGTTATCGAAATTATCTTCTTCTGCAAACTACCTTGGACACTACCCGATCAACTTATTGACATTTTATATTCTAAAGTAATGGGACCTAATGATAGCCTATCACTTTTTGGCGCTGTTTCCGGGTATTTAAAATAAATTTCTTGCTTAAGTGTTACTAGGAGACAGTTTGAATACCTCATTTTAGGCCAAAATTCTACCATCAACTTCCTTTTCTGTATGGTCAAAAAAAGAGGCCCCCACTGATGATTTATACCAAAGACCCCCCCAAAATACGTATCAATCATACCTAGGGAGGCCCAAGGCTCAAACAATAATAATTTTGAAGAATTATTTGAGCCTATTCCACCCGAGGCTTTCCACTATTTACCTAAAGATCAATTGGTAGAAAAACTAGCTACCAAGGAAATTGTCTTTGAGGAGAAGATTCCTCTAAACATCATGGGAGATCGTAGGGATGAACCTAACCACAATGAATCTCAACCTCCTTGAACATTTAAATATCCTATTACTTTTGATGCGGATGATGATACTGTGATGAAGAACATTTCCCCAACTTTCCTTCCAACCTTCCGTGGTTTATCCTCGGAAGACCCAAACCAGTTTCTCTTTGAATTTAAAGTCCTGTGTCAAAATTATGACTATAAAAATGATAACCATAAGTTGAAGCTCTTTCCTTCTACTTTGAAGGATTGAACAATGTGTTCGTTCATGGGACTCGGTTCTGGTAGTATAACATGTTGGGGGGAAATGGAGAATGTTTTCTTGCAAAAATACCAGAGTTATAGTAGGGTGAGTGATCGTAAGGAAGAGTTGTTTAAATTGAGAAAAAATGGGGATGAAAGTTTAGAGGATTATCTCGACAGGCTCCTTTTCCTATCTAAACAATGTGGAGAAGAGGCTATTAGCATAGAGATTCTCAAAACTATTTTTCAAAAGGTGATGTATCTCAACTGAACCTTGAGGGAATATGTGAATTGTGTTGGAATTTATCTCGTACTCGAGGAAGAATCTGTAAAACTAATATTTCTAAAGGGTCTAACGATATAGGTAAGCTCCACAAAGAAATATAAAATCTAAAAACATACATTCTCATTTAGTTGAACACTATATTAGATGACATACAAGCTAAAACTCACAACCTAGGGACCTTGTCAATACATTGTCCCAGGTGTAGAAAAAAACATGTGTTGCACGAGTATCCTTTAGACAAAGTCAATGTTTGTCAATTTTGTGAGAAAAACCATCCTACCAATTGGTGTGAGCTTTTGTCTAATATTAAGAATACTAAGAGAAAAACTATTTAGGTTGAAGAGGAGATAATTACATTAAACCAACGTCAAGGAGGTAAATTCTCTTATGGAAATAATTCCAATCCTGCATGGAGACCACTAAATAACTGGGTTCATAATCAATGGACTCCATCTTGGAATCAATCACCTCCATCGTAACCTAACTGGGGAATTCCTTATTGGGGATCCCCTGAATGGTCCAATCAAACATGGGGAGCTCAGTAGTGGTCAAACCAACCACAACAACAATGGTACCAACAACATGCTACCCCCCAATGGAATCAGGGACAAAATCAATTTTATACTGGACGTAGGAGGAATCAACAAAAATTATTTTTACCGCCAACTCAAAACCCTCCTCAAAATGAATAGGAAAATCAGCCTCAACTTCTAGTGCAACCATTTCCCAACCCTAAGAATAATCACCAGAATACGCCAGTCTACTCTACCGAACATGAAACTTTTACAGGACTTAATGTGATGCATTATGGAAATGTGCATTTGCGCTCTGGTAGAACTCTTCAACCCCCAACTATTGAAGAAATAGTGGAGGAACCTGAGCCTAAAATTCCAATAAAAAACATGTCTCCCAATGAGGACACTTCCTCTGAAGATAAAGAGCCTTTTTCAGTAGTAGGAGCTGCTGATTTATCTCAGGGGGAGGAAAGTTAGTCCTTGAGTCAACATAGGGAGGATTCCATTCCAAAAGAAAAAAATTATGGCACCATAGCCGAAATGTCTAAAATCAATGAATCCAGAAGATACTCTAGAAATACCTATGGCTTTTGAAACAACGTTAATTTAGGAAATTAAGCAACTGCAAATTGAGGTTCCTCTATTGCAAGCAATAAAGGAAATTCCTGAGTTAAACTAGTTAATCAAACAACTATGTATTAAAACATCAAGAAGGAAGCCAAAGAAGATAAATACCATTCATATTGATGGCTATTTAGCTGATTTTTTTGTCTGGGAAAACTATTGCTCCAAAATACGATGTTTGTTTTTATATCTCCCTGCTAAACCTACTGAGCATAAAAAGGTTTGGGTTGATGAACCAAAATAATCTAATGGTCTGAATAGTTTGGCCTCACTTTCAATGGTAGTAATTAAAAAAAATGGAGAAGAAATAGAGGATGAGTGAGTAAACGACGTAGCATGCCTTTCTATAAGCCTAAATGAGGAAGAAGCAATGGACGCTCCAAGAATTTTTGATCAACCAATTGATATAAGTGGGATGGAACAAAGTTATGCCACAATGGGAATGGCTTGTCCCTTAGCTAACATGATCCCCAAAACAAGTCATTTATTTGAAGATATCACAAGGTTTCAATGACTTATACCTCATAGTTGTCCTCTCAACCCCTTTTGCAACCAATTTGAACTGTCACTTCAGCCCATCCTAGAACAAAATTGATTATGCTATTACTAGGAAAAAATTTAAACATCAATAGCTGGCCGACAGAAATGCAAGAGGATAAATTGTTCAATGTATTGGTAAGAAGGTCTAAATATTTTTCTTGGGATTACACAGACATGAGGGGAATTCACCCAAGTTTTTGTACCCATCACATTTATATTGATCCTAGTATAAGGCCGACCTCAGAGGAGACTCAATCCTGGATTAAAATATTTGGTCAAAATTGAAATTGAGAAACTCCTTAATGCAGGATTTATTTATCCTATCTCTGATAGTAAGTGGGTGTCACCTATGGTGGTTGTGCCAAAGAAAAATGGGAAATGGAGAATCCTTGTAGACTATAGAGAACTCAATAAAGCCACTCATTGAGATTATTTTCCCCTACCATTTGTTGATCAGGTTCTGGAAAACTTGGCTGGAAGGAAATATTTCTCCTTTTTAGATGGATTTAGTGGTTACAACTAGATTTAGGTTGCTCCAGAAGACTAGGATAAGACCATGTTTACCTACCCTTGGGGCACATTTTCATACAGGTTGCTTCCCTTTGGACTTTATAATGCTCCAACGACTTTTTAGAGAGTCATTCTTGCTATATTTGTTGCACTCATTAATGACTATGTAGAGGTCTATATGGACAACTTTACAGTCTATGGGTCAACATATGATGAAGCTCTTCAGAACCTAGACCGAGTTTTAGAAGTTTGTGAGGACAATAGACTATCCCTTAGCCATGAAAAATGTTTAATAATGGTAGAAAAAGGAATAGTCTTGGGTCATCATATTTCCTTTGAGGGAAAAAAGGTTGATCCCAAGAAAATTGAAGTCATCCAACAGTTGACTATCCCTCAAACACAAACAAATGTTCAAAATTTTCTTGGACATGCTAGTTACTACAGAAGGTTCATAGAAGGCTTCAGTAAAATAGGGGCTCCTTTGTTCTTTCTTTTACAGAAAGAAGTATATTTCATTTGGACACCTGAGTGTCACCTTTCATTCGAAAGAATTAAGGAAAATCCTGTCTCTTCTCCCATACTAAGAAGGCCAAATAGGAGTCTTCCCTTCCATATTTATGTAGATGCTTTTGACAATGCTATTGGTGTAGTTTTGGGGCAAGAAGATGAGAATGGGGGTAAATATGCCATATAATTTATCAGTAAGAATATTACATCTATAGAGAGAAATTAAACAGCAACATAAAAATAATTCCTGGCTATTATTCGTGCCATTAAAAAATTCTGCCACTATATTATAGGATATAAGGTTATAGTTTATATAGACCATTCAACTGTAAAATACGTAATGAACAAACCTATATTTAATGGTCAGATTATGAGGTGGTTATTACTCCTTCAGGAGTTTAATGCTACAATCCTTGACAAGCCAGGGAAATATAATGTTGTTGCAGACTTCCTATCATGAATCAAACAAGAAGAGGGTGACAGTACACTTATACAAGATGAGTTTTCAAATGAGAATTTGTTCATTGTTTATGTAAAGTCACCCTACTTTGTAGACATTGCTAACTATTTAGTTGCCTCTAAGGTACCCCTAGGGTTCACGTCGAAGAAAAGGAAGTGACTTATCAAGGAAAGTGCCCCATTTAAATGGATTAACAAAATTCTATTTGATTATGGACCTGATATGGTATTGAGGAGATGTGTCAGAGATGATGAAACATACAACATTCTAAGGGCCTGCCATGATGATCCATCATGAGGGCACTACTCTGCAAAAAGAACTTCCCATAAAATTTTAGGTGTCAGCTACTATTTTCCTTCAATGAATAAGGATATTAAGAGCTATGTTCATTGTTGTGATGAATTTAGAGAGTAGGAAGACCAACTACTTCTTCGAAGATGCCTTTACTGCCACAGGTTTGCTCAAACCATTCAAAAAATGGGGTTTAGATTTTATCGAACCCATAGATCCTAATTCTCAATGGAAAGAATACATATTGGTTTGCACTGATTACCTAACTAAATGGGTAGAAGTTCAAGCCTTACGAGTAGCTAGGGAAGAGCAAGTCATGAACTTCCTCTATAATAAAATCTTCCTTAAATTTGGAGCCCTTCGAACTATCGTTACCGACCAGGGACCCCAATTCATGTCCAAAGTGCTCTTGGCATTCGACAACCATTTTCAAGTAAGCCATAGAAATTCATCTCCTTACCATGCTCAAGAAAACAGCTAGGTGGAAGTAACTAATAGAGAACTTGAGAACATTTTAACAAAAATAGTTTCTTCAGGAATAAAAGATTGGGCCAAGAAACTGCTTGAAGCTATTTGAGTGTACAACACAACATGGAAATCCACAATTGGATTCAGCCCCTATGAGCTCATTTTTGGGAAGAAACCTTTTCTTCCCATTGAGTTTGAACTTCAAACTCTACGAATAACTGAATTAGCTCTGGTTTTGAAACGAGCCCAAGTTGAAAAAGTTTTGCAATTAAACGAATTGGATGAGCTTCACTTAGATGTTGTCCATCAAACTGAACTAATTCAACATCAATGGAAAGTGTGGCATGACAAAAATATTAAAGAGAAGGAGCTCCATAATGGAGACTGGGCCCTGCTATTTGATTCAAGATACAAATATCATAGAGGAAAGCTCAGGACTCATTGGTTGGGGCCTTATGAGATTTCAGAGGTCTTTTCAAATGACATAATTTAGTTGAAACCAATTGATGGTGATACACGAACCCTCTTAGTCAATGGTCATTTTTTATGTATCTAGCATAAGCCAGTGAATAGGGAGGAATTTTAAAAATTGGTAGAAATGTAGGGTGAGGTCCAATGCATTGCCTTTGCCAATGCAGAGTCTATTTGGTAAAAATTCTATCAAAATAACATAATAAAAATAAATAAATAAAAAATAAAATAAAAAATTACATATATTATGAAAATGTGTAATAAAAAGACATGTATACTAAGATATTTTCTTTTCAAATTAATTCTATTTCTTGGACTTAGCTAATTTTTATTTTTTTTCATAGGACTTCTTATAAGGAGGAAAATAAATTCTAGAGCACCTTCCTAAGATGCTCTAAAACTTATGGTCCTGATGCCAAATACTCCAGAACATGATGGTACTTATACGTGATGCTCTGGAACTTGTACAATAACTCGTCACAATAAGAAGACATTCCTGCACTAAGATTAAAAGCTCTTGAAGCTCAAAATTAATGGTCTTTCCACTTCATCTTCATTTTGTTGCTGCTTCGGCTGCATCTTTTAGTGATGCACTAGAACCTTCATTCCATTGCTGCTCCAGCTGCATCTTTCAGTGATGCCCCAGAACCTTCATTTCATTGTTGCTCTGGCTACATCTTTCAGCAATGCTCCAGAACCTTCATTTGATTGCTACTCTGACTGCATCTTTCAACGATGCTCCAGAACCTTCATTTCATTGCTGCTCCAGCTGCATCTTTCAGCGATGCTCCGAAACCTTCATTTCATTGATGCTTCAGCTGCATCTTTCATCGGTGCTCTGAAACCTTCATTCCATTGCTGCTTCGACTGCATCTTTCAGTGATGCTCTGGAACCTTCATTTCATTGCTACTCCGGTTACATCTTTTGGAAATTCTTTGGAACTTATCTACTTTCTTCCTCATGAATGCATGTCTCTCGCATGCTCCAAAACTTATTCATTTGCATTTCGCCACCTTTTTCATAAATTTAAAATTTTGTGATGCTTTCTTCATCATATCTTTGTACACATGCCTACCTATTTGTTTTTTTATCATAAATAAAGCCACTAGTACCACAATTCTCATTAATGGCTCTATCATTCATAAAATTTTGCATCCATGCCATAATAAATCCATCATCACCAGCCAATACCATCACTTTATCTTGTCAAATCTGTAAAGGTACGAGATCTTCAAACAATCGTAGAATGCAAGTAAGTACTATTTTTGCTTTAAGTAGGTAGTTATTTTTTAATAAAGAATAATTAATTGGTATAAAATTCCCTCCTAATTTAGCGATTTGTTCCACTCGGCGATCAACTACTTGTACGACAAAAATTTTGCATGCCTCCATGCAGATTAAAAATCATTGCACAGTAAGCTTCAAGCAAGAAAAATAAATAATTTCAATGGCTATATTTTCAAAAGTAACTGCATGCAAGTTTCATGCCTTGGTTGAAATATTTAGCAGAGTGGAAAATAAGAGAATAGGGGGTGGTAAAAAAAAATCAGAGCCAGATTCCGTAGAAAATTTTTTGGGGTTAAGCAATATCTCTGGTTTGTTTGAAGAAGCAGGGTGGTTGAACTTTATCATAAATTTTGAAGGTTATAATGAGAAGCTAGTGAGCACATTTGCAGAAAACTACTCAAATGGTCAAGTGGTACTCCATGGGAAGCATTTTAAGGTGTGTCCAAAAATCATCTCTCCTTTATTAGGGTTAGAAAATTTAGGCATAAAATTAAAAGAGACCTCTCAAATAACATAGCAAAAGTTGTCTAAATTGTTTTTTGGAGAGGGAGACCCTAACCCCATGGTAGTAATTAGTACCAGAGGAAAAAATAAAGGATTCCAGAGAACCTCTATACTAGAACCTTGGGAAACTGTTGTAGCCTAGATTATAAAATATTTCACTTGTGAAGGCCAACTCACTGTTGTAGTAGGACCTGCATTCTGAATGCTAATCCATTTGCGCCATGGAAAGGAAAACCCCGCTCTTAGGGTTAATTTTCTTGAAATTTTATGTGATTCTATAAATTCCTCTATAGAGAGATATAAAACAAGGTCAGGGCCACTAAAATACCATGGATTAATTCAATTGATTTTCAAATACCATTTTTGCAAGAAATTTGAGGGTAAGTGGGAGAATTTTTTGGGGAAAATTGAAAATTATTCAATGAAAAGAAAATTAGAACCGGGTGAAACATATCACCAAATTGATTCACCATCTAGAGCTGTTTCCCCTGAGGGATCTCAAGCTCCAGAAGCTCCAATTCCCATAACCCTTAGTGAAGGATCACCAAAATATTTCAATGATGAATTCAAAACCCCTGATCAAAGAGAACATGTTGAGGTCATCTATTCTGATATGAGTAGTCTTGGGGGGAAAAGGAAAGGGAAAAGAAAGACACCTGCTACCTTCCAAGGCATTCCTCCTTTAAGGAGAAGTAAATTCCTAGCCTCTGAATTCACCGAGACCCCAATACAGAGTATGGAAGGTAGTTCAAAGAAGAAGAAGCCCAAAAGGCCATAAAAACCCTTTGAGATTACTGATCCTATTAATGAAGAGGAAATGTCTCTAGAAAGAGAATATTCAGTTGAGGAAATTCCTTCCCACTCTACATATGTGGAGGAAATCATCACCAAAGAAATTCAAGAAAGAGAACAGGATGGGGACTATAATATTCCAAGTCATTTATCCCCCATTGTTGATAGAATTGTAGATACAATTGAAATGGGAGATACTAATGCAGAGAGGGAAATTTAGGATAGAAATTGACAATTTAAAGAAAAAATTGTACATAAATAATGAATAGATTGAATTACATAAAGAGGAGTTAATAGTGCATGTTGCTGTAATAAATAAAAGAGATTATGAAATACAGGGTTTCAAACTACAACTACAGGACATAGAACTTATAATGATGACATTGCTAAAAATAATAATGAAATTGAAATGATAAAGGGAAATTTATGCTTATTTTCTCAACTTTTGAAGAAGACAAGAAGAAACGAACATAAGAATTAAATGCTTCCCTCAACAAAATTGTACAGATAGAATATGACTTAGAGGAATGCACTGTGAAACCAAGGATGGAATCAAAAGAAATTCAAACTGAGATGGTTATAACTTAATGGTTCTAGGTTCACATTCCCCCATTACTCATGAAATGGATGGAAAAATTCTATTTCTTAAGAAATGTTGAAAATGAGAACTACAGGTTGAAAAAGGAACTCGTACTCCTGCAAGAATAATTTCACAAGGCATATAACGGAAAAAAAGATGCATGTTAGCTAGTTGACTGTCTATTACCTTGTAGAAGGCCATCCAGATTGTACTCAATGTTTCTGAATGAATAGTGGATAAGATGGAAATTGTTCAGAATTTACAATGACTAGCCTTATGAGCCAAATGATAAAGAATTTGTTAAGATATTTGTGGAATCAACCCCTAAGGATAAAGATTTGATTTGTGAATTATTTTTGCATGATCTTTTATTAGAAATCATACTAATTTCTTTATGAATGTGTTTTTTGGTGAAGTAGAATTGAGAGCCCTATTGTCTACTATGAGAAACTGACTTCATTAGCAAGAACACACAAAATAATATGGACAAGCAGAAAGAACCATGGGTCTTCAAATAACATCACCTAATGCTAGGCATGAAGGTTTTAAGGAAATTTTTTGTCTCTTCTGGTAAATGATAAAATGAAAGAAAGGTATGATAACAGTCTCAGACTCTGTTATGATAATTTCATGGAACATGGGAAAAAATTAATTGAAAAAGAATGGTATGCTTGTGAAGAGAGATTTACTCCATTACCAGCTTATCTCAAGAAAAGAGAGGTCATTTCCCCTCTTAATATCAGATGGTCTTTTAGAAGGGTTGATGCTTTAGTCAAAATCCTATGAAACCTTAGGACAAAATGGATCGGGATGAGATATAGACCTCCCTTGCTGCTTAATCCACCTCCTACTTTCCATATTTCAATAGATCAAAATGATGGAGTTTTTAATGAATGGAGAGAAGGTGTTATATTTCACAGAAGGTTCATCCATGACCCTATTGCTTTTGATTCAACAACAAGAGAGGAATATGACCTTAGTGCCAAATATGAAGAATGGAATAAAATTCAAGGTTACAATTATGGAGTAGGAGGACCTGCCAGGAGCTAGGAGGGGAAGGAAATGATGAGGTAAAAATAACCTCATCTTAATGAAGCTAGAAAAGCCTATTTATAAAAATTCAATCCTCAGTCTATGCCAGTTAATTAAACTTTAGGAGAAATAATTGCTTATATTTAGGGAAAGTTATGCAAAATCTATTTCTTATGATCAATTAAAGTAATCTACCAATACAGGTTTAATGGGTTATTTTGAGTGTTTTTGTAGGGAAATAATTGGTCATCTTGCAACAATTACAAAAAGTTTGGAACAACATATCCCTTAATGACGATTGAAGATGGATGCTGCGAACCTTCCCCTGAACATCAAGCTGATGAACTGAATATATAGTTTTGTTTATTTAATTTTTGTTATGATCTTTATCAAAAAAAACTTCATGGCTCATGTTGAGCCTTCTTTATTTTTATGAGTTTTAAAAGACAAGGGAGTTAGTTAAAAAAATTTATAGAATTTTTCAATGGTTATCCATGGGATCTAGAATCTAGGATTTAGTTACAAGTTTTTCTATAAAAGTGTAATTTCTTGAAGTTGAAAAAGACACTCAATAGTAATTTTATGTTGTTAACATGATCTCTAAATACTGATGAATAAAATAACTATCTTCTGTCAATTATGGAGTTTTTGAACTATGGATGATAATTTTTTTTAATGGAAGGACTTCAAAACTTGTAGTTTATGTGCTTTAAGAATGAAGTGATAACCCACGAGCTGGCCACTCGAGGGAAAATAGCTTAAATAGATAAGTACTTGTTGTTATGTTGTTTTGTTTGTTACATAGATAACTATTTAGTAGAAAACTATTAAGTCTGCCAGTTGTTGAGTCTAAAGTTTCAAATCACTCTTTGTTTTCAATTATTATGAGTTATTCGTTGCAGCTATTAGAATATTTTACTATTCAATAAAATGTTTCATGGTCTATTTATTTATTTTTCCACTTTTGTAGTTTATCAGTTTATCAGTTTATTTATTCCCATGCTTTATGGCTTAATTGTTATGCTTTCTAAATTAGTTATCTTGTGCTTTCTAGTTTAAAATTTCCATTTTTCCTAGAATAAATTGTTTTATCATTAAGTAGTTAAATGGATTTAGATTAAAATTGATTTTAGTCATTTCAAGAAAAATAGAAAATCTAAGATGAGTTATCTGAATTATCTTCTTTTGCAAATTGCATTGGAGACTGCTCGGTCAACTTATTGACATTTTATATTCTAAAGTAATGGGACCTAATGAAATCCTATCAGTAAAGCTCCATTCTTCTTGGATGTTTGTTCTTATTCCATTCATTTACCACAAAAACTTCTCCTTGCATTCTTTACTATGTCCAACTTTGATGATCATTTTGTAAAATTCTTCAATATACTCCTTCACAAAATTATCCTTTTTCCTTAGATTCTGTAACCTGTTCAACAATTCAAGCTCATAATCAACAATTGATTTTTCAACTTTGTCACCATCCTATCCCACTTTTTGATTTTCTCCTTTCGTCTTATATTCCTATCCAATTGAACTTCTTTCTACCATATATCAACATGTCCTTTCAACTTAGTTTATTCAAATATTACCCTCTCTAGATCTTCAATTTCTTCTTAGTCAAAATACTCCTCCATATCATTGATCTAGTCAATCAATTCTTCATGGTTTAAATTTCTTTCATAATTTTAATTTTAATTTTAGGTCTCTTACCAATCTTGGAAATAGCTATTAACATCTTTACCTAATCTAAATCTTCTTATTCTTCTAGGTTCTCTTCATTTTGATTTGTAGTGTGGTCTAATTCAATATAACTTTCATTCACATGTTTAGGGTTTAGATATCTCCTTCTATCTTCTTCTATAACATCCAAGTGGATGATCATTTCTCTCATCATTTCCAACATTTCATGCATTCACCCAAAAAAAAATTACATAGCATGTGCTCCCCTTGCAAGAATGTCTTCCCCTTGGATTTAGTGCAACTACCTTAATTCAATAATCTGGCTACAAGGTCTCAACTACCTCATAGTTTTTCTCAATTGAAAACACTTGTAGGCTACCTCAGGTCGGAAATTTATTCACTGCAAGGAATTAATTCTCCCCCAAAGGAATCGTAAAATTTCTTTGATACCACTTTTTTTAGTCATGAATGAGGGTTCCAAAAAGAACTATCCAACCATACAACCTAGAGTCAACAAAACAGAAATAACACAAGAAATTCTCAATAAACATAAACTATCATTGATTCAATAACTTTTAGTCTTACATACATCATATACCTTATATGTGGAATGAGTAGGGTTGATAGACCTGCCGCAAGGGCATTACAATATTTTATAATTGGCAAAAGGCCTTATTATAGTCCAACAACTTGGTCAACTTGAATTAATCTTCTTGTCTACTGACTAACTACCTAATCACCTAATTGTCTTCTAATGGGTTAAAAATGATCTTAAATATGAATATCTAGCTCCAATTATGATTTTCCTTGGCCTCAAGGGCTTACAACCCCAATGCAAGATCACTCGTGTAGGTTGGCCTAAGAACATGAAAAGATAACCCATTGGGAAATTGAATGTATTGTAAATCTCCAAGAAAGTTCCCTAGGACCTAAAATCCCTTGAATTATGTTTCATTAAGCTTCGTACATTCCAAAAATAGTTTGCACATCCAACCTAGTCTAGATAGGCCCAGAATGCTCTGACAGTAAATTGAAAATTAACTTCTAAGAGAAATAACTTTCTGCAAATGAATGCAAATCAACTAAAATTTGGATATGTTGTATATGGCCTTGTATAGACTCTATGTCCTACTATGTGAGATAAGAAATGATAATGCGATAAAATGTGGAAGAAACTATTGAGACATGTATAGAATGAACTGTAAAGAAATCAAGTTTTTCAGTTGATACAATACTTCTTTACAACTAGGGGAGGCTCCTGCATTAATCATGGACATGTGTCGACATACTACTTCACCATAATTTCACCATTATCATAACAAACCCAAAATGCATTTTCACACTATTGTTACATTTGTCCTCTGACATCATTCAAGATAAACCTTTGTTGAATTGCAAAAGACCTTAAACAATTTTAAATTAGTTGTAACTAATCACATTCACCACATACCTTAAACAATTCCACATTCACTTTAATCTGTTATCAAGAATAAACATGAAAAGAAGATAATAGAAAGAAAACAATAAAGACACCAGATTTACATGGAAAACCCTACAAGGGAAAAACCACGATGAGGATTAACTCACAATATAAGAGTAATTGCAAAACCAGATACAAGAGGCTCACAACTAGAGGGCTCACTACCCAAGATAGAACTCACTTTCTAGATAGGAGGCTGATCTCTTACAAATATAGAAACATATGAAGGAGAATGTTAGATAGAGAGAATTATTTGAATGCAATAGAAGATCCACCACAACAACTTCCACACATTCACAACCTTGATCAGAGAATTGCAAAAACCATCATCTCATTTCTTTCAGGAGTTTAACACATTGAATTTATCACTACCTCAGATCACTTTATACAATTTTTTACATCTATCTCATTTCTCACACTTGTGGCTTGTAATCCATAACATCTTGACTTTTATTTATACCAAATTCAATCTTAGAAACTTTCTCCAAGGTCATCTACACATTATTTATTTTACAAATTCAAATTAGGTTGGTGACTCAACATTCCCGTGGTGAATAAGAATGAGAGTAGACAAAATTAATACTTCAAAAGTACCCAAAAAAGAATCTTAGATCAATCACATGCTTCCTTAATTGATACTTATCCTTTGCATAACATGTAAACACCAAGTTGGTCAAACCTAAAGAAAACACAAATGAAATTTTAAGCACATGCATTGGAAAGAAGAAAATAACATGTGGACCACATAAAACACTTCACCATACACTCGAACACAACTTAGATACCTTCTTCCAAATCTACAAGACTTGAAACAGACCAGCAGAGTAAATACTGTACACATCTAAAAATGGTCATGGTTATTCAAACTGCTAATTAATTAAATATGAATTATTTAATTAATATTCTAAAGTCATCTACATATAAATAAATTTAATTATTTATTTATATTGTTCATTTTTCCAATTCTTCTAGTTTAGTTAAATAAATAAAGTTTATTTAATTATTACTACTTTCCTCTTAATTAAACTAAATAAATTTTATAATTTATTTATGTAATTATCATTTCATTTCTAAAGTATGAATATTCAAATTCAAAACAATGGAATATTTTGATTTTATCCCATACTTAAATATTATATATTTAAATATCTTTTTCACCCCACTTAATTAAATATGGTAAAATATTTAATTATCTTTCTTTTTCATTTCCCACATAATTAAATATTAATTATTTAAATTATGGAAACTTCTATTTGCACATGTCACAAGAAATTAAATAAATTTATTTATTTAAATTAAACAATTATCCTCAACTTCAACCAATTTTCATAAATGAAGATAAATGCCATGTTTGTCTCCATTTTTGAATGAGGATGGTCTTGTGGGTTGAAAACATTCTTCCACTTTCCTCTCAACCTTCCACCTTTCTCTCAACTTCTCCATCTCTCACCATTCATTCTAATAAGTTTGAATTTCAACTGTCGATCTCCACCAACCGGATTCTTGCCTTCGAAAATCTATAAATACAGCCATTTGGTAAGTAGATTTCATCCTAGATTTTATACATAGTTACTATAGTTGCATTTGAATTAGCATTCTAGCATCATAGCATCATAGAATTTCAAGTTCATAGTTTAAATCATTAGCAATGGACATGCATTTTCAATTAATCTCATTCTCCTAAGCTTTCATTTCAACAAGCTGCTGTTTACACAACTGAGAGCCAGGAACTTTAATCAAATCCTTGGAGATAGAGGACAATGGGACAAATTTGAAGAAGTTGTTGTTATTAGAGTTTAGATTTATATTTCCTAATTATTTTTCTTTCAATTTAATGTCTTATTGGTGTGTTAGTTTACTATCTAATTAATCTACATATTTTAATAGCACACATTTTTGGCGCCCACCGTGGGGCACCCCCTCATTTTAATCTTTTTATTGCAGAAAATTTCTAGTAGGTGACTGATTGGAGTTGTGTTTTAACGCATACGAGTCTCGGTTTAGCACATCCCCAGACTGTTTTGGCACATAGAAAGACTATTTCGGCACATAGACTGACTGTTTCGACACATAGATTGATTGTTTCGATGCATAGATAGACTGTTTCAATGCATCCATGGACTATATCGACGCATAGATGACTTGTTTTCATGCATACCGGATTGATCTTTTTGCATATTCATCAACTATTTTGGTGCATTGGTGGCCTGTTTTAGCGCATACAGGGGATTTGTAAAAAAGGATCCTGATTCTGACGCCTTCCGTAGACAAGATCTTTCTGGTTTAAAAAGAAGCAACCCTAGGATAGACACAGTTTAAAATGAAGCAATCTAGGGTAGTCACAACACACTATTTTTGCAATTAAAATGAACCCCATGCCTATTGTGAAGCAACATATTCACTTAGTTTAGATCATTGTCATTTAGTGCTATAAAAAGAACATTGTTTGTTTTGTTTGTTGCAATAGGTCTATGCTCTCCCCTTAACTGGGTGACCAGAATACCAGAGTGCCTTTTTCATTTTCTGCAATGTTTATGCTTTCTTACATCCTTTAGAGGAACTACTTTTGTGGGAAAAAAGTACTCACCTAAGAGGAACAACCTAAGTGGCAACAACCAAAGCTAGGTTTTCCAACCCACTATAATCAAAAGTGAATTTTGGGGAAACCCATATTCAATGAAAGTGAGCAAGATAACCATCCCCAAAATCTTTGTTCTAAAGATTGGGAGGTCTCCTGAGGGAGTTTATCTATTTTCATGCCGAACGAAAACCTTGACTACGAACCATAGTGTAGAAAGCCAACCGTGTCAGTATCCAAACAAAATTTCAAACACAGTGCAAGGGGAGGGAAGAATCTTCCCCCAAGACACTCACCATATAATCACCACAAATTGTTTCCTCAGGGGATTTGGTATTCACTTCCGTCACCTTGAGTACACACCAGGAAAAGAAAAAAACATGGGCACCCTCTAGGGGGTGGCATGGCTGTGTGAGTCGACGTGATTTTAAGATGTGGGTTGTGGATGTTATGATGACCTATTTGACAAACTAAGAGTGAGTCTTATTGAAGTTCTTATCTTGTTTAATACCTGTGAAAATCTCAAGAACATACACTCTTTGTTTAGCTTTTAGAATTAACAAAAAAATTGTTTGCTACTGTATACCATGTTTTTCACATTTAAATCAGATTAAGATCATCCAAAAATATCAAATTGTCCAAAGATGTATGTCTCAAAAGTTTAAATGGATATTTTAGAGCATTCTTGGTCTATTTCGACGCATAGCCGGTCTGTTCCAGTGCATTTTTTTTCTGTTTCAGTGCATCTGTGCTCTGTTTCAGTGCATCGCTACTCTATTTCAACGCATCACTACTCTGTTTCATCACATCATTGCTCTATTTCAGCGCATCACTACTCTGTTCCAATGCATCTATGCTCTGTTTCGGCACATCTGTGCTCTATTTTGGCACATAGGTAGTCTGTTTTGGTGCATTCATGCTTTGTTTTGGCTCATGTATTTTCCAAACTTAGATTTTTTTTTTTTTCTAACATTCAGAAATCAGTCTTCTTAGTCTAGTCTTTTCCATGCTTAGAGCTTGGAAGTCTGCAACTTTTTCCAAAAATTCTCTAGAAAGGAAGATTAGAAAGCCAAAGAAAGCTCTCGGTTATAAGAAGTTATTGAAAAAGAGAA
Source organism: Sequoiadendron giganteum (assembly GCA_007115665.2). Taxonomy (NCBI): domain Eukaryota; kingdom Viridiplantae; phylum Streptophyta; class Pinopsida; order Cupressales; family Cupressaceae; genus Sequoiadendron; species Sequoiadendron giganteum. The sequence continues at coordinate 280,636,985 of CM021107.1, read as the reverse complement.
AATTTCTATACCAAATTCGAAAGGTCTTGCTTGAACACATGACCTTTATTCACCAATATCGCGACTATGTTAGAGGTTTCACCGACGATTATGTTGTAGAACCTTTATACTCATGAGCCTTCTTTCAAAGAAGAGCCCTTTCTCAAAGGCACAACCACAGTCAGCGTATTAATTATTCTTATATTCCCCAACCTGCAATAACGTACACTACTCATCCTAATCAAATTATACAATAGAGAACTCAAGCACATTAGGCATTTATCACAATTCATCTTTTTACAAAGCTATGATCAAAACCTCGCAAAGTGCAAAATAATTTTTATTTCTTGATCTTTGGTTTAATTTCTTGCAAACAAGATTTTCATCCTTTCAATTAGAAAAATCATGAGCTAAAGACTAGAAATCATTTAAGTCATAGAATCTTCATTCTATTTCTGACTTTCATATCCATCAAAATTACACTATTTCATTTCTTTGATTAGAGTTAGTAGAAAATTGGCAAAGCTTATGCCTGTTATCATGAGATCTCGAAAGCACATAGAAAGCAACGAAAGAGAAAGTATGGTAAGAAAAATGGGTGATAATAATGAGAGGGAAGAGAAACCCTTTCAAAATTTTGAAAATATTGAAGAGATGACAGAGGAAAAGCTCCAAGAAGCAGAGAAGGATCCCCAATTCCATACTCTTATGGAAAGGATTTTAGAACAAAACAAGGAAAGATATTTCCTTTCATTAGCTAATCAAGGAGCTAAGTTACCTGCCGATTTTGATACAAAAGGGATTAAAGAGAATCCCGAAACTCCTCCTAATGATTTTAGTGCCCTTACTCAACAGATAAAATAATTACAAGGGAAAATAAAATAAATGCAAGGGGGTGCAACAAAGAAGTATGTTTTTGGATGAAATATGTCCTTATCCATTTGATAGGAGTCTTCAAATGATTCATTTTCCAAAACATTGCGAAATCCCTAACTTTGATAGGTACAATGGGAAAACTGACCCCATTGAACATGTGAGGGATTTCTGAAATATGAGCTTAGAATTTTCTCATGATGATACCTACTTAATGTGATTGTTTCCACGAAGTCTGGGTGGACAATCCATGGAGTGGCTTTCAAAGATCACTCCCCCCATCAAAACCTTTGAGGAGTTAATAAATAAATTCATATCACAATACTCCTACATTGTCCAACACCAGATAACCATGCTTGATCTTTGTAAAGTGAAACAAAAGATAGGAGAATCCTTCACTACATTTTTACAAAGGTGGAGAAGGGTGTTTGCTAAATACTCCCGACCTGTTCCTGAAATAGAAAAGATGGAGATATTTATCAATAGTCTGAATCAAGAGATGAGTTACAGAATAAACCTTCATTGTCCTCAATCATTTAAAAAATTGATTGAAAACTCAATTACTATTGAAGGTTCTTTAGTCAAGCGTGGAATTCTAAAAATTGATAAAGAGGGTCCAAATTCGCACAACAACAACAACCACAACAGTAAAAACAATGACAAGTCATGATTTTGGACTCAAAATAAAAATGTTGTGAATGATGGGGTAGTAGATGCTAACAATGTGAATGTGAAGCCTACCATCCTTAATGTGTCAGGTGTTTAGCGTAGCAATAATGTAAGACCCCTCCGTTTTGCTCTTTTGATTGAACAGTGTTATGTTGGTTATGCCTTATGTTTTGTTAAGTGTTTTGGCTTAGAACTCAGTTGCTATTTGATCGTTATCTTTAAAGTGATGCGAATGTTATATTTTGGTGTGATGGTGTATTTTTCTAATGTTATCATTATGGGATGCTTTGGATTAGCATAGTGGATAGTTGAATTAATGATGTTTATGTTTTGATCATATTAATGATGTTAGATTCGTCAGTTAGTAATATTGTATTGGTGAAGGGGATGGGTCACATCACTCACTTACAAGTGCCCTACAATTCCATGATTCCCTCTTCACGGTGTGTTTTAACTTTGACATATATATGCATGTAGATATACTATGTGTTCGCAGGTTGACAGGTACAGGACATTGACTCCACCTAGTTTCACAGGTTCGAGCATATCCATTGCCCAACGGTAATCGATTGGGAGATAGTAGCTAGGATTTTGTGCCAAGTCGCCGCCCTAGTCATAGTGTGTCATCAGTCTTAGTGTGGTCCAGTTGTTTGATTTTGTTCAATGTGTCTAGTTTCAATTTAAATTAGAAGTTGGAAAAAGGTTAAAATATATGCTTGGTAGTTAAATTGCCATTTAACTTTTCCATTTTATGTTGAAATGTAATTTAATTTATTAACTAATTTAATTTATTAATAAATAAATTTAATCTTTGATTAGATTTAGTTTATTGATAATTAAATTAATTGATTGGAAATAAATTAAGTTTTCCATTTTGGAGTTAATATAATTTTGTGTGAAATTGAGAATATTGAAAAAGATGAGATTGAAATTAAAAGAAAATAACTAAAAGTCAATTTGAAAGTTTGAATTCCAAAAGTTAAAGAAATTGAGATATTTTTCATTTTCTATTTTGGAGAATTTATGAGGGTGGTTGTAGGAATTTTAGGTTTTTATCCTTATGTTTGAATTTTGCTTCACAATTTGGAGGTTCATGGGTTTTTGGAAAAAACAAGTAAGGAAGAAGAATTTGTGGATTTCATTTTGGAAATTGGTGAAGCTGATTTGGAATTGTTGGAAAGGATCTAGAATAGAGGAGGAGACTTTGTTGCATTACCAACTTCTCAAGCTTGAATCCAGGTTCATCTATTTCATTTATTATTTTAATTTTGAAGAAAGAAAAATCCAAACTTTGATGAATTGTTTGCAAAACCATGTTGAAAAACAAGAGAAAGGGTTGCAAGAGATACCCATGATAAATCTTGCTCTTAAATTGAAAATCCCTACCTTGAAAATAATTTTTTTCTTCAAGAAATTAAGTTGTGTTCTTGGCTGGAAGTTGTTTGTTTTTTTTTATTTTGTCTTTCTTTTGAAAAATTTCAAATTCCTTTTAAAAAGAAAGAAAAGATGAAAAGAAAAAGGAGGCCTGTAAGGCACGATTTCCAAAATGCAGTGTTTGTTTAAAAAATTTAAAAAAATTAAATTATATGTTTTTTTTTGGGGGGGGGGGTGGGCTAGGTGCTCACCCCCACCGCACCTCCCATGGGAGGCGTGTGGGGAGGAGCCATGCCCAGCATGACCCCCCACCTCCTATGTCCACCACCACTTCCACTGCGGCTGTTATTCACAGAGCCGTCGCCACCGGTGGTGGCCGGCTGTGCATAGCATAGCCATCGCCGCCAGTTCGGGCGGCTGGTAAACCACCCAACCCTAACCTTCGCCCTGCAAAATGCGGCCAGGGAAAGAAAGTCGTGACCGACCCTAAACGACACGTGACCCAAGGACGACACACGCTCCCTTGTCTCATTTGTCTTTTTTTTTTATAAAATAAAATATATTATAATATCTTAATATTATATTTTATAATATTAATTATTAATATTTATATATTAATAATTAATATTTTATTATATAGTATGAAGTATTAAAATATATTTTAATTTTTTTTTTAATATTATATGTTATAGCATCAAGTTTTAAATAGTTAAATAGGTGTATTATTTGAAATACATATATAAGGAAGATTAATCCTCGATAATTGGATTAAATAATTTTTAACATTTCTCTATGGCATTTTGTAAGAAAAATAAATAAATAAATAAATATTGATTTAATTTATTGTTTATGTTTTAAATGTGCATGTGAGAATTAGAATAAGTAATTTTAATCAAATTATCAGTTGAAACTTTAAATGTTTTTTTTTTAAAGGTTAAACTTAGAATTGACAAGAAATGTGTTTAGCATCGTGATTATTTAATGATTTATTTTGTAATAAACTTATTGTATTTTCTAAGCGTTATATTTTGAAACATAGAAAGATACATGATTACTTGTTACCATTGAAACAATTAGTGAAATTGAACTTTTGGTTTGAATTCCATCCTTCAATTGAAAGAGTCGTTATTTAATTCTGTGTTCTTAAGGATATTAAGTACTGAATGCAAATGAAAGACGTGGATTTAGGAAATCTGAAGTAGAGTTAATTCTGATTAAACTGCTTGTCTCTTATGATAATCGTTTGGGGAAATGGGTTGAGTATATTTAATCTACAAATCTTCCAGAGGACCCTAGAGGTTGGGGGTTGTTGTCTTGTGATGTCGACTATTTGTTGATTCCCTTGGGTAGTGCATGAAGTTATGTCTTTGTTATTTAACCAGTTTCTACAAACGGGAATGTTTTGTGCCTCCTATGAAAGGAGTGGTTTATGTGATTTGTGACTCCTAGTAAGGAGTGGTTTTGTTATTGTTGTTACCTCTAGTGTTTGGAGAGAGTTTTATCTTATGTCACCTCTTGAGAAAGGAGTGGTCATGATATCTTGCGTGTTGCACTTTGTACCCTTGGTGTTTGGATGGTATGTATGTTGTCAAGTAGAAGAGTGGCTTCTATAGGGGCCAGAGCCTGAAAGAGGTAAACTAGGTAACCTTCAGAAGTAGTTTAATTAAGTGATAACTAAAATAAAACTTAGAAGATTAGGTGGTACTTCTCACTAATCAAGATAATTATGCCTCACTCATAGACACAAGGGCTCGTTTAGACTTGGAATGAGTGGGAAGGCCTAGAATGGCAAGGCCATCTATCTTGTATGTACAAAAAGTATTTGATTCTGCATGAGTGATTATGGGGGCCAAGATTCGGTAGAGGCCACCAGGATAACCCATAGTGGGGGCCAGAGGCTAGGAAGGATCCTAGAGGATAACCCATGATGAGCTGCGTGATGACACTCTATCTATGACAACAATTGGTATTTGGTTTGGTGGGTATGGTTTCCTTAACATACCTGATATGACCATAGTTTGTATTTGATTTGGTGGGTATGGTTTCCTTAGCATACCTGATATGACCACAATTGGTATTCGATTTTATGGGTATGGTTTCCTTAACATACCTGATGTGACCATAGTCGGTATTTGTTTATTATGTGTATGGTTCTCTTAACATACTTGATCTACTTGTTATCTGGAAGCAATGTGACCTTATTGAGTTGTACTTATGTTGCACTTATGTTGTAATTATGTGGTACTTGTGTTGTACTCATGATGCTCTTGAGTTGTACTTGCATTGTTCATATGGTTGGTTGTGTCAGTTTGGTTTAGTGGTGATTTAGCCTATGTCCAGAGGTAGATGGTCTTGGCTAGGATTCCTTGTTACTATCTCGTAGCATGGGGGGTGGGCCTTTGGGTTCCACTTGGCTAGGTGGCGTGCACCTAAATTCATTTGGATTTCTTCATGTTCATGTGGACGAGACTTCCAGTTGGAGAGCTCATGGGATTCAGCTTTAGTTCTTGCTTTATTCTTTTCAGTTGATCTTTTATTATTTTACCCCTCTATGTTATTGAGGTGTGAAGATGTATTTTTTAATTATGTTTATTGGACTTGCCTCATTCAAAGAATGAGAGTTGTAATTGTAATTTATAATTATGGATAAATGAAATGGGAAGTTATCTATTATGCTTTGATGTAATTTATCTTGTATGGAATGTATGTGTCCTTATTATCTTGAGATGATAAAAGTTATGGATTATTTTATGTTGTGGTGGGTTAATAAGTTATCTCAGTCTCGTAACCTTAGGGGATGTTTGCATTGGGAAGCGAACTTATATATTAATTGTACTTAAACAAAAAAAATAGCCTGTTTAAGTAGTTGTTTGCAACTTCCTCTAGGGTTGCATAGCAGAGCATTACAAATAATGCTAGAAATTCTAGTACCCAAGGTAATGTTTCCAATCAAGGGAATTTCACTAATAATCGTGGAAATAATTTTGGCAATAATCAAAATTCAAATGTGCCCAAATCCTCATATTTTTTGAATCGACGGAGTTTTACTCCCTTGGGCCAATCTTTTGATGCAGGAGCATCCAGTGGTGTAAGGGCAATCCTGCATCACCCAAAAATATATTTACTTTCATTTAGATTTTTTTTGTAGATGTTTTTTCATTTCTGGATACCCTTTTCGTCGAAGAAGAATTCCCAACTTTCAGAACTGCTTTTCTGCTTTTTCTGCTCAACTGCTATTTTTAGCAGGTATGAATTTGAAGGCGTGAGGAGACAAAAATTTAAGGGAAGCTTCAGGACATAATAATAAACACTTTGGTGAAAGAATCAGATCAAGAGCATTTCCGGTTCAAAAGTTATTCAAGTTTCAATTTCTGCTTTTTGCCTTATGAAATCTTCGGAGCTAATTTTGAGGTACTTAGAGGCTCCGGATGGGCCTGAAAAATTGGCGGAATACGAAAGTGGTTAGCCTTTAGGCCCCACTTTCCGGCAAGAGATCTTCGCGAGAGCTTTCCGAAAAGGTATTATCATTGAAGATCTGACGGTTAGATCTTGAGTTAGGGCTTCCGAAAGTTGGTGCATAATTTGAATCCCGTTTTTGGCTCCAAACAAAGAAACGGGCTATTTATGGGCGAGTTACTGTTTCTTTTAGGCAGTTTTTGGGGAAAGAAGATCGCATGCTGCGAATAGGGGAATTTCTGTAGTTTCTTTCTATAATTTGCATGTATTGCAAAACTGGAGGATTTGAGATCCTCTGCATGTAGGAATTTCATACTTTGAAAATAATAAGATTTGTTAGTTTTTCTGTGTGATTTTTTTGTGTCTCGGGTTGCACCCTCATCAAGTGGTATCAGAGCGGGTTTTCTTGAGCGTGTGGACAGATCGCCGATCGTGAGGCAGTTCGCACCAGGACTGTGGTTGTGGGTTCAAGATATTCAAGATGCCTCCAAGAGTGGCGCGTGGTAGGCGAGGTGGTGCCAGAAATGCTGGTGGAAGAGATCCATTAGCGGCTGAGGGTTTCAGAGCCCTCCAAAGACAAATAAATGCATTACAAAGAGAGTTAAGAAGAGGGGTAAACCCGAGAAGGGGAGAAGAAAGTGAGGATGAAGAAGAGGTGGAAGACTCAGATGTAGAAGAGGAAGAAGAAGCTATTGATCAAGATCAAATGCGGCTGATAAGGGCCATTTCGAAGATCGGAAAAAGACCTAGAGTAGAAGTTCCCAGTTTTTCCGGAAGTCTAGACCCGGAAGAGTTGATTGATTGGATCAATGAGTTGGAAGAGTATTTCGAGTATGAAGAAGTAGAGGACCCAGATCGGGTTAAGTTTGCAAAAACGAAGCTAAAGGGCCACGCCAGTATCTGGTGGAAAGAGGTCCAACTAGAAAGAAATAAGAGAGAAAAGGGAAAGATCACCAGATGGGATCGCATGGTGGAGAAACTGAAGAAGCAGTTCATGCCAATGGACTATGAGTTAGATCTATTGAAGAAATTGCAAGGGTTGAAGCAAGGAAGTAGATCTGTGAAAGAATACACAGAAGATTTTCACAAGATGATCATCAGAACGGGACATGCAGAGGCCAACAAGGAGAAGGTAGCCCGTTATCTTAATGGGTTACGGCCGAGCATTCAAGAGGAGTTAAGCCTGGTCAGAATGGCCACCATTGAGGATGCTTACCAATTTTCGCTGAGAGTTGAAGAGAAGCTGAACAAGAGATTTGATAGCAAGCAAAAAGGACGAGGAGGTCAAAGCGGAAGGGGTAGCGGAAGATCTTTTGGAAGCCGAAATGAGGATGAGAAGAAAAATGAAGATGTGGGTACCAGTCGAAGCCAGAGGAATGATAACTTCTACCGCCCACGTGATCAGAATGGTGGTGATCAAAGAGGTAGAGGACGAGGAAGATTTGGGCAAGGACCTGGAAGAGGTGGTTTCAGAGGAACTTGTTTCCGATGTGGTGAAGAAGGGCATCGAGCCTATGAATGTCCACAATACCAAGGAAGGACAGACAAAAGGCCAGAAGGTCGTGCAAGAGTTGTGCATGTAGATGAGGAGGCTCAATCTGAGCATTCAGATGATGCTGAAAGGGGAGAAGCCCTAGTGGTTAGAAGAGCCTTGGTGACTGAAGAGAAGGAGCCAGAACAGAGGAAGAATTTGTTTCGCACAAGGTGCAAGTGTGAAGACAAATGTTGTGATGTCATTATTGATGGTGGGAGCACTGATAATCTAGTGTCAGAAGAAATGGTTACAAAGTTGAAGCTGAAGAGGGAAAGGCATCCACATCCATATCGGATTGCCTGGTTGCAGAAAGACCACAAAGTTCTAGTCAATGAGCAGTGCCTGGTGAAGTTCAAGATCGGAAGCTATCGTGATGAGGTACTCTGTGATATCATCCCCATGGATGCATGTCACATGTTGTTGGGAAGGCCGTGGCAGTTTGACAGGCGAGCTGTACATGATGGCCATGCAAACACTTATTCCCTGATGAAGGGTGGAGTCCGCCATAAGTTGAAACCCCTGAAGAAGGCCGAAGAAAAGGTATGCAGTAGTGCTAGAATTTGTTATGTCGATGGAAGGAAATTTTTAGAAGGCATAAAACATGAGCGTGTGTGTTATGCATTGATTCCTAAAATGGATAAGGAGGGTAGTGAGAAGGTTCCAGTAGAAGTTTCTGGGTTATTGAATGAGTTTCAGGATATTGTTTCTGATAATGTACCTGAGGGTTTACCACCAATGAGGAAGATCAGTCATCAGATTGACTTGATCCCAGGAGCCAGTTTGCCGAATAAGGCAGCTCATAGAATGACTCCTGCAGAAAATGAGGAGTTAAACAGACAAGTTGAGGAGTTGTTGAGAAAGGGTTTGATTCGAGAGAGTTTGAGTCCATGTGCAGTACCTGCAGTACTAGCACCAAAGAAGGATGGGGAGTGGAGGATGTGTACAGACTCTCGGGCCATAAACAAGATAACAATCAAGTATAGATTTCCCCTACCAAGGATGGATGACCTGATGGACTGTTTGAGTGGAGCTCAGTACTTCACAAAGATTGATCTGAAGAGTGGATATCACCAGATTCGGATTCGAGAGGGAGATGAATGGAAGACCGCCTTCAAGACCAAAGAGGGCCTGTACGAGTGGTTAGTCATGCCTTTTGGGCTAACCAATGCACCGAGCACATTCATGCGGCTCATGAACGAGGTACTGAAAGAGTTCCTAGGAAGCTTTGTTATTGTGTATTTAGATGATATTTTGATATTCAGTAAGTCACTGGATGAGCATATAATGCATATTGGTAGAGTCTTTGAGAAGTTAAGAGAAGAGAAATTGCTGATTAATCTGAAGAAGTGTAGTTTTGTGAAGAAGGAGTTAGTGTACTTGGGGTTTGTTGTCTCGACAGAAGGTCTCAAGATGGACCCAGAGAAGGTGAAGGCTATTATGGAATGGCCTACCCCAAGAACTACTACTGAGGTGAGGTCTTTCCATGGTTTGGCCAGTTTTTACAGAAAGTTTATTAGAAACTTCAGTAGTATTTGTGCACCCCTAACTGAAACAATGAGAGGGGATAGAAAAGAGTTCAAGTGGAGCACTGGAGCAGCAAGGAGTTTTGATCTATTGAAGCAGAAGGTGACAGAACAACCTGTTTTGGCTCTCCCGGATTTCAATAAGGTGTTTCAAGTGGATTGTGATGCCAGTGGTTGTGCCATTGGAGCAGTGTTAAGCCAGGAAGGTAAGCCCATTGCCTATTTCAGTGAAAAGTTAAATGATGCAAAGAGAAAGTACTCTGTATATGACCAAGAATTTTATGCAATAGTTCAAGCATTAAAGAAATGGAGGCATTATTTGTTGCCAAAGGAATTTGTTATGTATACTGATCATCAAGCATTGCAGTACCTGAGTAGTCAGGGAAAATTAAATCAGAGGCATATGAAATGGGTAGAATTTTTGCAGAGTTATACATTTGTTTTAAAGCATAGGAGTGGGAAGTCAAATAGGGTTGCAGATGCCTTAAGTAGGAGGCATACATTGTTGATAGAAATGCAGATTGAGGTGGTTGGGTTCAGTGAACTCAAGACATTGTACCCGAATGATCCTGATTTTGCAGAGGCTTGGAAAGCTTGCAAGGAACCTGTTACAGTTGACAGGACAAAGTGGTTGGATTTCCTAATTCAAGAAGGCATGTTGTTTAAGGGAAGTCAATTATGTATTCCGAGGAGTTCCATGAGGGAGAATCTGATAAAGGAGAAGCACAGTGGAGGAATGGCAGGACATTTTGGTCGGGATAAGACCATTTCCATTATCAGTGAGCATTATTATTGGCCTCAGTTATCACAAGATGTGAAGAAGTTTGTGCAGAGTTGTAGGGTATGTCAAATGGCTAAAGGAGTGAGTCAGAATACAGGGTTGTATCAGCCCTTACCTGTACCAGAGAGGTCGTGGGAGGATATAAGTATGGACTTTGTTCTTGGTTTGCCAAGGACACAGAGAGGGAATGATTCAGTATTTGTGGTGGTTGATAGGTTTTCGAAGATGGCACATTTCATCCCATGCCAGAAGACCCATGATGCAGTCCACATTGCTGACTTGTTCTTCAAAGAGGTGGTGAGGCTACATGGTTTGCCAAAGAGTATAGTCTCAGATCGTGACACAAAATTTGTTGGATACTTTTGGAGGACCTTGTGGAAGAAGTTGAAAACAGAGTTGAAGTTTAGTTCTGCACACCATCCCCAGACTGATGGGCAGACTGAAGTTGTGAACAGGAGTTTGGGTAACCTACTGAGATGCTTGGTAGGAGATAAACCAAAGGGATGGGATTTGATCTTACCCCAGGCAGAATTCGCTTACAACAATTCTGTCAATAGAAGCACTGGTAGATCACCGTTCCAGATTGTGTATGGAAGTAGTCCTAGGACTGCTCCAGAATTGAGGAAGATGGACCAAGAGAAGAAGACAAGTGCTGAAGCTGAAGACTTTGCAGAACACATCAAGAATATGCATGAGAAGGTAAAAGAACACATTAACAAGATGAATATGCAGTATAAGGCTAAGGCAGATCAAAAGAGGAGGTATAAGGAGTTTCAGATTGGTGATGAAGTCATGGTCCACTTGAGGAAAGAAAGGTTTCCAGTAGGAACCTATAACAAATTGAAGATGAAGAAGTTCGGTCCCTGTAAAATTTTGAAGAGGCATGATTCAGGGAACGCATATGAGGTAGAGTTGCCAGATGGATTCAACATTTCCCCTGTGTTCAACATTGCAGATTTGATAGAATATCATGAGGGTGGCGCAGAGGAAGTACCAGCAATGGAACAATGCGGTATTCCAGCACCTACTTCAGAAAAGGAGGAGATTGAAGAAATCTTGGATAGCCGTGTAGGAAGGAGTACCAGAAATAGGCAATATGAAGAATATCTGGTGAAGTGGAAAGGAAGGCCTATGGAAGATTCATCCTGGTTGTCCAAGGCAGAGGTTGACCGTTTGGGTTTTCCTCAACCATCTGAGAAGTGACGGAGTCACTTTTCAAATTACCCTGGGTGTCTGATGCAGGAGCATCCAGTGGTGTAAGGGCAATCCTACATCACCCAAAAATATATTTACTTTCATTTAGATTTTTTTGTAGATGTTTTTGCATTTCTGGATACCCTTTTCGTCGAAGAAGAATTCCCAACTTTCAGAACTGCTTTTCTGCTTTTTCTGCTCAACTGCTATTTTTAGCAGGTATGAATTTGAAGGCGTGAGGAGACAAAAATTTAAGGGAAGCTTCAGGACATAATAATAAACACTTTGGTGAAAGAATCAGATCAAGAGCATTTCCGGTTCAAAAGTTATTCAAGTTTCAATTTCTGCTTTTTGCCTTATGAAATCTTCGGAGCTAATTTTGAGGTACTTAGAGGCTCCGGATGGGCCTGAAAAATTGGCGGAATACGAAAGTGGTTAGCTTTTAGGCCCCACTTTCCGGCAAGAGATCTTCGCGAGAGCTTTCCGAAAAGGTATTATCATTGAAGATCTGACGGTTAGATCTTGAGTTAGGGCTTCCGAAAGTTGGTGCATAATTTGAATCCCGTTTTTGGCTCCAAACAAAGAAATGGGCTATTTATGGGCGAGTTACTGTTTCTTTTAGGCAGTTTTTGGGGAAAGAAGATCGCATGCTGCGAATAGGGGAATTTCTGTAGTTTCTTTCTGTAATTTGCATGTATTGCAAAACTGGAGGATTTGAGATCCTCTGCATGTAGGAATTTCATACTTTGAAAATAATAAGATTTGTTAGTTTTTCTGTGTGATTTTTTTTTGTGTCTCGGGTTGCACCCTCATCATCTTTGGAATCCATTCTCAAAGAATTATTGAATCAAAACGCTATTACATTGCCACCACAAAGAGACCATGAGCCTAGAGTTAAACCACCATCATGGAATGACTCACACTTTTGTGATTATCATAGGTGTAAAGGTCATAAGAAAAATAATTTTCAAGGGTTAAAGAATATTGCTTAGGATCTGATTGATAACCACACCATCACAGTTGAGGGACATAATGTTAATAATGACCATCAGGCATTCAAGGATCCTCTCCCTAATTATCAAAAGGGGTAATCTTTAAGTGACAAGGGCAAGAATGTTAATTATGTCCACAACACCATTATCAATCATATTTATACTGATGATCAGAAAATCAATGCTATTTGAATCAAAGGTAAGAAAGAATATTGAGAGGTCAATGCTACAACAAGGGGACAAGCCAAAATAATTGTAAAAGGAAGCTCATCTAAAGCAGAAATTCCCCCTCCAAGTCAGTACAATTTGGCTGATTAACTACGAAAAACATCAGCCCAAATTTCTATCTTGGAGCTCTTAAAGTTATCACCTATGCATAAGGACATTCTAGAAAGGGAACTTATTGATACAACTATATCCCCTAATCTGGATATTAATAAATTTCAAGCCATGGTGGGACACCTATCCTCATCCGCATGCTTATCCTTTACTAAAAAGGATGACTCATCCATAACCCATCCACGTAATTCATCACTCTACTTAGAGATCATGGTTCACAAAGCTCACATTAGACATGTCCTAATAGATGGGGGAGCTAGATTAAAAATTTGTACATTAAAGTTGGTCCTAGCTTTGGGATATTCAAAAGAATCTATAGATCCATGAAGAAAGATTACAATCAAGGAATATGATGATGAGGAAAGGACTTCCAAAGGCCTTATCATGTTGCCAATCTGAGTGGGACCTGTTGTGAAGAATACCTTTTGTCAAGTTCTAGATCGAGATCTAACTTATAACATACTCTTGGGTCATCCATGGATTCATGACATGCAAGCTGTTCCATGTACTTATCATTAATGCTTGAAGTTTCCATATGATGGATAGGAGGTAACAATACCTTCTGATCACATTAGTAGTCAAACTTTCTCTAATCTGAGAGCAACTCCGGACACACTAGTCCCACATAATAGAGAGGCTTTGGCCATCTCTACCTCTAAGTACAATGAGAAAGCACGAGAATTGATAAGTAATTTTGGTACCAAGCTAAAATTGAAAAATAATGGAGTGGGAGAATATTCTTTATCTCTCTCTAATTTACCCATATCTCCAATATCCCATGGACAACCATCAATATCCATACAACATGTTACATAAGCTTTAGCCTCAGCTTCAGTTCCCATCACCAAGTTTAATGGGGTATTTATCAAAGAAAATGAAATGGAAGATAGGGCTATCCTTGATTGGCTCTATAAAGATGAAAAATAATTAGTACAACATATCAAGTTACCCACAGAACAATATGGAAAAGGTTATCTGATCATGCAAAAAATGGGTTATGAAGGAAATGGCCCCATAGGTAAAATAAAAGAGGGTATCATTGAACCTATCCAATTGAAGACAATGCACCCAAAGGATAAGACTAGGTTAGGATATGGTGAAGATACAAAGGAGGAAGTGGTACAAAGAATGTCTAAAGAGGAGTTAACTGAAACAATCCTAAGAATTCAAGCTAATAATTCTGATACCAACTCCCATGAATATGAGTGGGATGACTTCTCTGATGATACTTTCATCTCAGAGAAAAGGGTGGATGTTATACACAGATTCACACCCGCATTCTTACAAGGGGAAAGCTCAAGGCCTCCGCTTGATTATATTCTGCAAAGAGATCATGACTCAAGTGAAACCGATTCGATTCAAAGTGAGACAGATCATCCACAGGAGGATACCATTCTAGACCTCTTCCATAATGGCATTAACAATAGTATCATGATTCTAACGGCCAATGACCTTACCCATCCTAATGATCCATTTCCTTTGGTCCATCCTGAGCTCATCAATTGGGAACAAGCCGCACCTATTGATGTCCCAACTTTTCCTGATGACGAAACCATAATAAATTTTCTTTGTTCATACCAACCAGAAATAGGTTCCACCAGGTAATCACAAGATCAGAGTTTTCGATAGGAAAGTTCCAAGTTTCTCAGCTGTGAAATAAATAATGTAAAAGAAAGATCTAATGGTGAAAACCTAACAAAGGTAGTATTAGATCAAGAAAAGAGAAAAATAAAAAGCGTATCCAATGGTGAAAACCTTTTAAAGGCACTAGAGGATGGGAAACTTGAAACTCTTCCAGAACATTACCAAGAAAGGTCTTCTATTCTAATCAAATCGACAGAGGCACTCAATATAAGTACTACAAAAAATCCCAGGATCTTGCAGTTGGCTGCATCTTTAATAGAAGGGGAAATACTAGGATTCATGAAATTTCTCAAGAACAACCAAATTAGTTTTGCATGGTCCTACGCAGATATTCCTGGATTAGATGCAAATCTCATCATGCATCACCTATCTATTATGCCAGGGGAAAAACTTGTAGAACATAAACTCAAAAAAATGCACCCAGATGTTGCATTACTGGTTAAGGAGGAGTTAAAGAAGCTTTTAGATGTTGGATTCATTCGGTCTATTGACTATGCAGAGTGGATCTCCAATATTGTACCTATTTCAAATCCAGACAGAAGAATTAGAGTTTGTACAAATTTCAGAGATTTGAACAAAACATGTCCCAAAGATGACTTCCCTTTGCCAAACATAGATATGATTGTTGATTTGATTGCTAGACATGCAATGCACTCATTAATGGATAGATTTTCAGGATACATCCAGATAAAGATTGCACTGGAGGATTAGGATAAAACAACGTTCACATGTCCTTGGGGTACTTATTGCTAGAACGCAATTCCCTTTGGGTTGAAGAATGCAAGGGCTACATACCAATGTCCAATGACAATGATTTTTCATGATATGATGCATACATTCATGGAAGATTATGTTGATGACCTCCTTGCCAAATCTAACACTAGGGAAGGAAACATAGATATCTTATCTAAAATTTTTAGAAGAATGGAACAGTTCAAAGTAAGACTTAATCCAAAGAAATGTGTTTTTGGAGTGAAATCTAGAAAGTTGCTAGGTTACATTGTATCAAAAAAGGGAATTGAAGTGGATCCAGCTAAGGTACAAGAAATTCTTGATATGCCACTACCAAGGAACATTAGTCAATTATGCTCTTTGCAGGAATGATTACAATCCATTCAAAGATTCATTGCTCAACTAGCAGATAAAAGTTTACCATTTCAGTGGGAGGACAAATGTAAAGCAGTGTTTGATCAGATAAAGTAGTATCTCATGAATCCACCAGTATTGATTCCACCAATGCAAGGTGCACCACTCATATTGTATATTTATGCCACGGAAGTGTCCCTAGGAGCATTATTAGCACAGGAAGACAACTCGAGAAAGGAGTGAGCAATTTATTACATCAATCAAAATTTGACAAGTCATGAGCTAAATTACACACTCATTGAAAAATCTTTCTTAGTAGTGGTATTCACTTCTCAAAAGTTGCGACATTATATGCTAGCACATACAGTAAAGCTTGTGGCTAAGATCAACCCACTTAAATATCTTCTAAGTAAGGCAAACTTAACTGGCAAGTTGGCTAAATGGGTCATGATCCTGAGCGAATTTGAAATTCATTATGTGGATCGCAAAGCTATAAAGGGAAAGGTAATTGTGGACCAATTAGCAGAGGCACCAATACAAGTAGAACACCCTATACACATTGATTTTCTTGATGCTGATGTATTCATAGTGGTTATTAAGCAATCATGGGTGCTCTATTTTGATGGTTCTTACACTCAACATGCTTCAGGAGCAGGGGTTCTTTTCATTACACCTCGAGGACATACAATTCCAAAATCTTATCGGCTAATTTTTCCTTGTAAAAACAACATATTTGAGTACGAGGCATTAGTAATTGGCATGAGAATTGTAGTAGATTGGAAAATCACAGAACTTCAAGGTTTTGGTGATTCACAACTTGTTATAAATCAAATCAATGATGAATATCACACTAAGGATGAAAATTTGATACCTTACAAAAAAATGGTGGATGATTTCAAGAAATAATTTATTGATATCAAGTTCATATAGATTCCACGTATTGATAATAAAGCAGTTGATGCAATGGCTACAATAGCCTCTCTACTTCATTTATTAGAGAATCAGACATGGTATGATTTCTTGGTGGAACAATTGTTTTCTCCCATCTATGACAATCCAGAAACCCATATCATTTGTCATTTAACCAGTTTTGATTCTCCCTTGTATGGCCAAATTTACACTTACCTAAAGGATACTACTTTACCTTTAGACTTGTCTAGAAATCAAAAAAGAAATTTCATTCGACAATCCTCCCATTATACCTTAATTGTTGATGTCTTATACCGATGTGGTCTGGATGGTACCCTCCTTAGATTTCTTGAACGCGATGAATCTCAAAAGGCCTTACAAGAGGTACATGGTGGAATTTATGGGACACATTCAAGTGGACTAACCTTAGCCAATAAACTTGTTCGATTGGGTTACTATTGGCCAACCATGGAGAAGGAATCATTCATTTTTGTGAAGAAATGTGCAAAATTTCAGATTCATGGGAATCTCATTCATGCTCCTGCTTGAGAATTACAACCCTTCACCACAATATGGCCTTTCGCTTAGTGGGGATTGGACCTGGTTGGAAAGATACACCCATCATCTTCAAATAGACATAAATTCATCATTACAGCCACTGAGTATTTCACTAAGTGGATTGAATTTGTTCCCCTAACAACTGTTACTGGCAAAAAAATCTCTTCATTTATTTTGAACTATATCATCTGTCGATATGGTATTCCCAACTCCATTATCACAAACAATGGAAGACCCTTTAAAAATTAGGATGTTGATGAGCTATGTGAAAGATTTCACATCCAATATAGGTTCTCTATGCATTACTACCTGCAAGGGAATGGTCAATCTGAAGCTTCAAACTAAACTATTTTGAAGAAAACAATGAATGAAGCAGGTTGTGATTGGCATGTCCAATTGAATCCAACATTATGGGCATACAAAACAAGTATTCGCACACCAATAGGTGCTACTCCTTATGCTTTCGTCTATGGAGCTGAAGCTATTCTGCCACTAGAAGTTGAGATTCCTTCACTTAGAGTATCACTCAATGAATTAATCAATGATGAAGACTACAGAGTATCAAGGTTGCAAGAGCTAGAACTGCTTGATGAACGACGTCAAATTGCAGTTAATAATTTGAAGGGATATCAACAAGTTACGTCCCGCAACTATAATCACAGAGTCAAACCATGAAATTTTCAAGTGGGTGACTTGGTTCTCAAAGAAAAACCTCATAATCAATAGGATCGGGAAAAGAAAGGCAAGTTTGAACCTAATTGGTTAGGCCCTTTCATTATCATTGCAGCATATGGATCAAGGGCATATCAGTTGTCAACATCAGAAGGGGACTTGTTTGAAGATCTGACCAACAACATACATCTGAAAAAAAATTATGCCTGAAAAAATTAAAAAACAATATAAAAAGTCCTGAAAAAAAACAAAATAAATAAACAAATAAAAAGCAAAAATTAAAAAAAATAAAAAATGCAAAAAAACAAAAAAAGAAAAAAATCATTGCCTTGATGAAAACCTAGCAAACAAGCATCTTGGTAACAACAAAAAAATCATAAAATCAAGAAAAAGTGCAATAAAAACAAATGGTGAAAACCTGGCAAACAGACATTGTTTGTGATTTTGTTTGGCTTTCTTATCCATTAAGGTACATTTTACATATCCATCCTTTCATCAGCATCACATGCATGCCATACCATCACATTTGCATCATGCGTCACAACATCTTCTTGAAACAACAAGGATCTCATCATGGCTTGATGATTAAGGTTATCCCTAGCAGTAGTTGTATATAACGGGAGTCAAAGAGAAAGGTCATTAGGGGGAAATTCGCTTCTTGGAGCTTTCTAGCAGGCAATTGGTAACATATGTCAAGAATCAGAATACCAGGAAACAACAAAATTGTCCAGATCCAATTGAGACTGCATGATTGTTTTGACAGATAACAAAAATAAATTGGATGATCTTCATCTGAATAAAATGAATGGAACACCAAAGTCATAAGTTACAATTGTTGTTTTGACATTTGATGACATCATATCTTTGGAGTGGTTCAATGATGTATTGAACTAGAATCACAAGGAAGGAGTATGATTTTTCTTTGCTTGTTGTCTATAAGCTAATCATTAGTGTTATGCAAATTGGTCATGGGACATTCTCTTCAACATATCATTGATGACATTTCAGATTTTGCATAGGAAAATGGTTAACTTTTTTCTGTTTATGCAAACAATACTCAAGTCATCTTGGTTTAATTATACCTCAATGCTTATATTAAATTGCTATATCAAACATTATGAAAGCAGTACTCAAGTCATCATTGGTGCTAACATACCCTTTGATTCTTGTACTAACTTTCAACATATCAAAAGGCTCAATGATGAAAATCACACACAACATGAAATGAAAAAAGGGAGAATGATTAGTTACTACATTCTAGGACTGCATGATTCATTTAGGTTTGCATTTTGAAGGCTGTATGAGGTAGAATTTTTGAAGGTTGGTAAGAATTTCATATATCTTCATGAAACAACAATTGAGTAAATTTGGACATTTGTGGCATCCTATTCCATTATCATTCATTATATTTCATTTCACCATCATTCATTTAGCTTATCATTTTTCATTGCATTTGCATTATTATGTCATCATTTACATAGCATATACATCATTCATTATTTTATCATAAACATTTACATTTGCATTTATTACACATCTTTTCACACACATTAATAATAAGGTTGCATCCATTTCATTCATTTCACATCATCATTTAGGTTATCATGTTCATTTAAATTACATCATATATCATTAGTTCACCAATTTCATTACTATCATATTACATCATTATTCATACCATGTGCATGTCATATCTTCATAATCAAATCATTTATCGATTTATCTCATTTCATCATAATTTTCACATCATTAAATCATTTAAATCATTACATCAGTACATCATATCATTTTTCACATCATTAAAATCATTAAAATCATTGCATCTTACATCTTGCATCCATTACATACATCATGAAAGAAAATCATTTAGATTACATCATATCATTATTGTATCATCATACATGACATAGCATATAAAAATAAAATGCATAAAATCATCCATAACACATGCATAATCGAATCATCACTGCATCTCATAAATCTCATCAAAACAAATGTCCAAAGGTACAAGGATATCAAATGTTTCAAAATGTTATTTACTGAGGGGCATCTGACCGTGGAGCATGGTTGCTACTGCCTCTTGAGGTAGTGGGTCTCGATGGATCTCTACTCCCAGACATTTTGATCTCTCATTTGATCGACTGACCCACACTCCTGGTAGCACTCCTAGAATGACTACGTGAATGCGTCTGAGACCGAGTGCCCAACTATGTGAAGGAAATCCTCTTCTCGGGTGGTACTACCTCGAAGTATCTCATCCTATAATACTTGGCCTCTCGATTAGTCTCTAGTCCCTCTGCTACAACTTCTCCAATAGAGGTGCTCTCAACTAATCTGAGGAGTCTCTTAGCTACCCCCTCAGCCTATATACACCTCTCCCAGAAGCTCTCTCTTGGCCGTAAGCTGAGCTACCTATGGGTCAGGAGGTGGTGGTTGTGCAACCTATACCCACAGTTGATTGATCATCCCCTGAGCCTGTTCTAACTAACTTTGAAGAGTCTGAATCTCTACTTGCAAAGCATCAATCTATCCCTATGAGGGAACCCTAATAATCATTCATGGAGCCAAAGTACTTGGCTGGTCCACTACTCTCGATGTCCATGGCCTCATCCTGAAGGGAACATCAAAGAAAAATCTTTGTCCTCCACCCCAACACCTCCATCATCCCCACTGTCATCATTGTTGTCATCCAGACTGCCGGAGTCATCCCCCTCATTGCCCTCCTCTTCAATATCCATAGTTGCTGCATCCCGTACCCATGCCTATGCCTCTCCCTATGGCTGCCCTACTGCTGCATGTGCCTGTGGCTGTCATCACCCTCCCTGAATGATTGGTCCTCCCATCAATGGGGTAGGCTCCTCTGGACTAGTAAACCTTGGAAAGGGATGAGTGTAAAAGTATGTTGCATACTCGTCTATCATCCCTGCATCTGAAACCTCTAGATGTATAGCCCAAAAGTCTAGATCCAGGTCTAGATACTCTGCTCTGGTAGCCTCGATCATCACAACAGGACCCCACTCTGGCACATCCTCTCATCACCTAGCATAATGTGCCTGACCCTATGGCATCATCTGCACCAATCCAAACTGCCTCAGAACTCTCATCGCCAGAAATCGCTCGATAATGAAATGAGTCCGCCCAATAAAGTATCTCAACCTCGTGTAGTAAGGAAACTCTATACCATCTACCTCCCATGTATCACAATCTAAATATGGTCTCCACATGACTATATCCAAATCATCTAGCACACGTTGCTAGTACTCTAACTTTCCCAGCCTCGGTTGGAGAAGGGGACCTATATAAGCGTAAAAATATGGGAATCCAATGGGACAATCCCTTCGAACAATGGGATGAGTAATGGAAAAATGCTCCCATGCAAATATCTGTAGCAGAGTCACTCCACATGAGAGACGCTTCCCATATATTTATATGACCTAATGAAGATCGTGGTACAGATGGGAAAGCATACATGATCCCCATGCATATATAGTATGGTGGAGAAGCATATCCTCCAGAATCCTACCCCACCCAACTGATAGTCCCTTTGCCTTACGATCAGGACAAAGGAAACCATCGATGAAACCTACTAAAATTGATGGTAGCGGGGTATATCTCTCCACCATATCCTTCTAGGGAATCTCATATCCGGAGACATGAGGATCCTAGAAGACTCATATCAAAGAATTGGTCCCTCCAATCTCCTTGTGATCGCAAATCACAAGCTCACCAACTACAGGAATACACAGAATCCTATACACATCCTCTGGCATCATTGTAATCTATCCTATGGGCAAATGAAAGGTGTTATGCTCGCTATGCCACCTCTTAGCTAATGCAGTCAACAGTGCCATCTTGATTCAATACTATGGGATCCTCAATAGTGGAATCAAACCACACTGGTATATCACCTCTAAATCATCCTGCGATAGTCGAGGAATCATCTCCCATGTCTGAGGAAATCTCTCTCTACTATGGAGGAGGTTAAATTCCTCCTTTATGACATAACAAGCAATCATGTAAATCAATTAGCAAGGGATATATAAATCAATAAATATATTAAACAAGTTCAATCGAATCAAATCAAATCTTATTTGTTTCTTCAAACAGAAAGGAAAGTAAAATTTTCGTCTATTTTTGTCTTTCAATTGCGAAAGAAAATATATCTATCATTTCTACTATTTGTTTTTCATATCACATGGAAAAAAATTTAATAGTTAATTGACTCAACATCATTACTATTTGGTCTTTCAAATAGGAAAGAAAATTTATTGGACCTATTTGTTCTTCAAGCACGAAGATAAAGTTTATCAAATCAAGCTAATCTAATCATGATATTTTTCAAAAGCATAAAATCAGCTGTCTAATCTAGCAACAATCATCAAACACTTATCAAATGACCTTCAAAATTTCAAATTTGGCAAAATTTCATGGATGCGCCAAAACAGGTCATCAATGCGCTAAACCATGTATGCACAACTTTAATCCATGGATTCGCTAAAATAGTCAATCAATGCACGACTTCACCTATGCGTGAATCTATCTAGTCTATGCGCTAAACTAAGAATTGGATGTGCTAATCTACCTATGCACTATTTTATCAAGTGTATGTGCTATTTCAGTCATCCTATGCGCCAATTTACCTTATGCGCTAATCTAGCATCCTACACGGCGAGCATTTCTGTATGCGTTATTTTAGTCATCTTATGCACTGATTTATGCTATGCGCTAAACTAGTGTCCTATGCACGACTGTTTTGCATCTATGCTCTAATTTGTATGTGCATTTTTATCTAACCTATGCGCTATACTATGGCTCTTATGCATTAAAACAAGAATTAAAAAAATTTTAAAATCCGAAAAAGTACGAAAATCAATAAAAAATTTTACAAAGAGGATCAAGTTGACTTATTGGAGGTCTGTATGCAGCTGGTCTTTGATATCGGTGAGCTCGCTTGAATCTGTGGCGCTCATAATGGATTGGCATCTTGTTTTTATCTCTCAGAGCTCTCAAAATTACCAAAGGTTACTATTCAAATGACAATGACTTTTCACCTTTTCCACCTTTTAAGGGGGTAAAAATGTGAAAATATTGAAATTTTTACCAGGCAAAGTGTTGTTTCGAGAGTTAAATCGCCTAATTTCTCCGAAAATCGTCAACATCATTTCAAAGCATCCTCATTATCATTCAAATCATGTGATTTATCTCTCGAGGGGGCATATAGCGTCAGTAATTTCTAAATTCTAGGGAAAAATTCTTTGAAGCAATGCGTAAAACACATCACTTCAAAGAGGGGCAAAATCTACACATCTAAAAATGGTCACGATTATTCAAACTGCTAATTAATTAAATATGAATTATTTAATTAATATTCTAAATTCATCTACATATAAATAAATTTAATTATTTATTTATATTGTCCATTTTTCCAGTTCTTCTAGTTTAGTTAAATAAATAAAGTTTATTTAATTATTACTGCTTTCCTCTTAATTAAACTAAATAAATTTTATAATTTATATATTTAATTATCAATTCATTTCTAAAGTTTGAATGTTTAAATTCAAAACAATGGAATATTCTGATTTCATCCCATATTTAAATATCTTTTTCACCCCACTTAATTAAATATGGTAAAATATTTAATTATCTTTCTTTTTCATTTCCCACATAATTAAATATTAATTATTTAAATTATGGAAAATTCTATTTGCACATGTCACAATAAATTAAATAAATTTATTTATTTAAATTAAACAATTATCCTTAACTTCAACCAATTTTTATAAATGAAGATAAATGCCATGTTTGTCTCCATTTTTGAATGAGGATTGTCTTGTGGGTTGAAAACATTCTTCCACTTTCCTCTCAACCTTCCACCTTTCTCTCAACTTCTCCATCTCTCACTGTTCATTCTGACAAGTTTGAATTTCAACTGTTGATCTCCGTTAACTGGATTCTTGCCTTCGAAAATCTATAAATACAACCATTTGGTAAGTAGATTTCATCCTATTTATACGTAGTTACTATAGTTTCATTCGAATCAGCATTCTAGCATCATAGCATCATAGCATTTCGAGTTCATAGTTTAAATCATTAGCAATGGACATGCATTTTCAATTAATCTCATTCTCCTAAGCTATCATTTCAACAAGTTGTTGCTTACACAACTAAGAGCCAACAACTTTAATCAAATCCTTGGAGATAGAGGACAATGGGATGAATTTGAAGAAGCTGCTATTATTAGAGTTTACATTTATATTTCCTAATTAGTTTTCTTTCAATTTAATGTCTTATTGGTGTGTTAGTTTACTATCTAATTAATCTACATATTTTAATAGCACACAGATACATTTCTCCCAGTTCACAGACAAGCAAGTTTGCTAGATCAATTCACAAACCGGTGGACACAAATTTCACTTTTTATAAAACTAAAAGCTATAATATGGGATATATCACCCAAGGATACCCATAAATGACACTACAGATCTGCACAAGTATAGGATCAATATAGAATAAATGTAAAGCACATTACCGGAGCACATTCTGAACACACACACAAATCTATCTTCACTATTTATTAATTTTCTTAGAAGCACTTGATAACTCATCATATTAGCACACCTACAACACCATAAAGATAGCTCCATTTACTCACAACATCTCTATAGTATCTCAACTATACATGCACCACCTGCAATCACTTGATCCCTTTCACTACAACAACCTAAACTGTGTTGACATCACTAACAACATTAATGACAAAACCACCATACTCATTCATACTTGCAAAAATATCCCCTTTGTCATTGATGGAAAAATATGATGTGAAAAACCATCAAAGATAGCATACACACTCTTCCCCTTTATTTTAAGATTAGACAACTTGCACAACCTTCCTGCACTCTCGTTTCCTTACAAGATTCTTTCTCCCTTTCAACTTTTTTAGATATAGATAAAATCTAATTAGCATTTGATACACTTATATGTAAAAATGGTGCCATCGGGCAGGAGAGGGCGTAGGGGTCTTCATTTGAATTCTTAGGAGGAGGATGGTGACAAAGGCGGTGGAGATGACCCAAACGGGGTTGAGAGTGGCATAGAGAGGCCCTTTTTCTACTGGGCCTAGTCTTGGTTTTCTATTTTGTGTAGATGTGTTGGGTGCAATTGCCTTTGCGGGTCCTATCCTTTGTGCGTTCACTACTGCTTCTAGCAAAGGCTTCCCTTGTGGCATAATGGATGGGGGCTTGTCTTTACGATATGGCTCTTTGAGCCTTTATGGGTGGGGCTAGAGGTTGTGTTGGGGTTTCTTGTGGACAATTTTTCTGAGGATTTTTTCGGCCTATCTTTAGACTCTGTTGGGCATGCAGAGTTAGATGGTGTGTTTTTTTGTTGCGCCCTCTATCCTCAATTTATGTTTGCAGATTTTCCTAGTCTTTTCTGGCCTTCTAGGGATTTTTTTGCTCCTGTGAGGGGGCTTTATTTTATTCGAGATGTGGATGTTGGGCTGCCTCTAGTTTGTTCTATGGATAGTTTATGTCTTGTTTCAGACCCTGTCTAGATAGTAGGATTGGAGGGTGTTCTTTATTGTCTGGATGACTGCCTTCTTTCTTTGCTTAGTGATTTTATTTGCATGTTCCTTCTTATTTTGGGACCCTCTATTGTGTTGGTTGTGGGGCTTGGATTTCGTGATGATGGGTTGCATGAGGGGTTGGATGGAATTATCTCAAATAGTGACTAGTATGTCGGGTTGGAAGTGGTTTTTTATTGTTGTTTCTTTTCTTTTCTTACTTTGTCAGTAGGATTTCTGGGCTCTTCTTCCTTTGTGAGGGGGCATTCATGGTTTTGGGATGTGGTTGTTGGTCTACCTGTATTGGAGTGGACTGTAGATGATGAGGAGGCCCCTCCTTTGCCTGGTGCCATGACTCCTTTTATTCAGAAGGATGCTTGCATTTTTTAGAGGAGGCCTAAGGGTTTGGATTTATGGTGGGAAATTGTGGATCTTTTCCATGACCCCTGTTCATTCTTCTTTGGGATCCATTATGTGGTTCCTTTGATTTTTTTCGTGCAAAGTTTTTCATTTCATCTTCTTAATTCTATGGCTCTACTTATTGGCCCCATGGAGATGGGATCTTCATGCTGGTATGGTTGTGAAGGGGGCTTGTTTTACCCTTTCTATTGGCCTGGTTTTGATCTCTTATATTGAGGTGGAGAGTTCTTGGCTAGGTTGGGCTAGTGTTTTATTACAACATCTTTGGTCTTCTTTGGAGAATTATATTGAGGTGGTTCTATCTTCACGGAGATGGTTTTTTTTTAAGAAACTAGGAGGTGCTGCTTGTGGAGGTTGAATGGTACTTGGTTGTTTAAGCTTGAGATCTATTTCCCTTCAGCTCCTATGGAGGTGGGTCTCCTTCATATTGAGGTGGTAAGGAGTTATGTTGGTGGGGTGCTGACTTCCAGTTGGTTTGTCTTAGCTGGGTTCAACTTGTTGGGTGTGGGAGCTATTTTGAATGGTTCTCTCTTGGGTTCTTGGTCCCAAAAAAACCTGGTTGAGGGTTTAAGGTCCCACGTAAAACCTATTTCTATTTGGTTAAGGGGTCTTGGCCCTTGCCTTTCTTTGTAAATCTTGTTAGTGCTACTATATTCTCAATGTTGTTGCTGAGTGGTTGCTAATAGTATATGTTTTATCCTTCTTGCAACATGTTCTTCTTGGATAGGGTTGCGGGTTCCTTCAAAACCATATTGTAATGGGTTTTGGGTCCCATCAAAACTTTTTTTTACCCTAATCAATTTTTTTTCTAGATATAGATAGAATTTTTCACATGACTCTCTCTCTCCCCCTTTGACATCAATGGAAAATTTTTTTTTTTACATGATTCTTCAACCATATAAATTTATGATCACTCCCCCTTAGGAGTGCACCCATGGTCCAACACAAAACAACAATGATACTCTCTACTCCCCCCGAGGAGTAGACCCCAATCATCACTTTAGATAGATGATGAATCTGTAGATCCATTGTATTGATGCACCTCTATGTGCACCTAGTTCAAAGAATGAGGGGAAGTAACCCCCAACTTCTCTTGGAGATACTCAAAGGTAGCCTTAAGAAGAACCTTAGTAAATATATCTACAATCTGATTCTTTTTTGGCACATATTCAAGCTTGACTTCATTCTCCAATACCTTCTCCCTTAAGAAATGA
This sequence comes from Sequoiadendron giganteum, assembly GCA_007115665.2. Taxonomy (NCBI): domain Eukaryota; kingdom Viridiplantae; phylum Streptophyta; class Pinopsida; order Cupressales; family Cupressaceae; genus Sequoiadendron; species Sequoiadendron giganteum. Next base: position 280,610,204 of record CM021107.1, on the reverse strand, counting down.
TATCTAATAGATATATTCTTTGTCCTTGAATGAATTATTGGATTATTTTAAATATTATTGCACTTGTATTATTGTAGAATATAGGGATAAGGTCATCACACATAACACCTATATCCTTCAATTTTTGTTTCATCCAAAGTACCTATGTACAACAAGATGTTGTTGCAATAAACTCAACCTCTATAGTGGATAGAGAAACTCAATCTTGTTTCTTGATTAGCCATGAAACCAACCTGCATCCAAGAAATAATGCACCACCACTTGTACTCCTCTAATCATCTGCACAACCAACCTAATCTACATCAATGTAAGCATTTAAAGTAAAATCAGTATCCTTAGGATACAACAAACCATAATCTAGAGTCCCTTTTAGATATCTGAATATCCTTTTCACAGTTGTAACATGTGTTTCTTTAATTTTTTCTTAAAATCTGGAAACCAAACATACTACATGCATGATATTTAGTCTAGTAGTAGTAATATATAGTAGTCCACCAATCATAGATCTATACTTGCTGTGATCAACTTTAGGAGATTCATCATCCTTACTTAGTTTGCATTCGATTACCATAGGAGTACAGAACGATTTGGAGTATTCCATTCCAAACTTCTTTAGTAATTCTTTAACATACTTTGATTGTGAAATGAATGCCCTTATCAATTTTATTCACTTGAAGTCCAAGGAAGAAATTAAACTCACCAATCATGGACATTTCAAACTCTTTTTGCATCTCATCTGCAAATTTATTACACATACCCTCATTTCCTCCAAAGATAATATCATCAACATACACTACTACAATCAATATTTTGTTTCCTTCAGTCTTGAAATAAAGACTACTATCTATGGATCCTTTGTTGAACCTTGGTTGAGTCAAATACCTATCCAACCTACATACCATGCTCTAGGGGCCTGCTTGAGTCCATATAGTGCAATTTTCAACTTACAGACCATATCCAATTGATCTGATAACTATAATCCCTCCCATTTTTCTATTTGGGCCTCTTCTTATGATTCTCCATCCAAGAATGCATAATTAACATCCATATGTTATACCTTTAAATATTTGTGAGCAAAAAATGCGATTTTTTTTTAATGGCCTCCATTCTTACCACCGAAGAAAATGTCTCCTCAAAGTCTATTCCTTCAACCTGTGAATAACCTTTGCACACAATCCTTTCTTTGTTTCTTACTACTTCACCATCTTCATTCAACTTATTTCTGAATACCCATTTTGTACCAATCACATTTTTGTTTACCAATCTAGGAGCCGATTCCCATGTCTGATTTTTCTCTATTTGTTGTAATTCCTCTTTCATGGCTCTAACCCAATTTTCATCTTTGCATGCTTCACACACTATTTTAGGTTCTACCTTGGAAATTAGACACAAATTTACCTCAGCTACTACCACTTTGCTTCTTGTTGTTACACCTTTGCCTTTGTCTCCAATTATCTGTTCTTCCAAATGATTTTTTTGTACATACTTTGGAGTCTTGGGAGTAGGTTTCAAAGTCTCTTCTTCTTCAATCTATTCTTATTCTTCCTTATCCTTCTCTTGCTCTTGTCCACAAACAAATTCATCTATTTCATTTTCATTTATTTCAGCTAGATTGTGTACATTTTCATCAACTTTCACATTTGCGCTTTTAACAATCTTTCTCAATCTCTCATTGAAGCATCAATATCCTTTTCTTTTGGTTGCATATCCTAGAAAAATACCTTCATCACATCTTGCATCAAAATTTCCTAGATTCTCATCATCTCTTTTGATATAAATTTTATTCCAAACACCTTAAAGTACTTAACAGTAGGAATTTTACCATACCACAACTCATAAGGAGTCTTTGTGATGTTCCCTTTGATTTGAACTCTGTTAAGAATATAGACAACAATGTGAATTGCTTCATTGCAGTATACCTCAGGAAAATTTTCCTCACTCATCATATTCCTTACAACTTCTTGAATTGTCTGGTTCTTCCTCTCAACAACTCCATTCTATTGAGGAGTTTTAGGAGCAACAAGATGCCTCTTTATACCATGCTCTTCACAAAACATATTTAACTTATTGGAGGTGAATCATCCACCTCTATCAGACCTTAAACATTTGATTTTCAGATTCACTTCATTTTATACCATGGCCTTGAACACTTTGAATCTATATAGAGCTTGGGCTTTCTCCCTAAGAAAAGTAACCCATGTCATTCTAGAGTAATCATCAATGAAAATCATAAAATACCCCTCACCATTAAGATTTTTTATCCTTGTAGGAACATAGAGGTCTGTATGAATTAATACAATATTCTGGTAGATGATTGTTCTTTTCCTTTAAAGTTGCAAGTTGTTTATTTTCCCAACTAACAACTTCTACAAATAACATAGGTAGGATTTGTGATTTTTGGTAGATCCCTAACAACTTCTCTTGAACTAATCCTGAGTAGGTTGTCAAAGTTTATATTTCCCATCCTCTAATTCCATATCCAACTTTCATCAACATGAGACACAAAACACCAACCATCAACACCCTTAAGCTAAGAAATGTTTCCATATGTTCTTCCTATAGCTACCATGACTCCAGTATCTTTTCTGATCTCACTAGTATTATCTTGAAACACAAGCTTAAGTCCTTTGCTACACATTTATCCAACACTTAAGAGGTTATGCCTTAAGCCCTTAACATAATAGACATAATCAATATTGTGTTTTCTATCAAAGATAATTGTTCCTTTTCCAACAATATTTACACCACAATCATCTCCAAACATGACTATTCCTCCATCATAATTTTCAAGTTTAGTGAACTTACTTTTGTATCGAATCATATGATTTGAGCAGCCACTATCAATTACCCAATAGTCTTTGTCTTTTCTAGCACAAAGGCAGAAACCAGAGTGCTTTCCATCTCTTCCTTCCTATTTTATGGACCTCATTCCCTTGCACATCTTCCATGGTTAGTAGACACTTATTGATTCTCTAAGGCTAGGAACATGTATTCATCTTTATCATCCTCAATATTAGATTCATCATTAGAAATTCCAGCATCTTCTCTAACATAGTACAATTTATTGAAATTTTTGTCTTTATTGTCTTTCCCTTTCTTGTGTATGGCTCTATTTGGACATCTTGAAGCATAGTGACCAATATTTCCACAACTAAAACATTTAAAAGGTAACATACCTTTGTACTTACCAGTACATTTCTTCAACTTCCTTGTAAAATTTTCTTCCAGCTCCTCTGAACCTTCACTACCCTGATCATCTTCTGACTTTGTTTCTTTGAAGGTTGTTTTTTTTTTCTACTTTTCTTTTCCAAACTTCCTCATTTCAAATGCAGTCAAGGTTCCAAATAGCTATTCTCTAGTGAATTTCTCTGGATCATACACTTCCTCAATGGTTGAGACCTTGTCACTATAACTCTCCAGTAGGGTTATCAAAATCTTCTCCATTACATCTTCATTTGTCAAAGTACGACCTTGATTTTTGACTTCATTTAATGAAATATCAACCCTTTGAAAGTATCTTGCAATGTCCTAACCTTATTCCATTTCCAAGTTCTCATATCTATGCTTAGCTATTAATTTCTTTGATAGTTTGACTCTATCATTTCATTCATAGATATCTTTCAACTTTTCCCAGATTTCATAAGTAGTACCTAATGAAATAAAAAATTTCAGCTCAATCTTATATAAAGCACTACAAATTGCATAATTTTCTCTTTCATTTTCTTCATAGGTATAAATCTCATCTACAAAAGAAGGCCACTTGCTGGATCAACATATTTGTTCTCAACAACTTTCCAAGTCTTGTAACCAAGAGAGATCAGGTAACCTCTCATCTGCACTTTCCAAAAATTGTAGTTGGATCCATCAAACACATGGATTGTCATTATGTGCACCTTCATATCTTCCTCAAGAAGTTAATATCTTCTCTGAGGAACCAAAGATCTGATACCAATTGTTGAATTGCATAATACAACTGAGAGGGGGGTGAATCAGTTGTATCTAATCACATTCACCACAAACCTTAAACAATTCCACATTCACTTTAGTTTATTATTAAGTGTAAAGATGAAAATTAGATAACAAAAAATAAAACACTAGAGACACCAGATTTATGTAGAAACCCTATAAGGGAAAAAGCACAGTGATGATTAACTCACAATATAAGAGTAATTGCAAAACTGGATACAAGAGGCTCACTGCCCAAATATGACTCACTATCCAGATATGACTCACTTTCTAGATAGGAGGCTCACTGCCTATAGATACACAAATATATAAAGGATAATGTTACATAGAGAACATTATCTCAATGCAACAAAACATCTACCACAACAACTTCCACACATATGCAACCTTGATCAAAGAATTGTACACCATTGGCTCACTATTTTCAGGAGTCTAACACATTGAAGTTATCACTGGCTTAGATCAATTTCACACAAAATTTTGAATCTATCTCACTTCTCACACTTGTGGCTTGCAATCCATAACATCTTGAGTTGTATTTATACCAACTTTGATCTTAGAAACTTTCTCCAAGGTTGGATACACATTCTTTATTTTGCAAATTCAAATTAGGTCAGCTACTCAACATTCCCATGGTGGATAAGAATGAGATTGTACTAAATTAATACCTAACCAAGATCTAAAATAACATCTTGGATCAATCACATGCTTCCTTAATTGATACTTATCCTTTGCATAATGTGTAAACACCAAGTTGACCAAACCTAATGAAAAAACCAATGAAATTTAAAGCACACACATCGACAACTAGAAGATAACATGCAGACCATGTAAAAAAATTCACCATACATGGGAACACAACTTAGATACCTTCTTCTAGATCTGAAATACTTGAAACAAACCAACATAGCAGATACATTTCTCCTAGTTCATAAAGAAGCAACTTTTTTAGACCAGTTCACAAACTGGTGAACACAACTTTCACTCCTCATCAAACTAGAAGCTATAATCTAGGATATATCACCCAAGGATTCCCATAAACAACACTATAGATAGACACAAAAGAAATGTAGATCACATTACCAAAGAAAATTTTGAACACACACACAACTCTATCTTCACTATTTATTAATTTTCTTAGAAGCACTTGATAACTCATCATATCATCACACTTACAACACCATAAAGATAGCTCCATGTACTCACAACATATCTATAGTATCTCAACTATACATGCAACACCTGCAATCACTTGATTCCTTTCACTGCAATAACCTAAACTGTGTTGAAATCAATGACAACATTAATGACAACACCATCATATTCATTCATACTTGCAAAAAACTCAACATATCACTTCACTATGAATTAAAAATGGTCAAGTTGCTCCCAAAATATGCTCACACAAACATGACATCTATTGGAATTTTGCACCACCACAAATTTGACTAAGTTAGAGTAGATTCAAAATGTGCTATTACAATGATCATTGATTTGACATGCTTTTTCAATGGTCATTGTTCTATTGAACATGCATCAACATAGTGCTTCACTGTAGAATCCTCATGGTGTGGACAAAATTGAAATATGATCATGCACTAGCATGAAACCTATCCCTTCAACATAACTCTTTACACCATTAAAGAACTAACTTTAAACTTAGGAAAATATTTCAATACTAAGGCAAGCAGTGTGTGGGGATGGTAACCAATGTTGCTAAAGGGATTAAGTAATAAATTAAGTGATGGGGAACAATCAATAACCAGTCAACAATAAAATTATAATATAAAGTGTATGAATGGGTAACACACAAACCCTAACTAAATATAAGATATGATCACCAATATAGAACATGTCAGATCAAATAAACAATCTCTATCTCAGAGCACTTGAAATTAATGACAACCATTTACACCTTTTCCATCAATAGTAATTCCTTACAACAAATTTGTGATCAAACTCACAAACTTTTCAAAGTTCTTATTCAACAATCAACCACCATATTTTCATCAACTAAACATTTGATACCAAAAAAAGGTTATAATAATGAATAATTTTACTATGCGTGTCAAACTCATCAAAAAACCACAAATTAAAATTCTTCATTGGGTGCCTTCTAGGCTATGTTTTAGTAACAACCACTAAAATTTTATATCATAAAAAAATAAGTTATAATTCATGCCATAGAAAAAAGGAATCCATGAAAAGTAAAAGAGAATATTTTGTACATTATATTTCATCTCTATATTCTAATACATATTACTATGTTCACATTCCATACATCTCATTTATTCTTAAAAATCATAAAAAAAATCATGAGCACATTATCGTACATATATAAGCATAAAGATATTTACAAACATAAATAATCAAACATGAGTTCTCTATAACTATCCATGTACACAAGATAAAAGGAAAATAAATGACATCAACTATAACTAAGTATAGACAAGTACCAATTTTGATTATTTTAAATAAGTGCCAAATAAGTGGTATAAGTGTTTGAGTATAAAAAGCTCCACTAGGCAATTCAATGAGAAAAATATGCACACAGTTGTGCAAATTTCCTTATGTAATGGGGAAAGAAAAAATATTAAAGCAAAATAGTCAAGTCTCCCAAATAACTCAAGGTCAAATTCACTCTCATAAGTAAAAGTGATATTTATTCTTTTAATATTTTTTATTGTAGGGTAGGTTTTTATCCCCATTTTTCATCTTTTTCATCATTATAGTAGGTTATTGAAAATGAGAAACACAACATAGGTTACAAGTGAGGAAAAAGGATAAAAAAAAAAAGGTAGTTTTATTTAAAATACACACACTAGGTAAGCTCCCTAATCATTCTTCATTTTTTCTTTCAAGATTACTATATCATTTATAACTAGTCAATTTTCCTTCTAGGTCTAGTTGTGGGAAAACAACCAAGGTAAGTGTAGGTCACATTATGTCTTATATTCAAGAATAGTACATATCCCCTAGGTAGTCCAAGGTCACTTGAGTTACCTAACCTAGTAAAAGGGACCCTCAAAACAAGTGACCTCAAGTCATCTTAATTGATACAAAATGCTTTCAATTTCACTATTTTTCCACTATTGTTTCTCAAGTGATGAGTATTTTGTTTGAGTTAGGATCTTCCTATGCCATATTAACTCTTAAGTTTACCCCAAATAATTTTCTTGATTGTCTAGTTAGCTTCCATAAATTATTATCTTTATTGATTTCCACAAGCTTATATATAGAGGCTCCCTACTCATTCCAAAGGGATATAGAATCAAAATTGGAGTTTGGCATTTTGGTTTCTTTTCTTAAAGCTCTCAATCATTGCTCAATTTTTAAGTCGACCTTTAGAATCCCTACAACTAATTTTACCTTACCTATATTTTTAATACTATGACCATAGACATAGTATAAGCTAACTACACCATATCCATATAGATTTGAGGCATATTTAATCCACTAAGCCATGATCCCAATGAGATATTCAAAATAAAAAAGAAACTAAATAACCATTAAAATGACATGAAGGCATAAAAAAAACCTATTCTAATACCTCAAATATTATCCCATTGGGGGAGTGGTGTCTCATTGATGTGCAATGGTGACCCTTTCCCAATCCCTTGGATAATATGAGCTTGTTCCAATTGATTTTATTGAAGAAAATCGATGAAACTGATGAGATATGAACGAAACATGGTATGAAACTCGTATAACATGATAAATATGAGTTCTAAATGCTTATATTATTTGATGATAATTGATGCAAGCTATGATGAATAGAAACAAACTTCAAAGATGCAATCCATGGATGAAAATATGCTAAAATGAGTGTAAACTAAGCTAACATGTATGCCATTAATGGATTCTTAAACTAAAATAGATGAATATTAATCTAAAATACTTTAAAATATGCTAAATATGGATGCAAGTGAGTATGAATTTAAACAACATAAATTTTCTATCAAAATATGGATCCATTTCTCTCCAAATAGTGATATATTTATAAGAGAGAAAATGAAAAATTAAGGGCTCAGATCAATTTGATCTATCAATGGTCAAAATTGAATGAAGGGGGAAGGCATGGATCAAGGATTCTCATAAATTGATTAGAATAAAAGATCAAATGGATCAAGGATTCTCATCAATGGATGAGGATCAAAGATCACATGGATCAAGGAAAGATCAAGGGATACGAATGATTAAAAAAAAACACTTTGTAACAACTTTGAGAGTTTGCTACAAAGTTTGTTTGAGAGAAATCATTCCCTTTTTGGAGAAAAATAGGAGAATATTCCTTTGTAATATTCCCTATGCAAGTGGATGGGAGGGGAAATTAGCAATTTAGTACTTAAAACTAAATTTGAATGTGCAAGATGGAGAATAATATGATATTCATTAAATTATTGATTTATTTAATGAAAAAGGGGATGCAAATATGATATTTAATTAAATATTTTAGTATTATTTAATTAAATAATTTGATTTATTCAATTTAACAAGGTGAAATGTTAGTGTGAGAGGGGGTGAATTAACCTAATTAGATAAATTATATCAATAGATGAAAATGAGGCATTTAATTAAATAACTAGGCTTATTTAATTAAACAAGCGAAAAGAGGATGGATTTTAGGATGAAATGATGTTAGTATACCATATTTAAGTGTATAATACCATTTAGGACATTTTTAAGTCTCTACAACTACAACATCCAAGATATCCTAACATCTCTTATTCCTAAATATTTTAAAGCTTTCAATGAACCTACACTATATTGAATCCTTCTATTCCCCTTTGAGCCTAGATTTCCATCTTGTCCACTTTCTTCCATCATGTGAAGCAACCTAATCAAGAGAGGAGGAAGGATAACACATGTTGAGCCATTAAGAGAAGATTCAACACAATGCTTAATACACAAGTTCCATCATTTTGTTTAGAATAATTTCTTATGAAAGTAGATTACATTAGATTTATTTTAACAATAAATTAATCTCAAACTTGCTTAGTCTAGTGAAATTATATCACTATATCACAAATTTAGATTAGTTAGAGTTTATTTATTGTTATTATTATTTATTTATTTATGAAATTAGTTTAAGATTAAATTATATTAAATTAACTCTACATACATCTTGGAAATCCCTCAATCCCAACATGAGGTAATTTCAAATGTTTAAATCATCATATTCAAAAACCAAATAAATTAAAAAAATTGATTACATTCCATTTAGATCATCCTAAGATTGTTTGATTGCATGTAGTTAATTAGAACACACTTTATTTTGGGAAAATATAAAAAAGGATAAAATAGATTTATTTGTGCATGTGCTAGATTAATCCATTTAGGTAAATCATTTGAACTCTCAAAAACATAAAAAAGTGAGTAAAATCCCTTGATAAAACATGAGGAATTCAATATTTTAGTATTCAATAAAGGCCAACTCAAAATAAAAAACAATATTTTTCCATCAAGTGCTCTTTCCTAAATAAGCAAGTGAACATTCAAGTGCAACCTCCCCACTAATAATAACATTGTTTCCATCTAGGATATTCTACTTCCAAGTGAATAAAAACGCACTAGTTTTGGCACTATTTGAATAGTCTTTTCCATGAGAGCATGAGTGACAAAGTATACACAATTAGCAAGGGTGAAATGTGTGTGTTGTCTAGAGTCCAACTCATTTACATGGTGTTTGAGTTAATTATGATAATCATAGTGTGCTATGTTGATTCCATGGTCGACATTCCATGAGGAGTTAGTGTAAGAGATTATAGGAGTCTCATGTTTACTTCTTGTCTATGAAAAATTGGAATAACCAATTAGTAGGGATGATGTATTATTAATTAATGGTGTGGTGATGTGAATAATGATTACTTAGGTTGTATATTGTATACAAATTGAGACTATGAAAAAAAGTAATGGTATTTAGAGTTTTTCTCAAATTATTACAATAATAACTATTATGTTGGTGGGGTTTTTCTCATAAGGGTTTTCCTTGTAAATATGTGTCTCATGTGTATGCAATATTGTGCATAAGATTTCATATTTTCCTTGATGAAAATTGAATTGATACAACAAACATAAGTGTGTTAGATCACACAATCTTAGGGTTTCTTTCTAATATCCTAGTTATACTATGTCTTTTACTAGTGTTGGTGTTTTTTTCCAAATGATGCCTTGAAAATCCTCTAAAGGATAGCCAACTCTTATGCTTAAGAACTTCAAGATAAATGGCCAAAAAATGAGGAATTTATCTCACTTTTATCCCCTGCACTTCAAGCTCTACAAAACTTAGGGGGTCACTCTTAATGGCATTGGATGTAGATATTCAACTATGGTTATATCAGAATGTCCAATAGATAAAATTCATACTAAACAACATGAGTTTGCATGGCTACATCCATAAATGGTACATCCCTTTTTCTTATTTCAATCTTGGCATGAAGTTGAAACAAAAAATAAATATAGAACCAAAGCATAAAATGGTTTCTTGAATTTATATTTATTTTTGGGGATGAGGGAGGAAAATAATGCAAGACTGGTGCCTACCTTGAGATACAAAGTCATATATTATGCATTATATATGATAGAACCAAACATATTTTGGTGAGCATCTAATAGACTATCACATTATGATAATATGAACTGCACAAGGCTATTATGCAACCATACTTAACAATCCCTAGAAAATAATGACATTCCCATTAATTTATGGTAAGAATTTACTCTATCTCTTGGACAAACAACAAACCTTTAAACTAACTCAAGACAATAAATGTGCTTGAAAATTTAATATAACCCTTGACTACACATCTTAAATAATATTATCATTTACAACTAGAGACAATTGTTTCAATAGTATATATTCATGTAAGCCATATTTTCAAAATATAGAGTCACTACCAATGTAATGACTAAATAACATAGGCATCTTTGGCATTCAACATTTTTCTGTGCATAGCCTTTTCCTTGAACAAAACTCAGAAGCTCAAATCCTTCCAAAACCTCAGAATCCTTACAAAAGAACGAGAAAAATTAAATATAAAGTGAATGAAGAAACTCAAATTTAATCTCTCAATGACACTTGACACACTATGATCCCTTTGATTTGGCATTTGGAATATGCAACTTTACCCTAATCCTCACTTTGCCTCTTATCTTCTCCTTTATTTGTAACTAAAGTTTGTTATTTTCCCTTTTTCTTTCAATCACATGCACAGATTTTAATTGCATGTAAAAACACTTTTATGTGAAAATCACATCTCGGTAAAAACCCATCTTACTAGCAGTGAGATAATGCCTTTTACTATGCATTTTAACCTCTAAAGCCTCTATTTCATTGGCAATCAATTTGACATTTTTTCAAATAATTGGCCTATAACTTTTTTTGTTACAATTTCTTTGTGAAACAAAGAAAAATAGCAACCCTACATCTACTATGTAAACCTAGGATTGAAATGGTTGCGGTTTGTGTGGTATTTTATATTGTTTCATTAAGGTGGAGATTAACAAGGTGAGTACATTGACTTTCAACCATGAAGGTGAGCCATTCAGACTTGAATCTCGATCCTATTAAGGATTAGAATAATTTGGAAATTATTTTCTATGATTAACCTTATTAAACTATATGATCTAATATGAAAAATGCAAGATCCTGATAATGCATGAACTAAAAAAAATAGTTTGCAGGAAGATCTAGGAAGTGCATAGGACTATGTACCTATCATTGAAAGTTGGGTTTGATCACTATAGCAAGAACGGGTCACCCTTGGGAGAATGGGTCTTTGTATGAAACTTATTCTCTATTTTTGGGGTCCTCTGATGACAAATCGGAGTTTCTAATTTCCGGTTGTAGAGTTGTTGAAACAATACCAGATAATTTTGCAGGTTATTTTTTGTTTCTTGACAAGATGTAAGGCTTCAAATGAAATGATGAACAATTTATCTTCAAGCTTCCCTCAATCCCCTTCAAACTTAAAACCTACACATTCAAAGAGAGGGAAAATGTTGGTCCATTTAAGGGCTTGCCTCTACCAAACCTTGTGCAAGTGTTTCCACTTCCACAATGATAATGCCAATGATAAAATGATGATGAATAGGAAAGAATAATGAAATCACAAAGTGTTGCAACTCACCACCATTCAATGGACTCCTTGAATGAATGAATTCATACACATCACCTCAAGGTCTTGGATCTTGCTTTCTTGATTTTCTTGAATGCTTTGGATTTCTACAAAAGTGTTAGCTTTCACAAAACAATGATAACATAAAAACACATAAAATCACATAATATTTTACATGATGTTAGGATCTTGAATTTCTGCAATAAATCTTTGAAATTTTGATCTTGACTTGCTTGATAATGCTCTTGATCATAATTTTTCCATTTTTTTCTTTTCCTCTTTTTTAATATTTCAAATTATGCAATAACTAGGTATTTATAGGCATTTATCTAATTTATTGAGAATTAAATCCCGATAGCTGACATTTCAAATTTGAATTTTGAACGTTAATATGTCAAAATCGACATACTAAAAATTGGTCCCCAAAAAAATAGGGGGACCCATAGACCCTAGAGCGAATGGTTGCTAGCCCTATTCTCAAGGAAATTAAGTGCTTAGGGTAGAATATTAATTGGATGTATTTGTTCAATGCTTGAAATTTCTTAGAAAGTAGTAAAAATGGGATATAAAATGCATAATTTAATAAATTAGGGACCCAATTATGCTTAATTATTTAGGGGGAGAACACCTAGTATGAAATTGTCAAGGGTGACAATTTATAATGCTACATTTAGCCCCCACTTTAGTGAGAGTATGAACTTATGATCAGACTCACACTAAAGTAGAAAATCTATGTCAAGAGGGGTTTGATTGTTTAAATATTGAAGAGATAGGATGACTAAGGATCTAAGGAGGTGATCAAACCCCCAAGATCTAAGATCCCATGGAAAACCAATATAAGAATAAAGGAATATACATATATGAAATACAACAAGACCACATACACTAGCATACAATGTCAACATGAAATACAAAAGGATGGTATGGACTAACAAGTTATGTTATGCTAGGATCCACACCAAAGGCGTTCATGACTCACACCATAGCAAGGTTTGATATTTTATAGGTAAATCACAAATAGGAAGGCAACATGGGCTAGTGAAGTTTGATATTCACTAGGTAAGCTCCCAAGACAAGGTATAAAAATGAGAAGCACACTAGGTCTAGTGAGAATTGCTTTTCACTAGGTGTGTACACATGTCAACCATACCAAGAGTTATACTCCTTGATAAATTTGATAAGGTGCTACAAAAATGATCAAACTACTATGCCAAAACCACACTAATTTCAACATTTTTGAAGGAAGTGAAGTGAATAATACCAATGTCAACACACCACTAAGTCCAATGACAGTGAACAATGTGAAGAAAAATAATGCCAATGTATGCCCCCACTTTAAAGAAATTGTAAAACACTATGCTATGTGCAATTAGTTTAAAGGAGAAAAATGATAAATGTTATGCTTTAAGAAGTCACAAGAGCTTATTTGTAAATCCGTATGCCAATGATATGTTTCCAAATACAACTACATCATGAGAAGGGGTTTCCCCCAAATGCAATACAACCAAAAAAATAGAAATGAATAATGGAGGGATCCATGGATCTGGAGTTAGTATATGTCTTTTATATAGTGATATAATAGAGCTCAAAACTGACATCATTCCCTAAATACTCATGGAACACCAAGCACAAAAAAGGAATGATACATAGAGAAATACGAAAAACAAAATTTTGGGTCAACATGGAAGATACCTAAATGTCTCAATGCCTTGCATCATAACCAAAAGGAAAAAAAAAGACAAAAGTAAAAGATAAAGTTTTTGACATATAGAAGAATGAAGATACAAATAGAAAAATATCACGACAGATTCATTTCCTTTATATCCTTGCACCAGCGGAGAAACAAAACTCACAAGCACAAAGACACACTAAGTAGCAAAACATGAGAGATCACATCACGTGCAAGAAAACACAAAGATCACATGTGAGTCGATCTAAAGTAGTTCATCTGCATCCTAATATTTCTCATCATATAGGGAAGGTGAACAAGTGGCTAAAGGGACTAAAACAATTGTCGTATTAGGTGCATCTCTAGCTTCAACACATGGTGGGCCACTCTCATCAAGAGGATCATCACGTTTCCCCCCATATAAATTCATCTTTTTTGAAAACAACACATTAAGCTCACTATGGACTTGTTCATCAATTTTAGCAATGTCATCCTCATCATCAAAGCTAATCAGAATTGGAGGTTTTATGAAAATAGTAGCTGAATTTTCTTGTTCACTTCTTGTTCTGGTTTTATGTCTTGTTTTGGTGAAAGTTGCAATTCTTCTTGATTTGTTTCCATAGGTGTTGGATTATCATGTTCTATTTTATTCTTTTGTTCCAATCGATGAGCAACAACATGATGCCAACACCTATAGTCTTTAGAATTTTAGTTTCTTCTTACATAGTTTTCAATTTGTGATGGGGTAAGAGAGGGTTTCTTGACCATTGGTTTCTTTTCTTACCTTAAGGGAGGAAATGAAGGAACTGTTGGGGATTGGGAAACCACTATCTCTTTAGGTTTATACACTTGTTTTATCTTTGGAGGAACAAAATGAATCATTTGATTGCCTCTTGGTATTTTATAAGAGATGGGTAGAGGAATTGCGACATACTTATCTTGATTTCTTAAAAGAGTCTTTTTTTTTAGCATAGGTTCATCCATAACTGGTGGAGGAGGAGGAATAACCATGGTCTTATCATTTTCAAGAATATTGGTAAGAGATAACTTTGTTATACGCTTTTTCTTAGACTTTTGGTATGATTAGAAAAATAAGTCTTCATGAGGTTTAATAAGTTCCATAGGTTGAGGCCAAAATAAATCTAGTGAAAAATTCCCATGAGAAGAAAAACTATTAAACCCACTATGATTCATTGTAAATATCTCATTTTAAAATGGGAACTTTATGCACTTGTGAATGATCGACGAGAAAAAAATCATGGAGTTTAGCCATGGATAGCATAGATTCACATGGAATTGGTCATACATCGAGATGATGGAGAATGATACATCTAATTTTTTTGGTCCAAATTTAAGAGGAAGAGTGATCAGACCTATTGTAGGGTGAGAAAAACCATCATGAGTTTTAAACCAAAATTTTTATTGTTCATAATAATCTTGATAAATCTCATGCACAAACAAGAAATCCTCACTGATCACATTCTCTACACACACAGGATCAATGAGTATTCCTTGTACATGTTTATCATTAATATGATCGATAATGTAGAGAGGACCATCGAGTGCATGTCTAGGTGTTTCATTATGAGTGAAAGAAATGTCAAGTAACACAGTGGCTTGGCCCTTACAATGTTGAAAATCTATTAAGGAAACCATGATATCTAATTCTTCTCACTTTTATTTTCATTCTCATCATCATTCATATTATCAATCTTATTAATATTCATCTCATCATTCTTAACATCACAATCTTGAAAAAAGTTGGATGAATGATTTGGAATTAGATTGGTAAAAATATATAATTTTTGGTTAGGTAGGGAAATAGAGTTATTCCCTTGCTCATTAACACCACCCAATTGGATGTGATTAAAAAAAAATGAGGTCTTGAACTTTATGTTTAAGATGCATGCATCATTATGTATCATGTCCACTTATGTGGTGATATCGACAAAAGATAATTGGAGTATAACTTGGAGGTAAAGGTTTGGTTGTGTCCATAGGTATAATAGGAAGCAATTGAATTAAGTTCTTACTCAAAAGTTGCAACATGATCAAATGGAGGGTGTCAAGTAGCTAGGAAATTTAATATATATTTCAATCTAAATTGGTACAAGATTGAAATTATGGAAACAACTCAAGGTTCAATGTGGTTGGTTGTTTAAGGTGTATGAAACTTGATAAGGTTCTTGTTTTGTTTCTTGAATGGTTGATAGTTGTTTTGAGGTACAGATTTAGACTTCTCAGTAGGAGTTGATGAAGATATCTCTTTATACTAAATAATCCAATTTTGATAACCATGAAGGGTCGTACATAAATGTATAAAGGATGAAAATGTTATTAATATGATGCTATCCCTTATGTCAGGTTACAAGTTTTCAATGAACACTCTTTGGACATCTGCATCAGGAAGAGTAAGATTAATTTATGAATAGATCAATTGATAAAAGCCTATTAAATCTATGACCTTTTCTATTTTTGTTTGTTTGCATCATATTAAATTACTTAGGCTAATCTTAGGACCAATGCATACTTGGAAATGATCAAGGAATACATCAACAAGTTCAGTAAATGAGTGAATTGAATTATTTGAAAATGAACAAAACCATTCCAAAGCAATGTATTTCAATGACCTAAGAAATAATTTAGCCAAGAGTTTATCCTTAAAGATGATGTCACTACACAAGGCTGTATATGTCGATATATGATTGGTGGGGTATCCCTTACCATTATACTTGTCAAACCAAGATATCTCTATTTTTTGTGGCATTGGTGTTTTCAAGATTTCAAGTGACAATGCGCTCCTCTTAACATATTGTGTTGGTTGTCCATTTTGGTTTTGTCTCAAGGTTGAAATTTCTTGTTTAATTGAGGTTGTGTTTTGCAAAATTTGGTTGATGATATAATCATTGGTTGACATGTTTTGGGAATTCGGTGAATATGGTGGAATTGTGTATTAGCTTTGTGGGATACTATGTTGAAAATTTATGAGAGGGGATGAAACTTGGGGTGTCACATGTGAAGATACAAAACCAAAAGTATTTCCAATAGAAATTCCTAATATTGGAGTTATACCAGTTAATTTTTGTATTTTTGAGGTGATAGTTGGGTTTGTGTAGGTATCTTGGATAGAGGTTATAGTTGTAGGGAGGGAGACTTGGTCCTTTCTCCTTGACTTTGAATATATCCCAAATATTGAGCTCAACTAGCCATTGTAGGTACACTAACATTAGTTATATGGGATAGGCCACAAAAAACCTCTAATCCATGAGCATCACTAATCAATTTTCTCATGTTATCTATCACAAGGATTACAAGATCGACTAGAGATTCAGTACTCACATAGTATTGAAGTCTTAAATATTTATCTATTTTTTTTAGTTTGTCTTCAAGAACAGGGGAAACCATATTCTCAACATCTATGAAAATGGGTGTTTGTAAGGTTGTCATTGGTAAAATAACATCAAGTATAGAGTAAAAAATGGGCTAATTATTGACAACACTTTGCATGAAAGAGTTGGAAGACTCGGGATCCACAACAAATGTAACAATAGCGTGAGATTCCATAAGTCTATAAATACATATCACTAAAGTATTAGAAATAGGACACCAAGTCATGGAGCTCATGCAAGTTTGAAAACACTAAGTGTACCCAAGATGAACACTAAACACACAAACACATATAGTAAAAAGGCCAAAAACAAGAACCAAACAATAAAAGCAGACAAAGAATACCACAATATAGGTTTGTATAAAAATTGATTCAATAAATAGCAAGAGGATAGAGGTTCCCAAGGAAATATATTTCTAGGGTTAGTTTTTTATAAATTAAAAAGTTGATTGTGTGTGACTCGGTTTAAGGATTTTGGGTCTGGTTCCAAATAGTTTGAACAATGAATATTTTTCTAGAATTTTCTTACTTTATGCCAATGCATGTGTGTAAGAATATGTGACCAATAAATGAAAATCTTGAAAGAAATTTTCTAATCTAAAATTCACAAATTGACTGATTTTAAGATGCCTAAATCTAAGGTGATGGTTTTGATGTAATTTTGAAACCAAACAGTGCATTTTTTTCACTTTTTATTACTTTTTGAGCTAAAAGAAATATTCCTAGAGGAATGAAATTAATAATGTCAAAACAGAGTTTTGCATGCACAAATATATTGAAGACACAACAACACAAAAGTGTGAAAAATATTGGTTATGCAAGTATACAAGGATGGGAGAACCCAAGGGCATTTGAGTCCTTGATATATGTTTTGAAAATTCAAAATTTTACTATTTATTATGTTGTCTAAAGGTTCTTCTTTTGTGTGCAAATAGGTTTGCAACTGAGTATTTTTACAAAAAATTCTCATATTAAGATAATGTGATGAAAATAAAAATGTTTAATAGTGCTAATGACAATTATGAATTCAATTTCCAATGTAGATCTGATCTAGGTGATTGAAATGAACCTTAATGCAACCTATGATGCAAGATGATATGAAAATTTATGAATTTTTATGATGAAAAAGTGAAACCCTAAATGGAAGGCGCAAAAGACTGCAATGCAAAACTTAAATCTATGATGAAGTTTTAGAAGATATGTAATGTTAATAGGTCAGGTTCACCAAAATAAAATAAAGAAAACTAGGAACCCTAGGTCTACTATGTAAACCTTGGATTGAAATGGTTGTGAGTTGTGTGGTATTTTAAATTGTTTCATTAAGATGGAGATTAAAAAGATGAGTAGATTGAATTTCAACCATGAAGGTGAGCCAATCATATCTGGATCTCCATCCTATTAAGGTTTAGAATGATCTAGAACTGATTTTCTATGATTAACCTAATTGAACTATATGACCTAATATGAAAAATGTAAGATTTTGATAATGCACAAATTCAAACAATAGTTTGTAGGAAAATCTAGGAAGTGCAAAGGACTATGTACTTATCACTGGAAGTTGGTTTTGACTAATGTAGTATAACTAGGCCACTCTTGGGTGAATGGTTCTTTGCATGAAATCTTTTCCCTTTTTTTGGGGTTCTCTAATGACAAATCTAAGCTTCTATTTTTTAGTTGCAGAGTTGTCGAAATATAGTTGAATAATTTTGTAGGCGAGTTTTGTCTATTAACAAGATATAAGGCTTGAAATGCAACAATTAACAACTCATAGTCAAGCTTCCCTCAATCCTCTTCAAACCTAAAACCCACACATTAAAAGAGAGGGAAAATGTTGGGACATTTATGGGCTTCCATCAGTCAAACCCTGTGTAAGTGTTTCCACTTCCACAATGGCAATGCTAATGATAAAATGATAATGAATAGGAAAGAATGATGAAATAAAAAAGTGTTGCAACTCACCACCCTTCAATGAATTCCTTGAAGGACTGAAGTCATGCACATCACCTCAAGGTCTTGGATATTTCTTACTTGATTTTATTGAATGTTTGTAGAGACCTACAAAATTGTTAGCCTTCACAAAACAATGTAACATAAACACACATAAACCCACATAATATTTGGCATGATGTTAGGATCTTGAATTGTTGTAATAAAGCTCTAAAATTCTGCTCTTAACTTGCTTGATAGTGCTCTTGATCATAATTTTATCAATTTTTTTCTTGTTCTCTCTTTTTAACTTTCAAATGATGCAGTAATTAGGTATTTATAGGCATTTCTCTAATTTTCCAAGAATTAAATCTCAATAGTTGACATTGGAAATTTGAAATTTAAATGTTAAGATGCTAACACCGATGTATTAAAAATTGGTTCCTAACAGAATAGGGAGACCCATACGTCCTATGGAAAATGGGTCTTGGCCCTATTCTCTTGGACATTAAGTGTTAGGGGTAGAATATTAATTTGGTGCATTTGTTCAACACTTGCAATTTATCGAAAAGTTGTAAAAATGGGCTATATAATGCATAATTTAGGAAATTAGGGAGTCAATTAGGCTCAATAATTTAGGGGGAGAAAAATCTAGTGTGAAATTATCAAGGGTGACAATTTACGGTGCTACACTTTACTACATTGAACATTATAGGAGGTCTAAAAAGTTGTGTTTCATTTGGTGCAAGGTCTTTCACTCTCCATGGTTGGGAATTTGGACTATTTACTAAGCATTTTACTTAGCTATTGTTAGCTTCATTCATGCTAGGCATTTTTATTCTAAATTAAATTTGAAAAATGTTCAAAACACCACTAATAACATTTCTTGAACACTTAAAACCTCTCCATACATCCTGTAACAAAGAGAAGGCTCTTTTATTTGCTAACATTCCATTGAAAACATGTGCAAGTCATTTTTATTACTTTTGGCCATACAAATGCTTAGAACACCACTAGAAGTGATGCCCAGGCATTGGAATTGCTTGTCGGGTCATTTCTAGCGATTATGGGCAATAAATAATATACTAAACAACCTTAGAACAACTATAATGGTGTGGGAAATGATCGAGGAAACTTTTCAGACAATAAAACCTTTGTTTTGTGCTTGTAAATGGCTTTGAAATGTCCCCCAAAGCCTTCTCATGTAAATGACTAGTGTTTCTAGCAAAGAAACCTAATTTTCGTAATTTTGCAAGATCCTTTTGAGGGTAGACTTTCCCACACGAAATCACAAAATTTGCACTTAGGAATTTTTTGTTTACAAAAATTATTTCAAAATGCACATGAAAAAACCAATTTTTGGGCCCCATTTACCTTTAGAAGCAATAAAAAACTTTCAAAACCTTTAATTATGCTTTCTAATATATTTAAAACATATTAAATGTTTTAAATAATTTCAAAATTATAATATAGTGAAATATACAAATTTTAATTATTTAGTAGGCTAAATGATGGAACTAATGCTAGAAGTGCATACAACCTTTGAAGGCCATAAAATTTTGCAAGGGGTCATAGTCAATTATTCATATCATTGTGTAATTTCTAAAATTTGAACAAAAAATAGATTTATTATACCTCCTTTGTAAACTGGGCCTTTTGACAAGGCACTTAATTTTAATGTGTCTCCAAAATGGTGACACATTAAAATTTTCCTCAAAACTCATCGAGGAGCCACAAAAATTGATTTTACGCATTCATGATGAATTACCTAAACTTTATACTGGAACTATATTTTCATGATGAGCCATAGATTAAAAAATTTAATGCCATAAGTTTAGGGATAGTTGGTTGCCACAAGGCTTAAAAGTGACTCTCTATTGACACATTTTCCACGACCTCTCGTTATCACTCAGTCACCACTATCACCTTCCCATTATTTCTTTATGATAGATTAGATAAATTACATGACCTTCCCTAACTTTTTCTATCATTTCCTTACCCATTGTACATGAATTGTGAAGAAAATAGGTGGGGGAAATTCCCACTATTCTCCTCAAGTCATTCAATAATGTCCTAGGAACCCTAATTAGATTGAGTATCAATCTCATAAGGTGAGTCAATTATCAACAAGGAAGACCTAGGAAGGGGTTCTTTAAGATTTAAGGGGTTCACGACCAAACAAATTCTCAAAAAATACAAATAAGAATTCAACTCACAAAACCTAATAATGCAAGCTAAATCGAGGATGAAAATGATGAAATTATACAATAGGGAGTTAGGATGTATGTACCTGGGAAGTTTGGAAATGCAGTGAGGATTCCAAAAATGCAAAGAAGATGTTAAAAAATGCTATGGAGGAAAAATATGACCTTACTGTTGTCTTAGTCTCGTTGTTTTTCAGGGTAGATGCAAAATCTTTAGATTCTCGAATAGGATCTGAAAGAATCTCTACAAGATTCTACTTGGAGGACTAAGAAATCCTAGGTGGTGACTTAGTCTCACTTTGAATTTCTAATTTTTTTGAATGTGATCCCAAGATTCAAGGTTTTCATTCCCTTTTCCACCAAGTCTTAAGATCTGAACCTACAAAACAAAGGAAATTGGATTGATTATTTATGGGGATTTTCCTTGGTCAAACCCCTTGTTTGGTAATTAAACCTCGATGAAAAATAATAGATCTGAAAATGGAAATGTGTGTGCCCTAATCTTAAGTGTGTCTAATATTATGCAAGATAGAACATGGAGAAACCCTATTCAAATGTGTTAGAATAGAATTCATAAGATGCAAATGAAAATGACCTACAAAGAAGATCTCTATTCACCCTAATAATTCATAAACATGAAATGTACCTTTCTTAGGCAGAAAATAGAACAACAATGGAAGATGGGATCAATCAAGAAAAAAGTACTTAGGCTTGGAAGAATGGCTAGTTGCATCTCCAACCTATAATCTCCCATGATCCTCAATAGGTATCCATTATTAGAATTTGGAAATTCTAGATCTTGGCTTGAAAATAGACTTGAAGAACTTGCCAAAATGCTATAGAAGGCTACTCCAAGACTTCAGTTCCTTTCCTTTTGAAACTCTCCTTCAAACTTGCTTCTTCTATTTTCACAACATATCTCAACTTATCAACTTGTATGAAAATAGAAGGGGTGAATATTACTTTTATAGGCATTCCTATCTAATAACCCGATTATTAGATCCCAAAGGCTGACAAAATTCCAATTTGAATCAAATATTTTCATTTCCCGCTCTTAATTCCCAAAAATAAAGCCCCTGAGACTAAGACTCCATAGGTGGCATTGTGGTCCCACTAGGTGGGACTAAGATTCCACCAATGGCATCTTGGTCCCACAAGGCTTATTTTGCAAATTTAAAAGGTGGGTTACCAAGATTAATAGTTGTTTATGGATTCTGGTCAGGTTTATGGATGGAATATGCCTCGATATGCACAAAAAGAGGTCTTAAGGGCCCATAATAAGTCGCCTAAAGGGGATTTAATATAGGAGATGCTAAAATAGGTCCAAATTAAGTTTGAAAATGCAAAGGTATGATTTTTTCTACACTACATTTATCCCCCACTTTAGTGCCCAAATGATACTAAATGCATATGCAAGCTAAAGTACTTCAAAACGTAACTTTGTAAAAGGATACTCATATGTATTTGCTAGGGAGAATGAAGCCCCCATTGTAGCTACCTGCAAAATCACAATGTTAGGAATTGCATCCTATATCACAAATTCATTAGAAGCTTAAAAATAATCCTCTTATCTAACTTTCCTAGTGTTGATGGTGAAATTTACACAAACAACGTTAAACATAATATATCTACTCTATTCTCCTACAAAAGAAAGACAACATATATTAGCCTAACTCCCAAGGTCCTAGTAATTGGTACTCAACTATCTGTTGTCACTCAATTGGTCCATGCAACTGTAATATTCAAGGGGCCTTTGCTGGTAATGAGGAATGAAAGCAATGAATTATTCATCCAACTGCTCTTAATGAAAAGGGGGTTTTTAAATAAAATAAAAAGATAGATTAGGGCGTACATCAATAAAACATGAATAAAAATTGTCTAGTATCCAGACATATATCTTCAACAATGAATGTTCTTCCAACAGATCAAGAAAACCATAACATGATGCAATTTATAGAATAGTCCATACTATTGCATGCATCTAAGGTGCTTAATTTAACATCACAACCACACATCATAAATATTTCAAAGATTCCAAAAGAACACACTCTCATTCATTTCCAAGATCATAGATCAACAAACTTCAATAAATTAAATTCACAGATAATCAAATGAAATAATCCTTAAATTTGGTTTCTCCTAAGGATTTTCATCACAAAAGAAACACTTATGCTTGAGCACAATTACTAGCATACAAATAGACTATAATTCATCAACCTTATCAAATAAGCTCAATTTCAACACCATATTGCATAAAAACCTGTAATTATATTCAACTATAAATAAAAATAACAAAGTATCTCTGTAAAAAAACTACGAAAAATTATATCTCCTACTATCAGGTGGCTAATCTTATTCTCATTAGCTGACCCTTACAATATGATACCTCAAAGTTATTTATAGATATACAAAAATTTGAAGTCCTTTCTATCTTAGGCCGATCCACCTTTTTAGGATTTTAAGTCTTCTTGGAAACTCATATCAATTTGATCTCTAGTTCCTGCCTTGATCATTTAGTTAAACTAAAGAAAAGAATATAGAGGAGAAAAGAAATCCATGTGCCTACAAACTACCAGTTATGCATGCAGAGGAGAAAAATAAATCCATGCATGCATGGGTTATCAATTATGCATGTGAAGCATGATTTTTAATGTACTCATCAAAACTAGAGAAGACTTGTTGAAGCATGTCCAAATCCAGCCCATCAACCCAACTGTCTTCAAACTTGATCCTTTCTAACTCCGCAGCAACAAATCCTCTCATGTCTTTTAGCTTTGTTAACTCCCTCTTAGTAGCCCTCACTTCTTCTTTAATATCCATTAACCGATCTAATAGAAAGTCTTCTCCATCATATCCTTTTTGCATGACCTCTTTAAACCTATCATCCCATTTCTCTTTTATTTGGCTCAAAGATAGGCCCTCCTTCCCTGGTATATCACCATTTATAATAATAGAAATAATTGCTTCTAACTCTTCAAACTATTCATTCAGATCCTTGACAGAATCTTGAACTTCATTTTTATTCTTGTATAAAAAGTCATATCTAAATGGGACTATACAGGAGGTGTTTTCCAAGAAATATTTATTGTCCTCTTCAAGTATTGGTTGTTCTAGAAGAGTGGACTTCAGAAATTAATTAACCTCCTTCAGCCTCTGGCTATATCCTCTATACTCCTCCTCCTGTTCTCCCAATACTTTGACATACTCGTTCATCTCCTCTATTAACTACTTTTTTATCTTGTGAACCTCAAAAATGTTGTCCAACACTTCACCTATTTCCTGATTTAGTTTACCACTCCATCTATCCAACATTTCTGCCTTACTCCTTACCTGCACCAAATCAACCACTTCTTTCTTGCTAAGTAAAATTGGTGTCTCAATGGTGGCAACTTGTTGTGACCTCAGAGCAGAAACACTTTTCAAGAAAGTATGCAATTGATCTAATTGAGCCTTAAGCTCATCCTTTTTCTTCTTATCCTTCATCATTCTAGATTTAGTGGATGAAGCTACCACATCTATTAAGTTCATCTATTGATCTCTGGTGGGTCTCCCCAAGTTAAGCATGCCTAACTGATAATCAATTAATTGCATGTCCCTCACCTCCTTGTCCACCATCTATATTGCACATTCCACAATAATTTCTCCTCCATCGATGAGTCTAGTGGAATGCAATATCTTGGCCTTCTTCTTGGGCCTTTTCTTTTCAATTTACTTCATCAGATCATCCCAATTGAGAGGGTGTGAAGGTGTCACTTATTTCTTTTGCAGATCCAATTTCAACCAAGTGGGAGCATTTGGAGTAGTGTTCATTATAATTGAAGAAGAAGCAACAATATTAGTAGAGGGTGGTTGCACAATTACTTTAGGTTGAGAATCAACCTCTTGTATCTCTTGTTTTTCCTGCTCTACATTTAGTTGTGCAAGCTTCTCAGCTTCCTCCCTATCCTTTTGTTCTTGTATCCTCTTGTCTTCTTCTTCTTTTTTCAACTTTTATTCTTATAATATCTTCTTCTCAAGTTCCTGGTTTCTCTCTTCCTCCAATGCATTAATTTTATCTGCATCTTCCTTTTTCTTTCTGTAGTTTCTTAGCCAGCTCCTCGACAACTTTATCTCTTTGCACAAGTTTTGCTTCCTCTTTATTTTAATAGGCCTCTTCAACTAGTTTCAATTTTTCCATAAGAACTTATTTTTTCCTTCGTTGCTTTGCCTTTTCTTCCTCTAGATCATGAATTTTCTGTACTAACTCTAGCTTATCATTTTCTTCTTTGATCTTGAGTTCCTGCACCTTTTTCTTTTGTTGTTTTTCTATTTCACCAGCTCTTCGTTTGGTTTCTACCTATTTTTGCTGGAGTAAGGAATCAACTCATGCCTTATCATCAATTGCCTTTTTCTTCTCCATCACCTATGCATGTGCTTGAGCATCTGAGGCTTTCTTTGCTCCTCAAACAAGGGCCATTG
Organism: Sequoiadendron giganteum; assembly: GCA_007115665.2. Taxonomy (NCBI): domain Eukaryota; kingdom Viridiplantae; phylum Streptophyta; class Pinopsida; order Cupressales; family Cupressaceae; genus Sequoiadendron; species Sequoiadendron giganteum. The sequence goes on along the minus strand of CM021107.1, from coordinate 280,584,476 downwards.
ATCTTCCTCAGTCAAAATATGTTCAATTTCTTCTTCTAGAGGCATCTTTTCTTATGCATCTTTCTCTGATAAGGTCTCATCAAAATCTATTTCAACCTCATGAACCTCTAGGTTGACTCCTTTTCCCTTTAGTGCCTCAGCTATACCATGAAGAGTTCCTTCAGGAATCTCTCTACTTGGTTGCGTTGTAAGAGGGACTTGAAAAGATGACTCACCTATGGCTGGTGTTGAAACCCCCGATCCTATTTGGGTATCCTCCTCTTGCACTCCAGGTAACTCTTGGGTAGATTTTTCAAGCTCGATCTATTCAATGTCAGGAGGGAAGAATTCTAAGGGCTCCTTGGAAGGAAATTTCCTCTTCATTCTTTTATATCCCTTCCCCTTCTTAGGAGTTGGTCCTTGAAGAGTTTTGGTTCTTAGGACAGCCTAGTGGATACTTCTATCCAAGACTGGCCTCCCTATTTGTTTGATATCGATGGTCTCCTCAATATCCCAATCCACCGAATCCAAAATTTTGGTGCCAATATTTAATGCTTCATATGATGGATCTAACACAACTCCATCATCTGCTAATGTATCAAGGATGTCATCTTTGATCCAAAATTCTACCATGAGTGAAATGGGTAACCTCTCATAATTCCTTTTCTTGAGGTCATACTCATCTTGAAGATCACTCCAAAAATCCTCTAACAGGTTGAAATGTTTATCAAAAACCGAAGGAAAAAAGGCATTCATTTTATTCCTTGGGTCAAAGTTCTTTTGAGCATTGTACAAAACTAGCTTCAAATGTATTAATTCGCTACAAAATACCTTAGCTCCCACAAGATGTGGGAAGTTGTATTCACCCAATTGCATGGGAAACTTATGACACTATTTTTTGTGCTTCAAGTTAAATTGTGCATTAATCCCCAGAGCTTGATATACAAATTCCATTAGAACCATCCTGTTGCTACAACATATTGGAAGTAAGTGGGGATGACCTTCAAATATAGCCCGTCTGAAATAAGTGAACTTGGGGTATTGGATATACCAACGTCCCCATTCTGTGATAAAGGCCATAGCTTCCTGGCTCAATATGTATCTCACATCTCCATTAAGTTGGTTAATGATTACATATAAGAATGCATCATTAACCCTTCTAAATTGTGTTTCAAAAACTTGTAGAGATAGCTGATCATAATGATCCCATACTTTCCTTTGTCCATCAGCTTCTCCCAATATTCCCACTCTATTCAAACCTAGAAAGATGGCTCCTCTAGATGCTACATAGACAACATAAGAAGTCATAAAAAACATCTTGGTTTCACTTATTCTAGTTAACTCATCATGAATAGTATCAGAGACAATCATTGGCCAATCAAACTATTATTTTCCATTAAATATGGTCTAAATGAAGGGAAACATCCATTCCTTAAAATGAAATGCATCCCTCTTTCCAAAGGCTCTAGACAACATCATTATTAGTTCCAATACTTATTTGTAGAATTCTTTCCTCTTTGATTGATCATGAAGCTTGGTCAGAGAATTCTTCTATGTTCTCAACCACTTCTTGTTCAAGTGAGCCTTGTTAGCCTCCTTGTATTTTCTATATATACCCAAAGCATCTGCATCCTTTAACTATACTAGGCTCTTTGGATCTAGGACACTAAACATGTGCTGAAACATTGCCTAGTGGCTAGATTGTAAGCTCCTACTACTGTCATAATCAACTCTAAGCATTGGATGGATAGAGGAAATAAGGTGATGTGCACCAAGCCGGACTCAAATATTCTTAAAGTTCTCCCTGTTACATCCTCAACGAATGTTTCTGAATATAGCTCCTCAAAATTGCATTGGCCTAGATTGGTGTTAGTTATATTAGACCAATCTAATTCCACTTTTCTTGCAATGACAATAGGATCCCTATGGTTATACCTCAAGGTATAAGGTAGTTGCTCCAGCTTAATCTTCTTAGGCTTAGTTTCTACCTTTGAAGTTTCTTCAAGCCAATTCCTTTGGGAAGCTTCTCCTAATACTCTTGACATTATTTAGCTTCCTGCAACAAAACCTCTAATTAGATCCTTGAATAAACATCACAAAATATTCTTTAAAATCTTACCCTTCAAATATCTACCGGAGGTGGAACCAAGCAAAAAAACATTCTAAACAGTCTCTTTTGAAACACTATCGGGCTTAGAGCCAAAACCATTATTGAGATTACAGTAATAACATGCGGGACCGGAGTCAGAATTGGAATGGTAACCATAATAAGAACTAGAATGGAAAATGATTTGGTTTAATTCAGATTTTCTAATTTCACATTCAATTCTGGTTCTTCTTCCACTTAGATTATCGTTATTTTGAAAGAATGCTTCTTAACGTAAGCGGAGTTGGAAATGGGATGGAAACTAAAATTAATTACTTATTGGAAAACATGGTTCAATGTCTAGATTGATTCCAATCCTGCTTCCGCCTAAAATAACCATGACGTCATAAGTGATTTTAACAATTCGATAAATAACTTCATGATTTTAAGGACTAGGTCATACCAAAATGAAAGGGGCTTAAAAATAACCTAATAAAACCATCCCCAAATGACTGAGAGGTGACTTTAATATTTAGGGCATCATTTTTAAATTAAAAATGTGAACACATTAAAACCCTAAACCAAAAAAACCGTCGATTCCAAATAACTAGGGCACAAATTTAACCCCATTCAAACTAAATAGATCAATGCACAACAAGATCTCTACGAGAAAAAGACAATTTACCAAACCATACTCACTATAAAATAGTAACTAACCTACACATTTAAAAACTAGGGCACCACGATGCGGTCACGACTAGAACGTGAAAACGATCGTGTTTAAAACAAACAGACAGGAAACAAAACCATAAAAGGAACATAAGAAACCAAGAAAACTTAAACAAAAGAGAAACAAAAAAAAAAACAAGCTCATAGAGAATCACAAATTCGCATGAAACCAAACAATCCAAGATGAACACAAACAAAAAGTGCAAAAATAAAAAAGAAATACGAGAATAGAAAACCCTACCTCGAACGCAAATAAATAGGTTAACTCCTTGAAGCAATCTGCATGCAACTGTCTCTCGTTCAATCGATTCACTCACACAAAAGCTCCACGGAAACTTTGGTTCACTCTTAGATCTCTTGACAATAATGAAGATAACTATGCGTTAATTCCTAATTAAGGTAAAAACTCAGAGTTTCACGCATGCATGGAAACTGTAATTAATGTCACAAATGTGGTAGAGCAGAGTCAGAACTATAGAAGGAATTGACACATTACTGTTGTGATACTTCAATAAATTCAATGACCAAGAAATGGCGGCAGTGGAATTGGAATGGAAAATGTTTCAGAAATTGGTTTAACTTTCTAACTTGGCTCTCGTTTCAGTTCCGGTTCTGCGAACAAAGAATAAAGCAAAACCAAATATCAAAATAAAACAAAAAGACAAAAATGCGAAAACTTAACATAACAAACCCATTTTAAGATAAAAGACCAAAAAGTGGAGGCGGAAGTGAAACAGGATTGGATTTTGAAATTTTGAATAAATTCAGACTTAACTTTCAGTCTGGCTCTGGATCCAATAAAGACAAACAAAAAGAAGACTGTCAAGATGGGAATTGGATTTTGTTTTGAAAGAACTTTTAAAACCCAATTCCGTTCCAGCTCCGGTTCTGACAGAGGAAACCAAAGAAAACAAAGTGTTGGAAAATCAAGACTCCAAACTTTGTTTGAAAAACAACCAAGGATAAAACATAAAGGGGGACCCATTTTGACCAAGGCAAAAAATTGGGTGGTTACACAAGGCATAACAAATGGCGACTCGGCTAGGAAAATGGTTTACCCATTTTCAAGATACCCAAGAAAAATTTAGTCACCCTTAAACTACCTGGCTCATGAAGCATGCTAACTTGAATAAGATCAGATATATCTAGAATAAAGTTGAGCTAGAATCTCAAATGTATGTGCTCATGGATTATTTCTGAATCTGATTTTGTGTGTATATTGTGCATCTTTCTTTATAGATACTTTCTCTGCTCTTGGACAACTATACCTAAGATTCAAGCTACATAGGTTGAGTCCTTTAATTATCATGCAATAAAATCTTGGGTATTTCTCCGCTGCCAGATAGGCATCCATAGCCCTGATGGAGATACCTCTAGTTCTCTCAAAGCATTGCTCTACTACCAGCCAGACATCCATAGCCCTGATAGAGATACTTGTTTACCCATTTGATATTGAGTTTTCCTTTTCTTTCTTTCTTTTCATTATCATTTTTTTTACTCAATCTTCACTTGTGGAAATATTTTATGCACCTTCCTCAATACTCAAACACAATAGATCTGAAATGTGGGTTGATAACTACAATAGATTTCATGATAGTCTTGGAATCAGATTTTTCACTTGAATTTAAAGGTAGAACCATCCTAAAATAGATAGGCATTTACTTAGGCAGATGTTTTTTTTTTCTAATTTGGTGATAGATTTTTTATCCTTATTCATGAGATATTCACAATGTATCTTCTATCCTTAATAACTTTTCAAACCCAGATTATAATGATCATAAAACATGAGTTTCAGAACGAAATCCTTTTTAATAATGATGATGAAAATACCCAAACCAATTTGTCTCCTATTACCAGTAGTATACTTTGAATAACAACCCCTTGATCTTGAGATGAACAAAATGAAGATCCCTAATGAAACAAGACAAAACAAAACAAACAAAAAAAAAGAAAACAAAATGAAAAAAAAAAAACTAAAACTTAATTACATATGATATAGTATAATACATTTTCTTTAAAACATCAAACCTTCTATGCACCAAAATAGTGCTTGAGAAACTAACCATTAACTAGTAATGGAATAGGATCTCCTATTAAGGTAACTAAACGAAAAGAATTCTTGCCTAGTATCTCAACCACTTGGTATGGTCCTAACCAAAGTCTATCAAACTTTTGGTGATCTCCTTTCTTTTCTTTGGCTTCATCCCATAGTAACACAAGATCTGATATCCAAAATGATTTTATCTTGGCTCTTTTGTCAAACCAACTTTTGAGGATAGCCTGATGCTTAGAGAATTGTTGCAAAGAAACATCTCTTTGCTCTTCCATGTTAAGCAAATTAAGTAATCTAACCTCAATCCTATAATCCTTGGTATAAAATTCCTGCATGAACTTAAGAATAGGTATCTATAAATGGATTGGGAAGACAAGGTCTTGGCCATAGACTAACTTAAAAGGTGAATTTCCTAGAGTTTCTTTGATTCAGGTTCGATCTGCCCATAAGGCAAATCTCAACTGGGTGTGCCAGTCTCTAGGATTGTTTTCTTGCAATCTTCTTATCACTTCCAACAAGTTTTTATTAGTGGTCTCAATCAATCCATTTCCCCGAGGGTAGTAATTAGATGAATAATTCAAAATAATTTTATGTTCATATGCCCATTGAATGAATTCAAAAGAAGAAAAAGCAGGGCCATTATCACATACCAGAGGAAATGGAACTCCAAATCTGGTTGTGATGCTCTCAGTCAAAAACTTGATGACCACCTTTGTGGTGCTATTTTTGCAAGGCTGGGCCTCAGTCCAGTGTGTATAGTAATTAGTTGCAGTCAAGATGAATTTATGTCCTATATAAAATTTGAGATTAATAACACATACAAAATCAAAAGCCCATTGATAAAATGACCTTACATCATACACTGGTTGCAAAGGCATTGCAAGATTTCTTTCCCTGGGTGCAGAAGTTTGGCATACATGACAAGTTCTGACATGTTGGTGTGAATTTCAAAATACATAAGGAAAATAATAGCCTGATCTAATAATATGATGGGCCAAAGCATCCACAAATCCATGTCATGTTCCATTTCTTCCATGAAACTCAAAAATAGCATGCTTGGCCTCTTGTTGATCTAAACAGTGCAAGTAAATCCCTTGAAAATTATTTCTTTAGATGGATCCCCCCTTTAAGAATGTAGAGGGAACTCTTCATCCTCAATGCTCTCCTCTGAGTAGCATTCATTCCTTTTGGACATTTGTTATTGAGAAGGAAGAAAATCAAGTTTGCATAGCAAGGATCCTAGTAAATGACTTGACAGTATACTACTAACAAGTGATGTTTTTGTCCACATCAACCATTTCCTTTAAGAAACCTTTCCCTCAAACGAGTTTCATAAGATGAATCTCTAAATCAAATTCTTGTAGAATTTCCATCCACTTTCCTCTTCACTCTCCTAATTCACTTTGCATCAGAAGAGACTTCACATCTGGATCTAGAACTATAGCCATTACTTGACTTCAAAGAATGTAATGTCTGAACTTTTTTACCGCTCGTACTAATGCAAAGGCTTATTTTTCCAGTGGTGGGTATCTCACTTCGGAATTTTTAAATGGAGAGCTCATAAAGGAAATAGGTCTTCATTCTCCCTCTCCTCTTAGTTGTGTTAACACAACTGCATATGAATGTTCAGATGCAAAATAATAGATATAAAAAGGTTTTAAATAATCTGGGCTTGTCAAAATAGGTGCCTCAAATATAGACTGTTTGATCTGCAAGAAAGCAGATTTAGCCTCATTACTCCACTCAATCTTTGCCTCTTTCTTCATCATCTCATTTAAAGGTTTGATGATCTTTGCAAACCTTGTTATAAAAATTCTAACAAAATAAATCCTCCTGAAGAAGGACCTCATTTCTTTCTTGCTACCTAGCCTTGTCAATTTTAAGATGGCCTCCACTCAATTAGGATCTATGGATATCCCTTCTTTGGATATGATGTGACCTAGGTGTTTCCCTTTAGATACTCCAAACACACACTTGTTTGGATTGAGAGAGACACCATAGCTTATACATTTCTTGAGAACTTTTTCCAGATCAACAGCATGGTCTTCTCTATTCTTAGAAAAGATGGTTAAATCATCCACATAAATGATTATACACTTTCCTATCAAATATTTGAAAGCTACATCCATTTCCCTTTGAAAGGTTGCTCCAACATTGATAAGACCGAATGGCATCCTCTGATAGGCAAATGTGCCCCATTTGGTGGTGAAAGTTGTCTTCATTCTATCCTCATGACTGACAAGAACCTAATTGTAGCCAAAATAACCATCCAAAAATGACACCATCTAAGATCCATTAACCTTTTTTAATACCTCATCCACAGAGGGCAACAAATAATTATCTTTCTTAGAGGCTTTGTTTAGATTCCTTAAATCAACACATAATCTGATTTCACCATTCTTTTTGCGTACAGGAACTAAATTTTCCACCTAGGTAGAATGTCTAGCAAGAAAGATTATCCTTGCAGATAGGAGCTTTTGCACCTCTTTCTGGATCACGGGCTCAATTAAAGCATTGACCGGACATTTTTTCTGATGGAAGGGCTTGGCTTCTAGCTTGAGAGGTATGGTATGTGTGATCACCGAAGTGTCAAAGGTTTTTAAATCATCATAACTCCAATTAATGGCTGCAATTTTTTTCTCCAAAACTTTAACTATTTGGTCCTTAATTTTTTGATGACAAGTCTTTCCTATGAGAACATTCCTTTCAGGGCCTGAGTGAGTCAGATTGACAGATTCATATTTCCCTCCTTCACTCTCTGTGGGCACTCTTTGACAAGCCCGTGGGTCATAATCAAATATTCTTTCCGAATTTACCATCCCTTTCAGAATGTTATTACTTTTCAAATCCAATATCCCTTCTTCACTCTCTTTCTTAGGATCCCAATATCCCTGATCTCTTTTAGACTCATCTATTATCTGTCCCTCAAAAACATTAGAACTTGCCAAAAATGCCAATATATGTTGATCATCATGAAATACCTTAAAATTTTGGACATTATCAGGGACAGCTGGGATGGAAATTAATTCCATTGAAAATCTCTTTAGATTAGAATCTTGCATGGGTTCCAATGTGCTAGTAGCAACAACAAGTGGATCTACAATTTGATTAGCTTCTCTAGGGATCAAAGTAATCCCAAATGCATCAAAGTCTTCAATTAAATTCCAAACTCTATTTTTGTACGCAACCAGTCTTTTGTTATGACATGTATACTAGCTACGTACTTGTTTTACAATCACTTCAGAATACCCCATAATTGTGAGAACAATAACCTTATTTTTATGAGAAAATATAAGTCCGTGAGCTAGTGCTTCATACTCAACCACATTTTTTGTGTAGCCAAACTGCAATCTATAAGATGCAAAGTAAGTTTTCCCTTTGGGGTTGGTTAGTTCAATCCCTACCCCACTTCTGCTTTAGATTTGGAACCATCAAATTCAAGAGTCCACATTTGGTCCTTGGCTGGGGATTCTCTCTTTTTAGAGATAATAGGGAATGACTTACTTGGGATGTGTGGCAGCTCAAACTTTTGCTGGTCCTCAGAAATTGACTTGGGACAAAGCTCATTTGAATATTTTTTTATGTTTTTAAATTGCTCAAAAATTTCACCTTAAAAAACTTCTTGGGTTAACCTGTAAACCAGCTCATCTTTCATCAATGCCTTAGGCATTGGCAAAGCATCTGGGATAGGTGTATTGAATAGGGATTGAGACACCTCAACCTCTTCTTGAATTTTAGAACTTAGAACCTAAGTCTACTCTACTAGTGAGGAACCTTCTTCTTGAGGAAGGCTAGTCCTAGTAAGAATGGTAGCATCCTTGACTTGAAAAGAAAACTCGTTGACAGGGGTTTGGGGTTTCTCTTGACATATTTATTGAGGTTTTTCTACATGACTTAAAATATCTAGGCATGATTGGAATGTTAACTCTGAATCATTGTGATAATGAATCCTGCACCAATTAGGAAGCAACAAACTACTCAAATCAGTTTCTTCTCCTAACACCATCTTATCTTGTTGCAATTTACTTATTATAACTTATTGGTTGACGCAAACCATTGGGGCACCATGTTATAGGGGAAATGTATCCCTAGGATTAAGTACATAGAAATTAAGGACTTCCTCTTGTTTGTAAACTCCTATCTCAGTCTTGAAATATGCTACTTCATTTGAAGCATCATATTCTATAATCATATGCTTGAGTCTTGGTTCACTCTCAATCCTTATCTCCATTGCAACCCCCTTCCAGGGTAGCCACATGTGAGAGAAATCCAAGGACAAATATCCCCCAATAATTTTCATTAGCTCCCAACTTAGAAGCATACCATATGTCTCTAGGATATCAGCCACTTGGATATCTATGTAGGTTTGGATCCTTGGATTTGATCCAACTTGTACATGCATGTTTTTTAATTCTCCTAAAACATTGAACTTAGTTTTGTCTAACTGAATCACTTTCTTATTGGTCAGGATAGGAATTAATCCTAACTTCTTAAATATTGAAAAGGGCATAACATTTCCCGATGCTCTAGAGTCTAATAAATAGTTATGCAAATTCTTTCCAAAAACCCGCAGACTTGCAAGAAAAGGTGGGGTACTAGTCTTACCTTTATAGATAGTTGCATTTGTATCCTTTACTAGAGTCACTTTACCTTTTCCTTTTAAGTGGTCTGCCCCCTCTAGGGCTTTCAATACCACTTCACATTCAACTGGGCACCACTTCATGATATCAAAGAATGACAATGATATCTTTTATCTCTGTAGTTCTGCAATAAAATAAAAGTATGAATCATTCCTCACTTGATATTTGGGAAAAGGAGGTGGATTACCTCTATTCTAAAAATCATAGGGTCCCTTTGGTGGTGGTGGAGTATTATTTGCATTTTGGTTAGGTGGTACCATCTTGTTTGGAGGTGTAGATGTAGTAAATGGTCCCTTATTCTGATTTCTTAGAAAGTGACCACCTTTGGATTGAAAGGATTAGGCATCATACACATCCTCCTCTAGCTCATTATCTCCCTACATGGGAAATTGGTATTTATCTTCAATAGTCTCATAAGTCATAGCAGTACTTACTGGACATTATCTTGATTGGAATTTCCTGCTCGAGGATGGGCACCAACTTGTGCAATCTTTACTATTTTCTCCATTTCTAGGCAATTAACCTCTGAATGTGCTACAATATCATGTAACCTGCACCAATTAGTAATGAAATTAAGGTCAACCACATTAGCAGTATGTGATCTCTCCTCACCTGACTGATAATTATGGAAAACTCCCCCATTGTTAGGTCCACTATTCCATTGCCTATTTTTGTTGTTGGACCTCTAGTTGTATCCTCTATTCTAATTTTGGTAATTTTGATTAGAGGAATTCTGATTCTAAAATTTCTAGTTGGTGTTTTGATTCCCATTCTAATTAGAATAATTCCCTTGGCTGTTGTAACCTCCCTGGTTTTGATAGTTCTGATTTTGGTGGTGGGGAGGGTTTTTCCTAAGTTGTGCCATGTCATTAGACATTTGAGATAGAGTCTTCTTGAGAGTTTCTAGCTCACTAGTTAGTTGAACAGTTTGCTCATTTTGCACAGTTTGCACTATGGATGCAGAATGAACATGGGTTGATCCTCCCACTTGTTGTTGTTGATTTTGAGGTTTTTGGGAAGAATATTGCATGCCATTGCCAAAAAAGGGCATGGTAGGTGGGGCTTGTAACTCAGACACATGTCCATATTGGGAGTAAGACATCCCTAGAATAGTATTGTACAATGGTGGGTTAGGCATCTGATAATTCATGGGAGGGAGAGCTACTCCTAAACCTCCTAATTGTAGACCGATCAATTGTTGCAATTTGATAGCTAGATGATAAACCTTAGATAGGGAGTCAATATCATTGGCCTAATAAGTTCTCTACAAGAATAAGCCAATCAAGGGATCGACAACTCTTAAATATGCTTGAATGGAAATATTCTCAGCTACTAAGTAAGGGTCTTGCAGTCTATGAAACATCCTTTGGAACCTAGTGTTAAATAGAGGCAATGGCTCATGATGTTCCTTCCTTATGGTGGAAAACTGGTGATACAAGATGGCAGGGTTTACATAAACTTGGAATTGATTAATGAATGCATTTTTTAAATCTGTCCAACCCATAATAGATCCTTGGGGAAGATTTAAATACCAGTTACATGCCATATTTTCCAAACAATAAGGAAACAATATATATACCACATCTTGATGAGAGAATTAAGCACGTGTACAAGAATCTTTGGATGCTTGTATATGGTCCTCAACACTTCTTGATTGACCATGCATGTACTTGGGACAAAAAATTTCTAGGTTCTTGGGTAAATCATGGATTCCTCCTGGAATAGTCCCTAGCGGAGAGGGGTTATTCACAAAATAAGCCATGGGTAGGATTGGTTGAGCAGGTGGTGATATAGGCCGAATTGGTGGTGACACTGGCCTAACAGGTGGGGGTGATATTGGTCGAGCCAGTGGTGGTGATGTAAGTTGAACAAGTGGTGGTGTAGGTGGATTTCGTTGAAATCCCAATGGAGTAAACGGTGGTGGTAATGTAGGTATCAATATTCTACGAGCATGGGGTCTAGGTCTAACCGAGGTTTGGAGTTCTTGTAATGGTTCAGAATCAGTAAAGGATCTAAGAATCCTCCCGTATTTCTCTAGTGAGAATGACACAATGTGAGCCAACTTGTTTCTTCAGGCCCTCCTTCTAGCACTAGATCTGTTGATGGTGAAAATTACACAAACAATGTTAAACAAAATATCTCTACTCTATTCTCCTGAAAAAGAAATACAACATATAGTAGCCTAACTCCCAAGGTCCTGGTAGTTGGTTCTAAACTATCTAGTGTCACTCAATTGGTCCATGCAACTGTAGTATTCAAGGGGCCTTTGCTGGTAATGAGAAATGTAAGAAATGACCTATTCATTGAACTGCTCTTAATGAAAAGGGGGTTTTTAAATAAAAGAAAAAGATAGATCAGGGCATACATCAGTAAAATATGAATAAAAATTATCTAGTATCCAGACATATATATTCAACAATAGATGTTCCTCCAACAAATCAAGAAAACCATAGCATGATGCAATTTATAGAATAGTCCATGCTATTGCATGCATCTAAGGTGCTTAATTTAACATCAAAATCACACATCATAAATATTTCAAATATTCCAAAAAAACACACTCATTCGTTGCCAAGATCATAGATCAACAAACTTCAATAAATTCAATTCTCAGATAATCAAATGAAATAATCCTTAAATCTGGTTTCTTCTAAGGATTTTCATCACAAAAGAAACACTTATTCTTCAAAACAATCACTAGCATATAGATAGACTATAATTCATCAGTGTTATCAAATAAACTCAATTTCAACACCATATTGCATAAAAACCTGTTATTATATTCAACTGTAAATAAAAATAACAAAGTATCTCTGTAAAAAAACTACAAAAAATTCTATCTCCTACTATCAGGTGGCTAATTTTATTCTCATTAGCCAACCCTTACAATATGATACCTCAAAGGTATTTATAGATATACAAAAACCTGAAGTCCTTTCTATCTTAGTTCGATCCGCCTTTTTAGGATTTTAAGTCTTCCTAGAAACTTTGATCAATTTTATCTCTAGTTCTCACCTTGATCATTAAGTTAAACTAAAGAAAAGAATATAAAGGAGAAAAGAAAGCCATGCACCTACAAACTCCCAGTTATGCATGCAGAGGAGAAAAAGAAAACCATGCATGCATGAGGTTATCAATTATGCATGCGAAGCCTACTCTATAATGTACTCATCGTAACTGGAGAAGACTTGTTGAAGCATGTCCAAGTCCAGCCCATCAACCCAGCTGTCTTCAAACTTGATCCTTTCTAACTCCACAATAGCAAATCCTCTCATATTTTTTAGCTTTGTTAACTCCCTCTTAGCAGCCCTCACTTCTTCTTTAATATCCATTAATCGATCTAACAACAAGTCTTCTCCATCATCTCCTTTTTGCATGACCTCTTTAAACCTATAATCACATTTCTCTTTTATGTGGCTCAAAGATAGGACCTCCTTCACTGGTATATCACCATTTATAATAATAGAAATAACTGCTTCTAACTCTTCAAACTGTTCATTTAGATCCTTGACAGAATCTTGAACTTCATTTTTATGCTTGTATAAAAAGTCAGATTTAAACCGGACTATATTGGAGGTCTTTTCCAAGAAATCTTTATTGTCCTCTTCAAGTATTGACTATTCTAGAAGATTGGACTTCGACAATTTATTAACCTCCTTCATCCTCTAGCTATATCCTTTCTACTCCTCCTCCTGTTCTCCCAATACTTTGACATAATGGTTCATCTCCTCTATTAACTCCTTTGTTATCTTGTGAACCTCAAAACTACTGTCCAACACTTCACCTATATCCTAATTTAGTTTACCAGTCCATCTATCCAACATTTTTGCCATACTCCTTACCTACACCAAATCATCCACTTCTTTCTTAGTAAGTAAAATTGGTGTCTCAATGGTGGAAACTTGTTGTGACCTCGAATCAGAAACACTTTTTAAGAAAGTATGCAATTGATCTAATTGAGCCTTAAGCTCATCCTTTTTCTTCTCATCCTTCATCATTCTAGATTTAGTTGATGAAGCTACCACATCTATTAAGTTCATTTGTTGATATCTTGTGGGTCTCCCCAAGTTAACCATGCCCAACTGATAATCAGGTAATTGCATGTCCCTCACCTTCTTGTCCACCATTGGTATTGCACATTCAACAATAATTTATCCTCCATTGGTGAGTTTATTGGAATGAAAGATCTTGGCCTTCTTCTTGGGCCTTTCCTTTTCAATTTCCTTCATCATATCATCCCAATTGAGAGGTTGTGAAGGTGTCACTAATTTATTTTGTACATGCAATTTCAACCAAGTGGGAGCACTTGGAGTAGTGGTCATTATAATTGAAGAAGAAGCAACAATACTAGTAGAGGGTGGTCGCACAATTAATTTAGGTTGAGAATCAACCTCTTATATCTCTTGTTTTTCTTGCTCTACATTTAGCTATGTAAGATTCTCAGCTTCCTCCCTATCCTTTTGTTCCTGTATCCTCTTATCTTCTTCTTCCTTTTTCAACTTTTCTTCTTCCAAAGATCTTCTTCTCAAGTTGTCAGTTTCTCTCTTCCTCCAATGCCTTAAGTTTATCTGCATCTTCCTTTTATTTTTGTAGCCGCTTGGCCATCTCCTCAACATCTTTCTCTCTTTGCACATGTTCTTCTTCCTCTTTCTTTTTATAGGCCTCTTCAACCAGTTCCAATTGGGCCACAAGAACTTCTCTTTCCCTTCGTTTCTTTTCCTCTTCTTCTTCTAGATCATGAAATTTTTATTCTAACTCCATCTTATCATTTTCTTCTTTCATCTTGAGCTCCTGCTCCTTTTGCTTATGTCATTTTTCTATTTCATCAACTCCTCATTTGGATTCTACCTATTATTGTTGGAGTAAGGCATCAACTTGTGCCTTAGCATCAATTGCCTTTTTCTTTTGCATCATTATTAGGTCTGACACTTCTTTGTAGAATTCTATCCTCTTTGGTTGATCATGAAACTTGGTCAGAGACTTCTTCTCTATTCTCAACCACTTCTTGTTCAAGTGAGACTTGTTAGCCTCCTTGTATTTTCTATATATACCCAAAGCATCTGCCTCCTTTAACTGTACCAGGATCTTTGGATCCGAGACACTAAACATATGTTGAAACATTTGAGGAATGATCACATTGTCCTATGCATCCATACATTGCCTAGTGGCCAGATTATAAGCTCTTGTTGCTCTCATAATCAACTCCAGGCATTGGATGGATAGAGGAAATAATGTAGTGTGAGCCAGGATGGACTCAACTATTCTTAAAGTTCTCCCTATTACATCCTCAATGAATGTTTCTAAATATGGCTCCTCAAAATTGTATTGGCCTAGATTGGTGTCAGTTATATCAGACCAATCTGATTCCACTTTCCTTGCAGTGACAACAAGACCCCTATGGTTATACCTCAAGGTATAAGGTAGCTGCCCCGACTTAATCTTCTTAGGCTTAGTTGTTGCCTTTGAAGTTTTTGTAGGTTGATTCCTTTGGGAAGCTTCTCCTAATACTCTTGACATGATCTAATTAGATCCTTGAATAAACATCACAAAATATGCTTTAAAATCTTGCCCTTCATATATCTACCAGAGGTGGAACCAAGCAGAAAAATATTCTAAACAATCTCTTTTGAAACACTATTGGGCTCGAAGCCAAAACTGTTATTGAGATTATAGTAATAACACTTGGGACCGGAGTCAGAACTGGAATGGTAACCATAATCAGAATCGGAATGGAAACTGATTTGGTTTCATTCAAATTTTCTAATTTCACTTTCAATTCCGGTTCCACTTCCACTTAGGTTATCGTTATTTTGGAAGAATGCTTCTTATGGTAAGTGGAGTCAGAAACAAGATGGAAATTGAAATTAATTACTTATTGGAAAACATGGTTCAAAGTCTAGATTGATTCTGATCCTGCTTCCGCCTAAAATAACCATGACATCATAAGTGATTTTAACAATTCAATAAATAACTTCATAATTTTAAGGACTACGTCATACCAAAATGATAGGGTATTAAAAATAACCTAATAAAACCATCCCCATATGACCGAGAGGCGACTGCACTATTTAGGGCATCATATTTAAATTAAAAACATGAACACATCAAAACCCTAAACCAAAAAACCGTCGATTCCAAATAACTAGGGAACAAATTTAATCCCATTCAAACTAAACAGATCGATGTGCAACAGGATCTCTAAGAATTTTTATTTTTTACCAAACCCTACTCATTGTAAAACAGTAACTAACCTATGCATTTAAAAACTAGGGCACCACAATGCGGTGACGACTAAAATGTGAAAACGACCATGTTTAAAACAAACAGACAGGAAACAAAACCATAAAAGAAACATAAGAAAATAAGAAACCTTAAACAAAAGAGAAAAAAACAAAACACACGAAATCACAGAGAATAACAAATTCGCACGAAACCAAACAATCCAAGATGAACAGAAACGAAAAATGTGAAAATAAAAAAAGAAATACGAGAATAGAAAACCCTACCTTTAATGAAAGTAAATAGGTTAACTCCCTGAAGCAATCTACATGCAACTGTCTCTCTTTCAATCGATTCACTCACACAAAAGCTCCACTGTAACTCTAGTTCACTCTTCAATCTCTTAACAATAATGATGATAACTATGCATTAATCCCTAATTAAGGTAAAAACTCAGAGTTTCATGCATACATGGCACCTATAATTAATTCCATAGATGTGGTAGAGTGGAGTTGGAACTGCAGAAGGAACTGGCACATTACTAATGTGTGACTTTAGTAAAGTCAACGACCAAGAAATAGTGGGAGCAAAATTAGAATGGAAAATGTTTTGGAAATTGGTCTAACTTTCCAACTTGGTTCTTGTTCCAATTCCGATTCCGTGAACAAAGAAGAAAGTGAAAGAAAATATCAAAATAAAACAAAAAAAATGAAACGCAAAAACTTAACATAACAAACCCATTTTAAAATAAAAGACCAAAAAGTGGAGGCGGAAGCAGAACGTGATTGGATTTTGAAATTTTGAATAAATTTGGACTTAACTTCCAGTTCAGCTCCGGCTCCAATAAAGACAAAAAAAAAGAAGACCATCGGGATGGGAATTGGATTTTGTTTTGAAAGAAGTTTTAAAACCCAATTCAGTTCCGCCTCTGGTTCTGACAGAGGAAACCAAAGAAAAAAAGTGTTGGAAAAGAAAGAATCCAAACTTTGTTTGAAAAACAACCAAGGATAAAACATAAAGGGGGATCCATTTTGACCAAGGAAAAATATGGGGTGGTTATGCAAGGCATAACACTTAGAAAATTAAATTCAAGGATAGATGTATGTCCCCTCTTGATTCTACTTGCTTTATGAAGGTGGAATCATGGTAGAAATCCAACCAAATCACACTAGACAAGTCCATCATAGGTAATTTCCAAGTATCATGCCACCTGATGATAGAAATTTTATGAGAGTGAGAGTCAAACCACTATTCCAATGCAAAAAATAGCATCGAAAATGGAGTTTGCTAGCTCCTATTATGTTAGTTTAGATAAAAAGCACTTTTTTCTTTGTAACAAAAAGTGACCTAAATGTGCATGTATATAAAGATAAAAGAGAAGGTAAATTACATTCATTTTATATTTTACCTTTTTGTAGAGTGATCTTGGAGTAGAGTGAGCCACCATGCCAAGCAGATGCCCATCCACTTGTCCATGGATTGAGCTTCTATGGGAGGTGGCCGCATGGGGTGAGCTATAGCCTATTTTAAGTGGATTTCGCCTTCTCTGTTCTTTGATTTAATCAAATTTTGTTATGTTTTATAAATATTTTGGATGAATTTATAGTCTAGGGAGGGTTTTTCCTTCCATTTTTTTAGATTGTTGCAAAGTGTCCTACTTTGTCGCAATCACAAAGTGTCCCACTTTCTCGTAAAGTGTCCCAGTTAAGGATTAAAGTTTCTAGAGTCTTTAATGAAGATATTCTAGAGTAACTTTACCACAATTTTTAACCATTAAAGCATAAATTTAAGATTTTAAGATGTTTTAAATGATATTTTTCTTCTTTTGTTATGGAAGACTACACCTTGGTCATTTCAACACCTAGGTGGCCATACATTGATCCGTCTTCAAGAGCATGTCGATCAACTACCTAAGGAGGATGTGCAGATCATCCAGTAGATGGGCCTCTATTGGGCCTATCTCTCATTGGCCATGTGGTATCATGACACCATGATAATGGCACTGGTAAAGAGATTGGACGTGGAAACCTCACCTTCCATCTACCTACAAAAGAGATGATGGTCACACTAGAGGATGTGTACCACATACTATGAGTGCCTATCCGAGGAGAGAGGGTATACCTAGCATAGGGCAGGATCTTTGAGGAGATGCAAACATACATTGAGTATTGCTTAGGAAAACCAGTTTGTTGTAGGTTCATGGGACCATGCATTAAGCTTTCATGGCTTCTACATGCACATTCACCACTTTTCAAGCACATTTTTATTTTCATAGTAGTGTTTGTACTAGTCCCCAATGGTCGTAGAGGAAATTTAGAGGGGGGCTAGTGCACATGATTCAAGACATGGAGCACTATCTTGTTGGCTTTGTATGGGGTTAGAGTATACTAGCACACCTATACTACGAATTGGTTTGGTTTAATTATGGAGAGTTTCACAACATGTTGCACTGCACCTTACTATAGACTTGGATCCTAGAGCACATTACTTGTACCAGGTCAATAGGATTCCTGATTGCTACAATGGTGGGATACCCATGGGTCTTTAGTTATCCCCTAAGACAGACATGGTAGCATGGTGGTGTATTGTTCTGGAGGTTTAGATTTGATAGAATGGGAAAGGAGGACATTGTATGGAGGCCCTATTTGATGGAGCTATTTTGGCAAGACACTACAAGACAACTGAGGCAGATGCAGAAGGATAGAAATTTGTTTGGGTGACATGATCATGTAGTGAGACCCTTCTACTATGATCACGTCGTGAGACAGTTTAGGAAGGTGTAAAGACAACCAACACTATGGTCTTCATATAGATGGTTAGTATGGAGCACTCACAAACCTAGGGACCTAAAACAACTAATAAAAAATGATCTCAACCAGAGCGGTTCAGAGGACGAAACAGGTGTTCCCCTAGTCTTCATTGTAGACTATGTCTAAATGACACATGAGTACAATGAGTGATGGGAGGTGTTTCAACCAAGAGCTATCTTTCCTATGGACTATCCTATGAGCTTTGTGGGACCTTTACTAGATCCAAGGGAGGAGGAAAGAGAGTCAGGTAGGAGAGTAGATCCAATAGATATATTCCTAGAGGGGGATGAGGATTCAAAGGATGAAAATGAATATGAAGGAGAGTAGGATGATGAGGAGACAAAGGATGAGAAGATCCAGCCTGTAAGCGAGGACAATGACAGAGGTCAGGCTAGTCCTCCTAGACCTGAGTGAAGAGATATAGTTCCCACACAGGTTACGAGGTCATAGTCTGCACATGCCAATGTTTGAGAGCACGAAGAGAGTAGTAGGGTGTTCAAGATTCCTACAGATCATGCTATAGACCCAGTTGATGATATTTATTATTATTATTTTTTTATGTATATCATGCTCATATATATGTATATATTATGATGATGTATATTTATTATTCTTATGATTTCTATCTCACAGGGCCCGTGATAGATCTTGAGGATCTCTTATGATGTGTAGTTGTAGAGATAGTGCCACCCCTTCATGTAGATGAGGCTATTGCCACCAAGTACATGCCCCCACCATTTGTGGCATAGTGCATGGACCTGTTCAAGCCTTATGTGAGACTCAGGGGAGCATATGATATCGATTCCAGGCGCATTGATAGAGCTAAGGATCACAAATCAACACTAGAGGTGGAGTTAGAGGAGGCTCGAGTAGCTTGAATATTTGAGAGATATTTATCTTACAGTAAGAGTTCAAGGGACTATAGAGAGAGAATGTCAAAATCTAGGCTGATAGAGACCACACAGAGTGAGAGTGTGTGGAGGAACTTATATGTGAGGGTGAGCTACGTGGGTCACTATGGACTATGCGGGAGATGTCAAGCATGAGTAGGTCCCAATTACAAACCACCATCTCTCAACGGAATTGGACACCACATCTTGAGGGATCCATCAGTCATAGGAAATAGTGACATTGTACTATTGATGAGATGTATTAAAACCTTTGATGTATATATATATGAGCATGTTTGGATTTTATATTTGTGTGTTAGATGGAAATGTGATTTATTAAATAATCTTTGTTAGACTATTCAATAAATATCTCCATGATCTAACATTTCTTTTTAAAGTTTTCTTACATTTATGATGTAGTATGTTATGCTAGATTAAATACACTTATGATTTAATTGAACCTTAAATGCAAATAAGGATTTAACTGAATAGATCATACTCTCTAGGGTCTGAATAACATGATACCTAAAGTAAGAATCCAAAACCACATTGGACCCACTACTCCACAATTCAAGACACAAAGGACTATGTGTTAGGAACAAAGCAATTGCAAGAAACAATGGCATACTATCCATTTTATCTAACATCATTGCTTTAAGAACTCACACTATTTAGAAAGGCTAGGCATAGTATTCATGCAAATGCATGGAATTGATAGGTTCTCAAAGAGGTGTACCATCCATTTTAGATATCAGATATGCTCTAGAGCCATAGCTTTCTTGAACTACATAAGGTCCTAAACAATTAGGGCTAAAATTTCCTTTCTCTATTAGGTTGGCATTGGCATTTAATTGATTTTTGTATAGCACCAAATCACCCTTTTTGAATGAGTGAGGGATGACATGGTCATTATAACTTAATTGCATTTTATTATGATAAACTTGAAGATGTTCGAGGGTGTTGATGCACCTTTCATCAAGAATTTAAAGTTGTAGTCATTGTTCCCTATAAGTATTGTCATCAATTAACCCTTGAAGAGTGATTTGTAAGGAGGGAATCTCTAACTCCAAGGGCATAAATGCCTCGGTGCCATAAATAAGGTAATAAGGTGTGTTTCCTATTGAAGTTTTGATACTAGTACAATAATCCCATAACATGTATATTAATTGTGTATTCCTGTGAACCCCTAACCCGCAAAAGCACAAGAGCAAAAAACATGGTTAGATGTTAGATCAAATGCATGTACACAAGCATGAGAGATTCCCCATGAAATCCACCTATTTAAACTATTATTAGGAGATGAAGAAAAAAAAATCAAATAATCATAAAAGAAAATCCTAATTTAGCCAATATATTGATGATCCCATGGGGGAATTGGTGCCAATGGAGTGTTGCAATTAGCACTTTCCCAATTCCTAGGTTGCAATGAAGATGATCTAGAAATGGTCAAATCTCCAAAGATATTTGAGCATAACCTTGGTGCAAATGTGAAAATGAGGTGAGTGCTTGGATGAAATGAGCAAAATTAGTTCTCAATTGAAGAGAGTAACTTTGCATGAAGATTGTGGATGATGATGGATTTGAGTATAGTAAGTTTACTCAAATTGTGGATGTTTGAATGAGAGGAAAAGTCTCTCATTTATAGATTCCCAAGTTGGAAGAATGAGGGATTTGGATGAATGTGGGATAAAAGACCAACCAATGAGAAGAGGCCACTTGTCCACATGTGATTGGAGGAGGAATGAGCACATTTTGGTCAATGTGCATGATAAATGCCATGAGATTCAAATTTGAGTTTTGAATGTGACATGTGAAAGGGAAAGAGAAATGGAGTTAATGTCACTTGGCTCAATGCACAAGGACATGTAAGAGGCATTGAATGCCTTGTTGGAAGGACCAAATCCATTTGGCCTTTTTGAATTCAAATGAGGGAATATTCCCTTTTGATGCTTTGTGAGGGAAAATAGAGAATTAAATAAATCAAATTAATTGATTTATCATGCAAATTGCATTCTCTAGAGGATTTTAGTGAGAGAGATTAGCTTAATCAAGGTTTTGATTAATTTAATGAAGAATTAGGTGATTTGACAATTTAGACTTAAATAGATGAATTAATTTAAATCAGAATGAGAGGAAGGGTTTGATTAAATAAATGATTTGATTTATTTAACTAAGGAGGAATATGCTAGATTAAATAAAATAGGGTTTAATTTATTTAATTTAATAAGAAGACTTTAGGGATTTAATCAAATAAAATGAATTATTTAATTAAACAGAAAGGTAAGGTTAATTAAATTAAATTGATTAATTTAATCAAATGAGGCGATAGACTTAATTAGATGAATGATGATTAAGAGACAAAATTTATGATTAAGAAAGAAATGATGTTAGATCAGGATCAAGGGTGTTGAACAACATTTGTACATTTTTCATGTCTACATTTTGCCCCTCTTTGAAGCAATGTACTTGTTGCATTGATTCAAAGAATAAACTGTTATGATCAAAGTTCAAAATTTCTCAATTTTCTGACTACCCCACTATTGCCTTAGTGAAAGGATTATGCTGGTATACTGCCCCCTCGAGAGATCGAGCAGAAATGTTCAATTTTTCGATCGAGATCACGATAAAATGCGAGAGGAGTGGTTCTATTGATTAGAGGACATAAGATAATTATTTGATGTAGACAATTCTAATGATGTATAGACAGTCATCGGCCATGGGTAGCCTCGTGTATATTTTGATACAACACACTGATTTTAGATAGAAATTTTAGTAAACATAGAAGAATAAGAAGAATAAGATGGATGAAAGGAGGATCCACAAGCCTACACTATGATGATGATGATGATGATTTGCATTGTTGGGAATTGGGATTTTCAAAGGGTTAATTGTGTTATGTTTGATAACACACATAGGTACGATGCATCAAGGTATAAAGGACCAGGATGGCATTGTACCTAGTGTGATGGACTTTGAATCATCAATCAGATAGGGATATTCTTGTTCACACTTAACATACATACTTTATTCAGGATGTAGTTCAGACATTCTAAACATCTCAGACCAAAACACATAAAAGCAAGCTTTCCTATGTGGTCAAAAAGATACCTAAAATATCCTCCCTACAAACCAAACAAAACATGCACAACTAAGTTATTTTACAAGTGTATCCCACAAGCATAGAAGATAAAAAGATAATGATCATTGCCCCATTTCTTTCTCTCCAAACCTATTTCTTTTAGGCATCATCGAAAGGTCCTTGAAATGAGTGCAAAATAAGACAAGTCTAAACAAGACCAAGATAAAACAACCAAACAAGCTAATGTTCTTCATACTGCTAGCCAAGACTAAAATACTGTGGGGTACCTAATGCTTATGTCCATCACAGGAAAGCTTCATCCTAGGACATGTAGTGATCAGGGTTTTGATGGGACTGATTGGTGATAAGCTATTGATACTCTGAGTTGACCAACTTGCTTGCTTACTGACTTAGACTTCCAAGACTTTTGACGATTAGGCATTCACTTTGGAACCTGCTAAACTTGCTTCTGATTGACTCACCAAAGGGTGACAACAA
The DNA here is from genome assembly GCA_007115665.2 of Sequoiadendron giganteum. Classification (NCBI taxonomy): domain Eukaryota; kingdom Viridiplantae; phylum Streptophyta; class Pinopsida; order Cupressales; family Cupressaceae; genus Sequoiadendron; species Sequoiadendron giganteum. Next base: position 280,561,493 of record CM021107.1, on the reverse strand, counting down.
CAATTGAATTTATTATGAGTGAGATGATCACAGGTGAAAGCGAGATGAAATGGATGCACCATTTTTTATTTTTTAGATATTTTGGGGTTGTTTTTGGTATTTTCACATTTTTCAATGTTTTTGGTATTTTCGAGGTTTACAACGAAGAGACTAACTTAACGACCTATCCTAGGGGTCTCGGGAGCTGATCCATAGATTAGCTTTGCCTATGTTTTACACGTAGAGATCGCGTAGTTCGACGGATGATAGACTCGATGATGACAAGATGAACAAACGTATTGCCATTTTATTGTTTGTAGGATTGACGTAAGATGCAGACTAGATGGGCAAACGGATTGCCAATGCGATGAACGCCTAAAGAACTGACCTAAACATCTCAAGGGATGATCAAAGATCAACCTTGCCTACGTTCAAGCTCAGAGACGATGTAGTTTGACAAGGTGGGAGACTGACATGACTCAATGATGAATTTTTTGAGGATTTTTTGAATGTTTTGACATGTTTTTGGATTTTTGAATCATTTGGATGTTTTTGGTTTTTTCTAATGTTTTGAGTTTTTTGATGAATTTTTGAATGTTTTTGAAATTTCGCATGATTTTGACAATTTGGATATGGATATGTGATGATATCAATGCTCTGTTTTGATATTTTGTTGAGAACCAAGCTTAATGTTGATGGATTGGATTGATGGATTGATAGTTTGACTAAGTGTGTTAAGTCAAACAAAAGTGATAATGCACTCGTAAACTATAGTAAACTTGTACAAAAGAGGATGGTTTGACTAAGTGTGTCAAGTCAAATGAGGTGATGATGGATTGAATAATTTGGCTAAGTGTGTTAAGCCAAACAAAGATGACAATGAACTTGTAAACGCAAGGAAGTTGTATTATCCTAGAGTAAACTCGTGTAGAAGATGATAGTTTGACTAAGTGTGTTAAGTCAAACAAGGCAATAATTGATTGGATTCAATTGATCAAGATTTGATGAAGCTTGATTTGGAACAAATAGCTTTGATGATTTTGACGTGACACTGATGTGCACATTAGATGCGGCTGATATGAATTGTTTAGAATGATGTTCGATGAAAAATAATGCTTGATAAGGAACATCGTCTTGTCAAAATATGCCATGGGCTAGTGATTTTGGATTCGGTTCACAAATGCTTTGACCAATTTGATTTCATTTTTTCTAATGTTTGGATCACCACATAAGTTTAGAGGACATAGATCAAGCTTTATTCCCAAAGCAAGATGTAAATATCTGCCCCCAGTGTCTAGCAATGTTTGTAAGGCCATGGGTGGATTCTTGGATAGGTGGATGGATGGTTAGATACAGTAAGCATGCAAAAGATTCCAAGGATTATCTTGTGACAAGATAAGGTGTTTGAATAGAGGAATGCTCATTTGGATAATGCTTTATTGCTCAGATAGCATTGGATAGGATGGGATCAATGAAAATGACCCATGTCAAGATTTTTACCACAAGCAAGTGTAAAGTGTTCACCAAACCTTCATCAAGATCTAGATAAGGTAGATAAATGGCAATATGTTGGATAAACAGTTCATGGATGAATGGATGATATGGCCAAAATGTTGGCTTTATTATGAATGCGATAAGATGCTTTCTCCTGAAATGACGCACGTAGATACTCCATTCTACACATGATGCCTATTTGCTAGGTTTTCATCATGGTACCTACCCAAAGTGCCACTGTAGTTGTTTTCACTAGAGGACGATTTTTTTCTTTACTGTTTTCAATCCTTTTTTTGATTTTTTTTTTAATATTTTCTAAGAGATTTTAAGCTGATGCTGAACCACTTGGTGGTGCTAATGTTGATGCTTTTGTTATAATGTGCCATCGATATCTTGCTTGAAGAAGTTGCTTTGCTAAGATACATGCACTTGAAAGCAAATTTTGAGATCCCTGATTTACTTTGTTGATACCGGAGTTAACTTTGTCTTTGTGCGCACATCGTGATAGAGTGCTTTTTGAATCCTTATGATGAAGGGTTGTTGCCAATACATGGTCAATGTGAGAATTGGATATGTGGAGGCGTGGATGGAGTGTGTTTAGGAATAGCGGATGGATTGGTCGATAGTTTGGAACCTTTGACTTTCCAAACTTGGGAAGATGAGAAATGATGGGTGGATATGGAAGTGTACATGGAATTAGGACCAACTGCTTGATACACTTTGTATGTCATTTGAGAAGAATGCTTTTTCTTTTGTGGACATCTTTGATGGATACTTGCCCCATTTTTATTTTTCCCCACAGTTTCTTTGACTAATAGAGTTTGATAGGGATAATCATTCTTTGTATTCTTTGGTATCCAAGTATATTTGATTTGTCCGATATGCTTCTTAGCTTCTTTTTATTTGATAATATTCTTCATGCTTCGATTCATGTCTTTCTTTCATTGTTGGTCATAATTCGTGGATGGGGTGATGGGTGGATGAAGATTCATGATGTGGTGGGTTGTAGTATTGGCATTGGTTTCATCATAAGGATTCTTCGTGCTGCCTATGTTGATGCTTGTTCGAGACAAAGTTGCCCCCAGTTTTGTGGAAGTATTACTGATATGTTGAGATCCCTTGATTGTCAAATAACCAAGGCCTTGATGCTTAGGCTTACCAAAAATATGTACTGGTTCTAGTATACCCTATTCATTTAGGCCTAATCCTCTGCCTTGATAATTCATTTGCTGAAAAACCCTATTTTCAATAGGATATGATTTACCTTGGAAACAAGGTGCTAATCCTTCTCTATTTTGTGGTGGATCTTCAAAAGTGACCACCTCTTTATTGATGAGGTAGCTTGCTCTAAGAAAGGTAAGTGATCCAAGTTTATAAGTGATAGGATCTTCAATAAGTGGGATGAATGCCTGATTGATATCTTTAGCTTGATCTTGTGAGATATCAGATTGTAGTGCTTCTTCAAGAAGTGTTGATGGTTCACTATCCACACAAAAGTCTTCCTCATGATTCACTTCACAGGATGCTTTTGATTCATGACTTATGTAGAAGCCTTCTTCATGATTTTTTTTTATATGTCTCTGGATTTATCTATATCTTGATCATGTGTACAAATATTAGGAGTAGGAGACTCTTGTTCCTCAGTAAGAGTATGAGACTCTTGTTTTGAATGATGATCATTTGTGTTTCTATCCAAAGAAAGCATCTTGTGGGTAGATGGAGGGGTGTGTTCTATATGGATATGATCATTATTTGTGACATCTTGTAGGAGAGTGGCCATCACCTCATTGTAGTATCTTAAATATAAAAATTCTTGATCTTGATTAATGTTGAAATTGCTTTCAACATGCTTTGGATCAAGTTCTTGACATGGGTCAATTTCAAAGGGTGGATTGCTTTCAAAGGGCTCTTGGACATCGTCATAAGGCATTGGAAGCGGCTCAATATCCTCGTGATCTTTGAGTGTACTTGGATCAAATGGTGAGTTGAAAATTTCTTCAATATCTGTAACCATGAGGTCAAAGGATGCCAATATGTCTTGGAAAGGTCCATTGCTAGACTTTGGTGAAAGATGTTGATCATGCTTTGGAATAAATTCTTGAGATATGTCCTCTAACTCATTAGGTGATCTAGAGACATTTTCAATATGATCATTGGTGGATGGATCTTGGTTTATGTCAATAGGATCAAATAACATCAACACTCCTTGAAATAGATCTTTGTAGGAGGGGTCTTGATCATGACTGAAAAATGGCTCTTGATGTATGTTGATTTGATCATCATATGAGATGGATGTATCTTCAAGGTGGTCCTCGATGGATAGATCTTGATTATTGTTTTTGACAATTGTGTTGTGAGTTTGTTGCAAGATCTGATGAGCGAGTAAGGTTTGTTGATATGCCTGCATTTGCTATGCCAACAATGCTTGTTGTTGGTCTTGTTGTTGGTCTTGTTGCTGTTGTGCCAACAAATATTTTTGTTGGGCTCCTTGTTGTGCTACTTTTTGATGGAATTGTTCATGGATTGCTTGCAATAGTGCCTAGAATTATGCTTGTGTCTGTCAAGCTTGGTGTTGGGATTGAGCTTGAGCCTATGCTTGTTGGGCTACTTGACACTTGTGCAACTTGTGCAGCTTGTTGGGCTTGGAGTGCCTTTTGGCGGGCAGATTGTTGAGAGGCTTGCAACATGATGGAAAAAAAATTGGTCGTGTTGTGTTTTGGTGGTGGTGGTGATGGTGGTGGATGGGGAATGGTATTGATTGTTGGGATGAGTAGAACAGTCTCATTGATTGCCAAGGTTTGAGTGGTGAATGGTGCGATTGAGATTCTTGGTCTTTGAGATATTTGAGGAATGGTAGATGTGTTAACCGTTGGGTTTGCTTGGATGGTTTCCATTTTTTGTTGTGATATTGTTGGAAAAATGAGAGGATTTGGTATGATGTTTTGATTTTGCATGATAGATTGAAATTGAACATTTTTGTGGTTGAGAATATATTGCCTTGATTTAGGTAGCTTTGATTTTGCATGGTGCTACCTTGATTTGAATCAACATATGGAGTTGTCAACATATTGCTTGGATTTTGAACAACATTGGTGGGATTTTCAAACATGTTGACCCCAAAGTTTACCAAGTGTGGATTTGAAATGGTCATGTTTGGTAAAGTTGCACTTGCAATGTATGGATTTGGTGGGATAATTTTGTTTGGAAAACTCATGCATTGAGCATTTGGTTGATAGATTTGTAAATTTGGACTTATATTTAAATCTACCATTGGGAAAGGTGTTCCAAACTTTGTATTGGGCATACTCACATTCATTGTACTTTTGAGGTTTGGAGGAGATAATGATGCCATGTATAAATGTGAGTTTCGATAATCAATTGGCATTGTGAGACTTGGATAGTTTGGTTGACTTGGATTTCTCATGATAGATGAATCAAGTTTATATTCCATGTTCTTCTTGTGTTTTGACCTTGTTGACCTCTAAGGGGTTTATGACCAATGATGAGATGGAGGATGAAAGGGGTGAATGATATGGGTGTTTGAACTTCTAGGAACTTTGGATCAATGTTAGACTTTAGGAATTGATTTGATTTGATGTTGATTGGTTGATAGTTTGACTAAGTGTGTCAAGTCAAACATGATGATGGTGAATTTATAAACCCTAGGAAGTTGTGTTATCCTAGGGAAAAATCACATAAGAGAATGAATTGGCTAAGTTTCTTAAGCCAATGAAAGTGATCATGAACTAGTAGACCTCAGGAAGTTGTGTTATCCTAGAGGTAAATTTGTTCAAGAAGATTGATAATTTGACTAGGTGCATTAAGTCAAACAACGTGATTTTGATTTTCCAAAAGGCTAGCATAAGTGATGTTGCAAAGTTCCAAAAGTTTTTGGTGAGATGGAAATTTGATTGATGTTTTAGAGATGGGTGAAGTGATGATTTTGATCCTAGATGACCCTATGAGGACTTACTTACAAGACCAAGGTGATGAAGAACATGCTTTTTTCTAGAAGTAATTCAAATCAAAAGAGCAATGTCTGCATGGAAACCAAATGACTCAAAAGGGACCAAGCACATGTGTGGTTCAATTGTTTGTTTATCTTGCTTAGATTCGGTTCTTTTTACCACAAACACTTTCTTGATTTATGTTTTTCAAACTGAATGTCCAATATCCTAATTTTCTTTCATCCCAAAAAGTACATTATGTGGAAATCAAGGAAATCAGGGCAAAGGCTACCTATTGTTGACTTTAGTAAGCAAATCGAGATGAAATCCAAATGCTTCGAAGCCTCTAAGGATGAAATCCCTAGGGCAAGCATGAGCACTTGAATTTGTCAAAGGCATTTGCTTCCCTAAAGGGTTTGAAATTCTAATGATTTGTTGAATGTTTGTTTTCCACTGTTTTAGATCCAAGCAAAGTGTTTAGATTCAAAGCACATGTACAACCCTAGGCTGAAAAGACAATATTTGTTGGGTTCCCACTTGGTCGAATCTAGCTGCGCATATTTTGTGTGGATGCCTAAATGCTTGACCACACTGGCTCCCCTCCACAATAGACACTTCTCGGGTTAGCCAAGTATTAGTACCCATGAATCTCCAATGGCATACTTTCCATCTCTACAACAAAACCGCATGTATAACATGGGGCAGCTTCAAAGGATATGACCTTTTGCACCAACAAATAGATAGGATTTGGCCTTTTCTAAACAAAGGGTTCTCATTGAGGCATTTCATTCATGGGGGATTATCCAATGTCGGCGATAGTCCATTTTTGTCCATCTCATCGGAATAATCCTTGTGATTCTTGAACTTTCCTCAAGAATCCACACTTATATATCGGTTGGAAGTTGCTTGGCTTTAGCGTGTTCCCGGTTGGGTCGTTCCCTTGGGTGAGTACTTTTTCCCACAAGGCAGGCCCTCTAAGATAAACAATAGCAAATAAACATATTCGTAGTTCGATCAACCTTTGTTTAAAAACAAAAGGAGAACACTTGCAATAAGTTTATTCACACTCATATGTTTTTTTCATTTGTTAAGTGCCCAAATTGAAATGTGGAGGCAATATTTTTAACAACCTAATATCACCAAAATATTTTTGATTCTCAAGATCGCAATGAAGTGTGAGAGAAGCGCATACACATTTTAAATGATATTAACTTGTAAAATGATTGCAAAACATTGAAAAAACATGTTCATTTTAGACCTCAAAACAATGATGAGTTCTTTGTAAGCACCAAATGAAATGTGAGATTGCCTTGTTCAATTGTTAACCTTTAAACAAAATCTAGTATGTTTGTCTAAGGTTTTTTTAACCCCTTGGCAACTTTGAAAAGAAATTTGATTGTTCATTTTAGAACCCAATAGAAATTTAGTGTCTTAAGATCAATGAACTTATCAAATTCTTTAAAGAGTGTTGAAAAACACTTTATTGTTTAAAAACACTTTGTACAAAATGAGCATGAGTATGGTGTCATTTAACAAAAAATTTGCTTATTCTTTTTAAACCCAAAGTAAATCTAGTGTTGCTAAAGCATGAAAGTAACAAATCCTTAGAAAGGGATTATAAGTTCTCCCCAAAAGTGTTTAAAAACACTTGATACAATGATATGATGAATACATAAAAACCTTTGACCTTTGCTTTCCTTCACTTTTGATCAAAAAAATTCCTTTTTAGGCAAATTTCAACAATTTTTAGATTTTTCCATTTTTGGTAATTTTTCATTTATGACTTTGAGAGTCTTATTTTTTTCCAAAAACTATACAAAACTAATGTAGGATGAATTTCCAACTAACATTTGAAATTGGAAATATGGACTTTGAGTTATTAATAGAAACAACTTTCAAAAAACTAGAAAAACACTTTAAAATGTCATTTTGTGGGCCAAGCTCAAAGTTTGAAGCCTTGAAAATGTGCCTTATGGCATCCAACCCATCTAGTTACCACCTCATAAATAAACCACCTATAAAATTTCAGCCAAAACCCACATCCGAGTCAAAAGTTATGACCTCGGGAAGTTCCTGCATCACAAAAAAAAAGTAAAAAAAAACCAAAAAACTCAGGAGCGGCACAGTTTGTAGAAGCGGCGCAGTTTGGGATAAAAGCGGTGCTATATAGTGCCGCATGGTTGACTTTGGGTGGCGCTCTATAGAAACAAAGAGTACAAAAGCAGTGTGACAGAGGTAAGCGGCGCAGTTTGGAAGCGGCTGAGTTTTAAATTTCAAATTTTCTAGGCGGGAAAGCAGGAGCGGTGGATTTTGGAGGAAACGCGGTGTGATATGGCACCGTGGTGCTGAAAGCGGCGCAATATAGAACCATGCGGTGGAGTTAGCAAATTAAAAAAATGACAGGCAGGGAGAATTCACGGTGATGTTTAGAAATTTAAATGTTGGTCAGTATAGTGCCATGCCTCTGGGAGCGGCGAAGTATTGTGCTGCAGTGCTGAAAGCGGCGCAATATAGCGTCGCGCGGCCAAGTTTGCTGTGTCTGCACAAAAAACATTAGAAATCACGAAATTTTTTTAAAAAACATGATTTAAATGCTTGAACGGTCCTCCTAGCTCCAAAATGTGAACCCCTAAACCTGCAAATGCACAAGAGAAACAAACATGGTTAGATGTTAGATCAAATGCATGTACACAAGCATGAGAGATTCCCCATGAAATCCACCTATTTAAACTATTATTAGGAGATGAAGAACAAAAACTCAAATAATCATAAAAGAAAATCCTAATTTAGCCAATAGATTGATGATCCCATGGGGGAATTGGTGCCAATGGAGTGTTACAATTGGCCATTTCTCAATTCCTAGGTTGCAATGAAGATGATCTAGAAATGGTCAAATCTCCAAAGAGATTTGAGCATAACCTTGGTGCAAATGTGAAAATGAGGTGAGTGCTTGGATGAAATGAGCAAAATTAGTTCGCAATTGAAGAGAGTAACTTTGCATGAAGATTGTGGATGATGATGGATTTGAGTATAGTAAGTTTACTCAAATTGTGGATGTTTGAATGAGAGGAAAAGTCTCTCATTTATAGATTTTCAAGTTGGAAGAATGAAAGATTTGGATGAATGTGGGATAAAAGACCAACCAATGAGAAGAGGCCACTTGTCCACATGTGATTGGAGGAGGAATGAGCACATTTTGGTCAATGTGCATGATAAATGCCATGAGATTCAAATTTGAATTTTGAATGTGACATGTGAAAGGGAAGGAGAAATGAAGTTAATGTCACTTGGCTCAATGCACAAGGACATGTAAGAGGCATTGAATGCCTTATTGGAAGGACCAAGTTCACTTGGCCTTTTTGAATTCAAATGAGGGAATATTCCCTTTTGATGCTTTGTGAGGGAAAATATAGAATTAAATAAATCAAAGTAATTGATTTATTGTGCAAGTTGCATTCTTTAGAGGATTTTAGTGAGAGAGATTAGCTTAATCAAGGTTTTGATTAATTTAATGAAGAATTAGGTGATTTGACAATTTAGACTTAATAGAATCAGAATGAGAGGAAGAGTTTGATTAAATAAATGATTTGAATTATTTAACTAAGGAGGAATATGCTAGATTAAATAAAACAGGGTTTAATTTATTTAATTTAATAAGACTTTAGTGATTTAATCAAATAAAATGAATTATTTAATTAAAGAAAAAGGTAAGGTTAATTAAATTAAATTGATTAATTTAATCAAAGGATGTGATAGACTTAATCAGATGAATAATGATTAAGAGACATAATGTATGATTTAGAAAGAAATGATGTTAGTGATTAGGATCAAGTGTGTTGAACAACATTTGTACATTTTCCATGTCTACAATTCCAATCTTTATTATGCTTGTTCACTATTTTTCTTAGAATTTGTTCAATATTTTTTTTAGTTGATTCAGCTTATCCATTAGATAGCAGGTAGTAAGGTGTTGAGAATCAATGTTGTTTATTAAATGTTTCCAAGATCTTCTTCACATCATTGTTCTTAAATTGTGTCTCATTTTCTGAAACTAACGTGGAAGGAAGTCCAAAGCGAGCAATAATGTGTTCCAATATGAAACAACATATTACATTGGATGTTGTTGAACACAAGGGGATAGCTTCTACACATTTTGTGAAATAATATGTTGCCATGATTATAAACATATGTCCTACAGATGAAGGTGGAGATATTTTTCCAATAATATCCAAACCCCATACCAAGAATGGCCAAATAGGAACTTGTGCACGAAGCTCGAAGGAAGGAGCATGGATTAAGTTTCTATGCTCTGGACACTTATGAAATTTCTTAACATATTCAAACCAATCATGTTCCATATTTTTCTAGTATATCTTATGCAGATTACCTTTTGAACTAATGATCTTCCTCTGAAATTCCCCCCACAAGCACCTGCATGAGCTTGTTCAAGTGCTATAGGGATTTTGGATTTCTTAAGACACCTAAGCTAGAGTCCATCAAATGAATTTTTATATAGGATGTCTGCTAGGATGATATATCTAGATGCAAATTTTTGAAGATGAGAGTAAGTGTTTTTATTTTTTGGCTTAGGAAAGGTACCGTCTTTCAACTAATTGAATATCATATCATACCATTCACTTGAGTTGTCAATTTTTGTTGCTAATAATTTGTTTTCTTTATTGTTAATTGATGGTTTCATAATTGTATGCATAATGAAGGTGAATTATTTTGAATGATCTTGAGGGGATATAAGAGAAGCTGCACTAGCCATTGCATCTACATGACAATTATGTTTTCGAGGGATGTTATCAATGGTGAATGATTCAAAATTCTCTAACAATTTAATTGTGAGATCCTTGTATTTTGATAATTTGTCATTTTTTGTTTGATATGTTCCATTTATTTGTTTGATTATTAATTGTGAATCGCCAAATATCTTAATGTCTCTAGTGCCCATAACTAGAGTAGCACAAAATCTAGTGAGTAATGCTTCATACTCAACAATGTTGTTTGTAAACATGAATTTTAAATGATATGATAAGGGAATAGGCTATGTTACAAGAATTTTATTATAACCCCCATGTCGGAGCCAGTTCTGCACTTAGATCTATTAAAATATAGTTCCCATGTATCTTCTTTGACTGTCAACATGTTATCATTAGGGAAAGAATCATTACCAAGTAATTCTAAAGGAGAAGGAGCATCAGACAACTAGTTAGTCAAGGCTTGGCCCTTAATTGCTTTTTGTGAAACAATTTTAAGGTCAAACTCAATCAACAACATTACCCACTTAGCTAGGCGTCTAGATAAGTTTGTTTTACTGAAAAGGTGTTTTAAAGGGTCAAACTTCATCATTACTTGTATTTCGGCATTCAAAAAGTAATGTCTCAACTTACTAGTGGCAAATACAAGATCCAAACACTATTTTTCTATTGTTGTGTATCGCTTCTCATAATCAATCAATGTTTGACTAATGTAATAAATAGGATGTTCTTTACCCTTTTCATCTTGTTGAGCCAATAATGCTACAAGAGCATGGGTTGAAGCCGATGTTTAAAGGATGAATGGTTTATTTTTCATAGCAGATTTTAGAACAGGTGGAGTGACGAGATAATCTTTCAAACTCTCAAAATACTATTTACAATCCTTTCTCCAATCAAATTGTATGCCCTTCTTGAGGAGGTGTGTAAATGGTAATGTTCGATCTGCTAAGGATGCTATGAATCATTGAATGGCTTGAATTCTTCCTTATAAGGTACAAAATTGAGAGATATTTCTAAGAGGCACCATGTTAATGATAGCATCAATTTTATTTGTGTCCATCTCAATGCCTCTGTGAGATACGATAAAACCTAATTTTTTTCCACTATCTACACCAAATACACACTTTTTTGGAAATAATCTCATGTTATATTTTCAAATACGTTCAAAAATATTTTGAACATTCACATTGTCTTGTCTTGTTAAAGATTTAGCTAGAATATCATCAACATAATCTTCCAAAATATTATGTATGTAATCCTGGAATATCAGTGTTATAGCTCGCTGGTATGTTGCACCCACATTATTCAATCCAAAAGGCATCATAACCCAATAAAATGTTCCCCAAAAAATTGTGAATGCTATTTTTTACTGATCTTGAGGGTTGATGAAGATTTGATTATATCCAAAAAATCCAACCATGAATGACAACAAAGCATGTCTCATAGTCAAGTCTACTATCATGCCAATATTAGGAAGGGGAAAGTCATCTTTTAAAGATGATTTATTCAAATCACGAAAATCCATACACATCCTAAGATGATTGTCAACTTTTGTGACTATGAAAATGTTTGAGATCCAAGTAGAATAATCTATAGGTCTTATGAAACCAGCCTCAAGAAGTTTTTCAATTTCTTCCTTAACTAACAATCCTATTTTAGGGTTCATTTTTTGAATCTTCTGTCTAACGGGCTTAGCATTTTCAAAAAGGACTATGTTGTGGGTTACAATCTTAGGATCAATTCCTAGCATATCCAAATAAATCCAAGTGAAAATTTTGGGAAAGTCATGAAGCGAAGCTGCATTATCCTCTTGTTCTCCATCATCGAGAAATTTTCCTATCTTAATCACTTTCTCTTCATCATTGATTTCCATTTCTATATCCACTATATCCTCTAAAGGAAGTGCATTTGATTTCAGAAATTTAGGGTTGTATTCTTCATTATTCATGTCGATCTCATCACTCTCCTTTTTTGCATCTTTTTGTTTGGTGCTTATCATAGCACATGTAACCTTTTTCTTATGAGGAGGAGTACATGGTTTATCATAAAATCCTAGCATTTTTTTCAAGGCTTTTTCATCTTCAAAGTATTCCCATGATAGTTCAAAATTCATATTAAGAAATTTTGGATGCTTCAGAGTGAGATTGATTTTTTGTTTACACATAATAGTGTTGATGTTTAATGAAGGTCTCTTATTTTATTGTGTTATCTTAGAAGGACATTATCCCAAACCATTTTTCATTTCTTGCGTGTTAGGTTCTATATGGACATGAATTCCTTGTTCTTTCTTTCCACAATCTTTTCCACTATAACCCAATTTTTTCATAAGTTCATAACTTCTCCCATAAAGCTTCTCCATTTCTTTCGGGTTTAGTGGTTGTTGATAATCTATCTCATCAAAGTTTGTTGTGTAGCTTGTGTCTTCTTCAAGAGTAGATGAGGTACATGTTTGTGAATTTCATCTCGAGTTTTGTGTTGATATAACCATTGGTTTCTTTTCTTTTCATCCTCTTTTCTTGTGATTATACATTCTCCCACAAATGAAGGTGTGAATTCCAAGGAACCCCAATCATCATCTGCTAATTTTGGCAGTGTTTCCATCGCTTGTGTTCCCTCTTTCATAGGTTCAATTTTTGATGTTGGAATTAATGTTTTCAGAGGACTGGTGTTTCCTTTTTCAATTTGTAAGAAACTTTTAGGCTCGGGGTCCATTTCAATTTGGTATATATTTTTTTTGTAGATATACTTCATGATACGATGAAGAATCAAAGGCAATGCATGCATCTCATGAATCCATGGTATTTTTAAAAGTAGATTGTATGAAATTTCATGAGGCATAACATGAATAGGATTTTGTAAGGTATTCTTTCCAACAAAAATAGGCAAAGTAATTACACCAAGCACTTGCTTTCCTGTATTGTCAAATGATCCTCGAATCGATAAGGAGTCAGGTTTCATTTTTTATTTATCCACTGTCAACTTATCTAAAAGGTTCATACTGCACACATTCAGAGCTAAGCCATTCTCAACAAGGGTCCTTTTTATTCTTGTGGTGTTGTATCTAGATATTATCATGAATGCACCATATTTATTTCTCATTTCCAAGGGAGGGAGCTCATGTTGATGAAAGGTAATGTCTACATTAACTGTATTCATTCCTTGTATTAGAGCCGCCACATCATTTGCATTTGTACTAGGAGAAACCACAAATTTTTGTAACGCTATTTTTTGTATAGTATGGTAACTAGGTGAGGTTTGAATAAGATCCCAAAATAAAATCTTAGCAGGAGTATTCTTAAGTTGTTCAACAAGATCATACTCCTTTCCACTATGCAATGGTAAATGAGGAGCACTAGGAAATATAAGGTTGGGAAGTGGTAACGAAATAGGATTAGGTTGAGTTTGTCTATTATTCCTTGTGTTAAATGTATGAGCAACAGTATTATAACTTGATATTTGTGACACATTTTCTTTAGGTTTATCAAGGATAAGGATATGTTTGTTTGAAAGTTGAGGTTTTTTTGAAGGTGGATAAAGGATAAGTTGAGGTTGAATGATAGATACTTCTCTATGTTTACGTTTGTTTGAACAAGCCTTAGTGGATGAACCTTGTGAGATGAATTCCTCAAGGGATTCATCTAACATATCAAAGTCATCACTACTAAAAGGTTTGAGGGTTACACTAACTTGGACAAAGGGTTTTGACATACTTTAAATAACCATGAACCTATGCTCGTTAATATTTTGGTTTTTGTATTTTTTTTTCTAATGAATGTGAAATAAAATCCATGTCTAACAAAATGAAAGTGAAACAAGCTATCTTTATGAAGAAATTGTAAACGTGAACTATGAAAATGCATGAAACAATAAATTGACAGACTAAAATAGCAGAGTAACTATAGAAAACAAAAGCACATGAATTCACTATCTGACCCTGGAAGTTGTAACTTCAAACTCCACAGGGACTAAGACACTAGGAAGGGCATCTTGGTCCAACTAATGAAATCTAGAAGTTCTAGAAACTAGAACAAACAAAACACAACTCAGATAAGGTTCTAGACCAAAAACCCTCAGAGGGTCTAAGATGCTAGGAAGGGTGTTTAGTCCCATTAAAGGTTTTTTCTAGAAAAAAAACAAAATTGGAGTTGCAAATAGTGTTCCTAGGTTTCCTACCTAGGGATCTGATGTTTAGAAACAAAAAACTATGTAGATGAATGCAAGAAAAAGTAACTTATGACAAGCAATTGAATGAAAATTTATATGTATTTTTTTTCAATTTTGGATTCAATAACAATGTGTCTAAATGCAATTAGGATGATGAACAATGCACTTTTTCAATTTTCTTCAATGAGATGAGATTATGTAAGAAAGAAAAAATGCAACCTATATGCACTTTCACTAATGCAAATATGAGAACTGCTAAATTGAATTTCACTAAATATGAGAAACCCTAGATGCAATTTCACTAATGCAAGATTCCATGCAAGAATGAATGCAACTTAGATCTAGGACTTTAATAGACTCCAAATCATAAAATGAATGCTCAAAAAGGTTGGGTTCACCAAAATGAATTGTGAAGAAAATGGGTGGGGGAAATGCCCACTATTATCCTCAAGTCATTTAATAATGTCCTAGGAACCCTAATTGGATTGACTATCAACCTCACAAGGTGAGTCAATTCTCAACAAGGAAGACCTAGGAAGGGGTTCTTTAAGATTTAAGGGGTTCACCACCAAACCAATGCATGGAAAAGACATATAAGCATTCAAATCACAAAACCTAATAATGCAAGTTAAATGAAGGATGCAAATGATGAAATTATGCAATAAGGGGTTAGGATGTATGTACTTGGGAAGTTTGGAAATGCAATGAGGATTCCAAAAATGCGAAGAAGTTGTCAAAAAGTGCTATGGAGGACAAAGAAGGCTTACTATTGTCTTAGTCCCATTGCTATTTTTGTGGGTAGATGCAGAATATTTGGATGCCAGAACAAGATCTAAAATAATCTCTACAAGATTCCTCTTGGAGGACTAGGACACCCTAGGTGGCGACTTAGTCCCACTTTGAATTTATGAAATTTTTGAATGTGATCCAAAGATTCAAGGTTTGCACTCCCTTTTCCACAAAGTCTTTAGATATGAAGCTACAAAATAACCTACAAAACAAAGGAAATTGGATTGATTGTTTATAGGGGTTTGCCTTGGTCAAACCCCTTTTTGGTAATTAAACCTTGATGAAAAAGCATAAATATGAAAATGGAAATGTGTGAGCCCTAATCTTAAGTGTGTCTAAGATTGTGAAAGCTAGAACATGGAGAAACCCTATTCAAATGTGATCGAATATAATTCCTAAGATGAAAATGAAAATTACCTACAAAGGAGATCTCTATTCACCCTAATAAGTCATAAACATGAAATGTACCTTCCTTCAAAAATAGGACAATAATGAAAGATGGGATCAATCAAGAAACAAGTCCTTAGGCTCAGAAGAATGGCTAGTTGCATCTCCAACCTAGAATCTCTCATGATCCTCAATAGGAATCCATTATTAGACTTTGGCCATTTGCTAGATCTTGGATTGAAAATACACTTGAAGAACCTAAAAAAACACTATATAAGGTTGTTCCAAGACTTCAATTCCTTGCTTCTTTAAAATCTCATTAAAACTTGCTTCTTCTATCTTCACAACTTATCTCAAATTAACAACTTGTATGAAAATGGGGGGGGGTGGGGGGGGGGTGAATCTTACTTTTATAGGAATTCATATCTAATACCCTGATTATTAGATCCCAAAGGTCGACAAAATGCCAATTTGAACCAAATATTTTCATTTCTTTCTCTTAATTCCTGAAAATAAAGCCTCGGAGACTAAGATTCCCTAATTGGCATCTTGGTCCCACTTGGTGGGACTAAGACACAACCAATGGCACCTTAGTCCAATGAGGCTTATTTTGCAAATTTAAAAGGTGGGTTACCAAGATTAACGATTGTTTATGGATTTTGGTCAGGTTTACAGATGAAATATGCCTCGGGATGCACCAAAAGGGGTCTTAGGGGCCCTTAATAAGTGGCCTAAAGGGGATTTAATGCAAGAGGTGATAAAATAGGTCCAAATTAAGTGTGAAATTGCAAAGGTATGCATTTTTCTACACTACAATAAATAATCTCCCATGTATCCCTCATTATTGCTTTAGAATTGATTAGACAATCTGCATGCACCAGCTCACCCATACATGTTCACCACATTTTACCTCTTGAATGATTAGAAAAAATCCATGAACCCTACCCTTAATTTTTACCATTGAATTCTCTCGTGTAAGACTAAGCCACACATACATCTTACCTCTCCTAACAGATGCAAGAATAAATACCTAAATTTCTACCTAGGATCAGTGTTTACCATGTATAGTTGTTCATAATAAAAACATCACATTTTCATCATCCACCATCCATAATAAAATTTCACACATCCACCCAAAATTTCACCCATGTCACCATGGAAAAACAAAGAAAAATAAAAAAGAACGTGCCTACATATGAACACAATCACAAAAGCATGGCTAGATAGGTGCAACCATTTCACTTGCCATCCACATTTCATTCCCTCATCTATTCCCAACAATATGAATGGTTCCTAGGTCCAACATCATCACCAGCCATCCATCCCATTCCTGGCAAGAGATGTTTTCCTTGAAATTTATTTTATTTTAAAACCCATGAAGTCATCTAGTCTAGGGCACCTAGATCTACTCATATCTTGGTGTGTTTTAGACAAAGTGTGAAATAGGGCATGGTCATTTTTTGTATGGCATGTTTATGATTGTCTTGACCTACTAATGCTAATTGCTACCTTAGCTAGGGGTGGATGAAATAAATGAACTTGGGTATGTGATATCATCCCCCTACAGTCCACTTAGGTTATAAGAAGGCATTATGTGCTAAGGGATAATCTTGTTTTTTTGTGATTCCAAAGTCCATGGAAAAGACATGGTAGAGCCCTTGGTCACTCATACCACTGGAGAATAATTTTTTTTACTATATTAAACTTTAGGATGCTATATTAAACCCACCAATCCCTTTCACATTTCCCCCCAAATCCCTTTCACATAACCCACCATTCCCTTTCAGATTTTCCCCATAATCCCCTTCACATTCCCCTCATAACCTATGCTTTCACCCCCCACTTAGACCTGACTATATGTTCTATCATGAACAAAAAAAAGCTTCATTATCCATGTTTTTAGCTTATCAGTTTTTCATTTGCATTTTAACTACATTCATTATCCATTATCCATTATTTAATCTTATCATTTTCATTTGAATTCATCATTACATTATCACATTTTAATTTTAACTATATCATTCATTATCCATTATTGCATTATCATTTACCCTATTGCATTATCATTTCCAAATTAATAGAAAACCAAGAGTGTCACGTATAGATTTCATTTGATTAATTAAATGCAATTAGTAATCATGATGTTGCTATTTAAATGGAAGTTAAATGATTATTTTAATGAAAGTTAAATTGAAATTCAAATTGAAATGAAATTGAAATTGAAATGCAATTACCATGATTTGAAATACATTTATATTTAATTTTGGGGTTTGTCATTGCTAATGTAAAATCAAGTGCAAGTGAACGTAGGAACAGGTGAACGTGATTGAAGGTGAGAACAACGATTAGGCATATTTGTATAGCTGATTGACATTTATAAGTAAGATGGAATATCGCACACTCACTTAGTTGATATTTTAATGCATTTTGTGATTACGGTGTTTGCAAATTTTAAAATATTGTTCAATTGATTTCTCTAGATTTTTGAACAATATATGTTGCTTTAATGATGATTTTATTAAATTGGGAGAAAATGGATCTTATTTAAACAACTAAATGATTTAAGTCAATATTTTATTATTGTATGGAAATAATATGCTTGTATTTTGAAGTTTAAATGAAATTGGCTATTATTTCAAGATTTGATAAAATTTAAATTTATAGTGTTTTATAAATTTAATTGTTTTTAGATTGAAAATTATGAAAGAGAAAAAATTTATTGAGGAAATTAAACAAATATCTAAAACTGAGTTATTGAAAAGAAATTGGAAAACAATTATGTTCAAAATGGAATTGAAAATTAAAAACAAAGCAACGATTATCAATTTGAAAGCAAATATCTTGCAATAAATTTTGCATGCAATCTAAGACTAGAACTTGGAGTCTTGGCCAATTTTGCTTGGAATTTGGCATGAATTGTGGCTCTAATACCAAATGTAAAGTGCAAAAATCTTAAATTCAAACTTCTACAAATACTTTAAATAAAATCATTTATGTTCAAAATAAAGTCGGCATCTCATTCATTAGACATCAGGAAACTAGTCAATTTTGAAACAATGACACAAAAGTCAATAAGGTAAATTCATATACAATTCCAGTCTAAAAATAGATACATGTGTCAATATAAACTTCTTATGTATAATTATCATTGAAGTGTATATTGACATATGTATCTATTTTTAGACTGGAATTGTATATGAATTTATCTTATCGACTTTTGTGTTGTTGTTTCGGAATCGACTGGTTTCCTGATGTCTAATGAATGAGATGTTGACTTTATTTTGAATATAAATGATTTTATTTAAAGTATTTGTCGAAGTTTGAATTTAAGATTTTTGCACTTTACAAAGAGAGAGGTGTTTGTGCATGATGAAAATCCACTCCCATGGTTTCTCCTTTTCATCTATTTACAATGTGGTACTCATACCTTGGGATTCTACAAGATTTTTTTTTGTATGACCACAAGATTGTACAATCCAACCACCCCTTTTTCTCCCCTGATATCCCCACCCATGTTGATTCTATAGAGATTTTTATAGTAAAACTCAATCAATCATTCACATCATTCATAATCATAACCTATAATAATTTACATCATTCATAAGAATAATCATAATCATTTACATCGTAATCCATAAATATTGCATCCATAATCATCATTAAAATACTACATAAATACATTTTGCATAATCACAATCAAATAATGGTACATTTGCATACAAATCATAACCATTTACATAGACCATTATTATACACATAAATCATCATTTTATACATTCACCTCATTTTCCATTAGCATTGTACCTTGTCATCATAAACATAAGAATCTACATTTTCATTAGTCATAATAATATATAAAATATCCATTCATAACCATTAAAACATAATTCATTTTTCATCATACATCATTAAATAATTACCATAATCACATCATCATTACACATTTTGTATATCCATAATCCATAATCATCATTCATAATCATAACACATACATCATTCATAACCATAATGCATAATCATCATTCATAATCATAAATCATTCATACATCATTATCATAAATTATATTTTGTATTGGAATTATAAATTTTTATTTCCATCCATAAATAATTAATCCATAATAATCATCAATATTCATACATTATATATATATTTTTTCCAATCATAATATAATCACACATAACTATCATCGACAATCATCATACATAACTTGTATAAAACATGTTAGTGCATCATATCATCATAGAATCCAAACTATCCATCTAATCATTCATGCATAAAATCATATATAGTAACTTGCATAAAATCATCATCACATCATGACTATACATATAATCCAAACCCATCATCTCATATATATATCAAAAAAATAATGTCATGATACAAAAATATACAAGGGTCTCACATGTACACTTCAAAAAGTCGATACCCCATTAGGGTATAATCCAAAAAGGGTCATCACCCTATAGCACCTATCTTGTTCTCGCTACATCTGACTGAGTCGAACCCTAAGGCTATGATGGTAGTAGAGGCAAACCATGGGGAGGAGGTATCCCCATGCTCACTGATGAACTTCATTGAGCTGACCTCAACCTCTGTGATCTGTTGCTAACTATAAAAGGTAAAACTCACTCATATAACTCTCCATAGTGTTGCATCTCTTGAGTCATATGAATTAGGTTTGCAACTATAGTTTGCATGCCTTTCCCTACAAAGGCTTGTTGAGTGATATCTTGATCTTATATTAGCCTAGCCACATCCAACTATTCTTGAGCCTTTATGGCTCATGCAACATCCCTCTCCCAAAAAAATTGATCCCACTCTACTGTTATAGTGACCAAATGAGCCCCACCATCCCCACTTCTTTCTCCATCCAAATTTCCCTATAGATGGACTACCTCTACACGATCCACGTGTCTCTCTCCAACCACGTGAAGGTGCTCTTATCTCACCTAATCTATCTCCTACTGATGCTGATCTCATTATGAAATTAGTAAACCTGACCGCACTTGTATATCTCCCTCATTGTCACCATGATCATCCTCACCTATATGCACATCCTCCTCTCCTCCCTTCTCTTCCTGACTTGCAGCTAGATCCCTCCTTTGTCACACTTGACAAACCTGTCCATCCCCACCATCTCCATCATCATCATCATCATCATCATCATCATCATCATCATCATCATCATCATCATCATCATCATCATTATCATCATCATCATCATCATCATCATCATCATCATCATCATCATCATTATCATCATCATCATCATCATCATCATAGCTACTCTCCTTGTTGTTGCTCTCATCACTATTACTCTCCTCCCCCTGAACTAGATCCAATTGATCTCATGGGATCATGTCAAATTTTCGTACGACCCACCCACCATGCATCAAACTCAAGGGTAGTATTCACATCCACTACTCTTAGTTGTGGGTCCCAAGGAACTACAAGAGTGTCCCTCCAATCTTGTTTGGCTATGTAGGAATCTATTTATCTTCCCTAGATCCCTCTCTCCCACACCACCTTTAGAAACACTACCTCTACCATAAGTACAATTTGTCAATGCCCAGACTACCTCATAACCTACACTAGAAAATAATGCTCAATGATTGATGATGTCAACCTAATCAAGTAATGAATCCTATGAATATAAGGCATATACAAATGATCCTCATCCCATACCTCACAATCATAGTATGGGTGCCAAATGAAATTTTCCATAACATCTATCACCTACCTCTAATATGGAAAATTGCCTCGTTGTTGATTTCAAATAGATGTAGCATATGAAAAAACATAGGGAATGCCATCTCCTAAATTTTCCACTACTGATCATAATACTATATAATGCTCGAATTCTCAGATGTGCAGTAGAGTCAAATCACATCCTAAGCTCATCCCATCACAACACATGATCAAGTGCATCTCTCTGTACAACTCTAATAGGATGCAAGCCCCCTAAGAAAAAAATATACCATCTGACAACATCCTATCCAAGACTCCCACCCAACCAATGAAAAATACACGAGACCTCTAGTTTGGTATAATACATCAGTAATCAATGTAGCAATGAACAAAGAGATCTCTAGAAGCTCCCCGATCCCTGCCTCAAAGTCTAGCTCGACCCCCCTCATTGAAATATCATCAATCATGAATACTCACACTAATTCCTCCTCGAAATGCATCAAGTCATACTCTACTAACTCCTTGAATAGGAAGCCATAGAATCTTCCACACATCCTCTAACATGATTGTAGCATCACCTCTCAGTAGGTGAAAGCTGCTAGTGTCACTATGCCATCGCTCCACTAATGCGGTCATCATAGTGTGGTGTGCTCATAGCTGATCCATCTTGAAAATGTGGTAGAGTCCTGGCATTGAACCCAACCGCTCCTCATCCATCACTGCAAGTTGCCTCTCCTATGACTGAAGAGGACCCAAAGGTTGTTGCATCACACCAACTAATATCAGCCATAAAAATAAAAAAAATTAATTCCACTTCAATCTCAAACCCCCAACAATAACCTAAGAAGACACACTACTTGAGTTTGAACCATCTAAGACCAAACTAACTATAAAAAGTAAAATAACTTGATCCCACCAATAGAAACATCTAAAAAACCCGCTACAAGGTACAAAATATTTGAGGCAATTAATTCCTTTTAATTCAACTTCCTGAATCTCCCAAACCCTTGTGCACTCACATTTATTACATATTCATGCTTTCATTTAGCACAGGCATCATTTTAGGCACAAGCATGTCCTTGCCTAGTGTAGGTGTCATTCTAGCACAATTGTGTCCCTAGCCAATGCAAGTGCATACTTATTATGCACAAGTGTAGACTTATCTATTGTAGGTGCACCCTTAACCCTGTGCAAGTGCCAATTTGGTGTAAGCATGTACCCAATGCTTGAAGGTGTGAACTTGCGAAGCACAATGATTTACCATGTAAGCACCTTGATCGTGTGTGCAAGCACTGATTCACATGAGGGAATTGAAATGATTCACATGTGTAACTTTATGTGACACAAGCATCACAACCATGGGGTTCTATTAAATTTCACCTCCATTTTGGTTAACTTCATAACCTAATTTGACCCCACTAATGACCTCTAAACTAACCCAAAACATAGGGAATAGATAGTGTACTGAGTATCCTACATCTTCTGATTATTGGTACTCCCACACCCACTCTGCATGATGTGTATGCCAAGGAATCACTTCCATTACTCCTTCATACACTCCAATCTCCAAATCTCCAAATGCAAGGGTGAAAATGACCTTTTCGACCCCCCTCAAGCCTATTTATAGTCTCCAAACCCTAATTTATTCCCTCTAAACCCTAATTTCCTCTATGGCATGTGGTAAATGCACCTATTTAACTTAATTACACCCATTTTAGAGCCCATTCTTCTATTTCTTCTTCTCTTTTTCTTCCAAAACACTTTTATTCATCATTCGAGTCCACCTTTTTTGAGAACCCACCCAAAATATATTTTTTTTATTTTTTCCAGATGGTCTCTCAAGGAGGCATCACCTCTTATCACACCAATTCTATTGGGGCAATTTTTTTAAAAGCTTCTTTGACTTAACATCACTTTAGATGTTGCATCAAAGAGCAACAAAATGTAGACACCCCAATTTTTACATAACACATTTGATTAATTAAAATTCTAATTTTTAATTAATCTTGACCATAATCCCTATAATTAATTAAATATCATTATTTAAATAATTATTTCACCTTATCCCCTAATTAATTAAATATTATACTATTTAATTAATTATTCCACCTTATCCTGTAATTAATTAAATATTTTATTATTTAATTAACTATCTCACCTTCTTCTATAATTAATTAAACATCATACTATTTAATTAATTATTTCATCCCACCATATGATTAATTAAATTTCACATTTAATTAATTATCCTATAGTTCTATCCAAATTAATTAAATACTATGCTATTTAATTAATTTGACTTTTATGCACATTCCTCCAAATCTCCTAATAACAATTAACTTAGTTAGTCCATGATTTATTAACTTAATCCATAGCCTAATCATTAACCTTTTATTTGATTTTTAATTCCACTTAATCTTGGTTAAGTTAATAAATCATAGATTAATTAACTTAACCTATCCTCTAATCATCATTAACATTTTTCCTAATTTTTAATTCTCCCCATTCCCCCAAACTTGGAGACATGTGACATGTGTTGCATGCACAAGTCATCATCAACTTCCAACTCATCCTTTGACCTCTCTTCTCATTGGATGCTCACACATGTGAGCCACCCTACACCCATTTGTCACCACTTTTCATATGGTCAAAGCCTACTCATCTTACACCTTTCCTCATTTGTTTCCACTTGTCACATTCTTGTTCTTCCTAAGATGTGCTCACACATGTGTGACCACACCTTGCTCTCTTCCCCATGCCACATGGCATGATCACATGCCTCCACATTGTGAAACTTGTCACAAGCCTAAGACTTTGCCATATTATGTAATCTCAACCCTCCATTTCACAAGAAGATCTTGACCCTCCATTTCTCCATAAAAAATTCTATAAATTGAAGCCTTCTCTCTCGTTTTAATCAATCACAATTCATGCTATCCTTATTATGCTGAACTATCATAAGAGCAATTCACAAACCAACAATAAAGAGAAAATAAACAAGTTAAGGGTACAACTTGGAGCTCAATCTATGGAGAAGGATAATTGAAGGCATAATTATAATTTTTAATACATGTATCTTATGTTTTTAGCGATTTTACCTTCTAATCATTTTCCCTACCTTCAGATAACTCATCCCATAATTAAACAACTTTCTCTCCTTGTAACTTAGGATTAGAAAACACACTATAAGCCACTTAGATATTTTTTCACAAAATTCCTCATCCATGACAATATTCTACCTCACAACCATCACCCTCTCATTCCCTCATCATGCTCACCCCAAGTTTTCTCAACTCATTTTGGACTTTGCACTTTTCAACACATTCATGCACCTAGTAATTTTTTAGCTATATGCTCTTTCCTTGAAATATTTTTTACTCTCTTCATTGGAATTCACAACTAGACCTCACATATGGAATTTATCTATTACATAAGAACATATCTTAGATCTTAGCCTCCAACATACAATGCTATCTTAGAGTTTTGATATGGTCACCCAAGGATATCATGCTTCCAACATCCTTGCTCCAAGTTCAACATGTTCTCATGAATATTCTTACTCATCAAGCTTCCTTTTTTATGAATCTTCTTCAATGATTTCATAAAGGATCTTAATGATATTATTCCCAATTTATCCAAGATAATCATCCTTTGAATCCTTTTTAAATGCTCCTAGGCTACTCATTTTAGAGTCCTACCAGGATAAATCTAACCTCTAGAATAATTCTAGCATACCTAGATTATGATCTTCCCCGATGATTGTCATTCTTGATCCCTGATCTTGATCTTTGATCCTTAGGTCCTTGATCTTCCTTAATGATCTCCAAAAATAAGCTTGCCTCTCCTTATATAGGCTTGGCAATACAATTTACAATTATTGCTTGTCCAAGTCTTTATACAGTATCTAACAACTTAGAACCAATAGTCCATCTTGGTGGCATGCCTCTTTGAATGACTCCAATTATTTAATGTTGCACTAAGTATTGAATGCACACATCTATACCAATTATCAAGGCAACTCAATCCCTTTTCATAGCATAAGTCTAACTCAACCCTATTTATTAAATGCCTACTTTGTGTAGTTCATAGGTAATAACCTTTCCAATTTTCCCAACTTTGGTGTAGACTTCCACTCATGCACAAAATATTAAATGCATCCTTATTGAACAACCTACTCACATCATTCTTGGAATCCATGCACAATTCCAATACAACTATATTATAGACCCCAATACCAACCCAAATTGGTTCACAATACCCATGACATGCATTATAACTCATGTCACAACTCCTTCGAACACCCCTAATATCAAGGATGTGAACCTCAAAACAAAGAGCATCTTACAATTTCATCATGTAAGTATCTCTTAAATTTTTTAAAAAACTAAGATTTTTAGTCTTATTAACTATGCTTAAATTTCACGAAATAAGTTTAGATAAGAGATTTTCTAATACTGAAATTACAACTTGAATGGTAATGGTGGTGAAAGTGCAGGTATTTTATATTAAACTTTATATATATTAATCTAAAAGACATAAAAAATTAGTAATAATGTTTTAAAGTAGTTTTGGCGTGAAACCCTATTAGGAAAGTCTTTAGATCAAAATTTATTTGAACCAAAGTCACGTCATAAAATAGTTTTGGATCTGGCTGGGTTTATTTTACATAAGACTACCTAGAGCTCATTTACAAAGAAAATTTGGGCTAAAATTGGGCATAGCCACTCATCACAAATTAGTTTTGGATGATAAATGTGGTTATAAAATAGTTGGGCAGAATGCACTTTAAAATATATTTTTTTATATAAAATAGTTTTGAATAGAAATTAGATTTTTTATTTATTTATACCTAAACCTCCTTACATGACAATGTTTTCCCAACAACTCATACAGAGGACATACTGTACAGCCATACCCACTTACAAAGTATAATTCTGGCTATAAAATAATTCAGAAGTACAAACTCAACATAAAGCTGTATTACAAAATAATCTTAAATAGGCACCAAATGTTTTACTTAAGGAAAACCCATCAACAGAGTGGTTGGTAAGAGGGGTGAAAGCTAATTCCTAGAAAAAAATCACCTATGTATATAATATAGTATATGCCCCCATACCACATGGAGAAAAGAGTCACGACAGAAGAGGTGGGACCCGCGACGGAAAAGGTTGTCGGACGAAAGGAAAGACTTGATGGTTGGACGTTTCATCCCCTATGCCGTTTGTTGTCTCATGGCCAGGGAATCATGTTAGCACCAATGGGTTTTCAAAATAATTTTTTGGCATAGATGGACAAAAAGCCAAAAATGTGGCATTCAAAACCATTATTAGCAAATATCAAAAAGCCCTGATGAGGTCCCATTTTCTCCATTTTTGGAGAACGGCGTTTTGGTGGATAGTGAGGGCAAGAGTTGTAGGCATCCAAAGCTCCTTCAGGTATGTATATCCACTTTCTGTATGTGCCATTTTTCCATTCTTCCATGAACATCGAAGAAACGAGACCATTCGTTGCAGGATTTTCATTTTGTGATTTTCCGTTGAGGGTTTTAGTTTTTCATCTCCTCCCGTTTGCTGGTTTTAAAATTTTGGGGTTGCTAAATGAAATAGATGACAACCCATCATGGAAATATGAGTGAAATAATTGAATAAGGTTTACAAAGACCACAAACTATTGTGAAAATGACACAAAGCCCAACACATCGCCATTGTTCACATTCTTATTTTTAATTTTGCAGGGTTTTCGTTGGGAAACTATTTAGTTGAAATGTAGGTCTGATAATGTTTTTTTGTGTCGAGGGTTTTGAAATTTTTGTTTCCTTTCCTCCTCGTATGCTAGTTTTTGAATTGTGCCATTTCCGAATGAAATAAGCGACAACCCATTGTAGAAATATGAGTGAAATTATTGAATAATGTTTATAGAAAGTAGAATCTGTGGGTTTTGCAATGAAATGCTATATTTCGAAAATCATGTAAAACCCGAAATGTTGCCATTGTTTGCATTGTTTTTTGGAATGGATAAAAAAGTGTAAAACATGGCATTCAAAATCATAATTGGGAAATAGAAAATATCCCATATCACATCCCATTTTTTCTACCATTTTATACACTGTTATTTTGGAAAACACACTGTCTCCTAAAACTCGGACTATTGTAAAACCCACTGTTACAAGCGTCTGGTGGTCCCCACACTACGATGTCTCATCTTGTTATTTATATATCCACATATGTTATTATGTATGTTTTTCATGATTTTTTCAATGTGCATAGGTGAATTTTATCTAGGAATTAGTTGAAATGTAGGTCTGATAATGATTATTTGTGTGGAGGGTTTTAAATTTTTTGTTTTGTTTCCTCCTCGTATCCTAGTTTTTGAATTTTTCCATTTCCTAATGAAATAAGTGACAACGCATTGTAGAAAGATGAGTGAAATTATTGAATAATGTCTGTAGAAAGCAAAATCTGTGGGTTCTGCAATGAAATGCTATATTTTGAAAATCATGTAAAACTCGAAATGTTGCCATTGTTCGCATTGTTTTTTAGAATGGATAGAAAAGGGGAAAATGTGGCATTCAAAATCATAATTGAGAAATAGAAAAAATCCCACATCACATCCCATTTTTGCCGCCATTTTATACACTGTTGTTTTGGAAAACACATTGTCTCCTAAAACTCAAACTATTGTAAAGCCCACTGTTTCAAGCGTCTGGCAGTCCCTGCACTATGATGTCTCGTCATGTTATGTATGTATCCATGTATGTTCTTATGTATGTTTTTCATGCTTTTTTCAATGTGCATAGGTGAATTTTTTCTAGGAGTTAGTTGAAATGCAAGTCTGATAATGATTTTTTTGTGGAGGGTTTTGAAATTTTTGTTTTGTTTCCTCCCCGTATGCTAGTTTTCAAATTTTCCCATTTCCTAATGAAATAAGTGACAACCCATTGTATAAATATGAGTGAAATTACTGAATAATGTTTGTAGAGCGCAAAATCTATGGGTTCTGCAATGAAATGCTATATTTCAAAAATCATGTAAAACCCAAAATGTCACCATTGTTTGCATTATTTTTCGAAATGGATAGAAAAGCGCAAAAGGTGGTATTCAAAATCATATTTGGGAAATAGAAAAAAACCCACATCACATCCCATTTTTTTCGTTATTTTATACACTATTTTTTTGGAAAACATATTGTCTCCTAAAACTCAGACTATTGTAAAACCCACTGTTTCAGGCGTATAGCGGTTCCTGCACTATGATGTCTCATCATGTTATGTATGTAACCACGTATGTTCTTATGTATTTTTTTCATGATTTTTTCAATGTGCATAGGTGAATTTTTTCTAGGAGTTAGTTGAAATGCAGATCTGATAATGATTTTTTGTGTGGAGGGTTTTGAAATTTTTGTTTTGTTTCCTCCCCGTATGCTGGTTTTCAAATTTTGCCATTTCCTAATGAAATAAGTGACAAGACATTGTAAGAATATGAGTGAAATTACTGAATAATGTTTGTAGAAAGCAAAATTTGTGGGTTCTGCAATGAAATTCTATATTTCAAAAATCACGTAAAACCCGGAATGTCACCATTGTTCACATTATTTTTTGGAATGGATAGAAAAGGGAAAAGCATGGCATTCAAAATCATAATTGGGAAATAGAAAAAATCCCACATCACATCCCATTTTTGCCGCCATTTTATACACTGTTGTTTTGGAAAACACATTCTCTCCTAAAACTCAGACTATTGTAAAACCCACTATTTTAGGCATCTGGCGGTCCCTGCACTACGATGTCTCGTCATGTTATGTATGTATCCACATATGTTCTTATGTATGTTTTTCATGCTTTTTTCAATGTGCATAAGTGAATATTTTCTAGGAGTTGACTGAAATGCAAGTCTAATAATGAGTTTTTGTATGGAGGGTTTTGAAATTTTTGTTTTGTTTCCTCCTCATATGCTAGTTTTTGAATTTTTCCATTTCCTAATGAAATAAGTGACAACCTATTGTAGAAATATGAGTGAAATTACTAAATAATGTTTGTAGAAAGCAACCTCTATGGGTTCTACAATGAAATGCTATATTTCAAAAATCATGTAAAAGTCGGAATGTCGCCATTGTTTACATTATTTTTCAGAATGGATAGAAAAGGGAAAAACGTGGCATTCAAAATCATAATTTGGAAATAGAAAAAATCCACATCACATCCCATTTTTGTTGCCATTTTATACACTGTTGTTTTGGAAAACACGCTGTCTCTTAAAACTAGGACTATTGTAAAACCCATTGTTTCAGGTGTCTAGCGGTCACCGCACTACGATGTCTCATCATGTTGTGTATGTGTCCACATATGTTCCTATGTATGTTTTTCATGATTTTTTCAATGTGCATAGGTGAATTTTGTCTAGAGGTTAGTTGAAATGTAGGTCTAATAATGATTTTTTGTGGAGGGTTTTGAAATTTTTGTTTTGTTTCCTCCCCGTATGCTAGTTTTCAAAATTTTCCATTTCCTAATGAAATAAGTGACAACCCATTATAGAAATATGAGTGAAATTACTAGATAATGTTTGTAGAAAGAAAAATTTGTGGGTTCTACAATGACATGCTATATTTCAAAAATCATGTAAAACCCAGAATGTCATCATTGTTCGCATTATTTCTTAGAATGGATAGAAAAGGGAAAAATGTGGCATTCAAAATCATAATTGGCAAATAGAAAAAAGCGCACATCACATCCCATTTTTGCCACCATTTTATACACTGTTGTTTTCGAAAACACATTGTCTCCTAAAACTCAGATTATTGTAAAACCCACTGTTTCAGGTGTCTAGCGGTCCCCGCACAACAATGTCTCATCATGTTAAGTATGTATCCACGTATGTTCTTATGTATTTTTTTCATGCTTTTTCAATGTGCATAGGTGATTTTTTTCTAGGAGTTAGTTGAAATGCAGGTCTAATAATGATTTTTTGTGGAGGGTTTTGAAATTTTTGTTTTGTTTCCTCCCTGTATGCTGGTTTTCAAATTTTTCCATTTCCTAATGAAATAAGTGACAACCCATTGTAGAAATATGAGTGAAATTACTGAATAGTGTTTGCAGAAAGAAAAATTTGTGGGTTCTGTAATGAAATGCTATATTTCAAAAATCATGTAGAATCTAGAATGTCACCATTGTTCACATTATTTTTTGGAATGGATAGAAAAGGGAAAAACATGGCATTCAAAATCATAATTTGGAAATAGAAAAAAGCCCACATTACATCCCAGTTTTGCCACCATTTTATACACTATTGTTTTGGAAAACACACTATCTTCTAAAACTCAGATTATTGTAAAACCCACTGTTTCAGGCATCTAGCGGTCCCCGCACAACAATATCTCGTTATGTTCTTATGTATATTTTTCATGCTTTTTCAATGTGCATAGGTGAATTTTTTCTAGGAGTTAGTTGAAATGCATGTCTGATAATGATTTTTTGTGTGGAGGGTTTTGAAATTTTAGTTTTGGTTCCTCCCTGTATGTTGGTTTTCAAATTTTTCCATTTCCTAATGAAATAAGTGACAAACCATTGTAGAAATATGAGTGAAATTACTAAATAATTTTTGTAGAAAGAAGAATCAGTGGGTTCTACAATGAAATGCTATATTTCAAAAATCATGTAAAACCTAGATTGTCGCCATTGTTCACATTGTTTTTTGGAATCGATAGAAAAGGGGAAAACGTGGCATTCAAAATAATAATTGGGAAATAGAAAAAATCCCACATCACATCCCATTTTTTTTGCCATTTTATATAGTGTTGTTTTGGAAAACACACTATCTCCTAAAACTCAGATTATTGTAAAACCTATTGTTTGAGGCGTCTGGCAGTCCCCACACTACGATGTCTTGTCATGTTATGTATGTATCCACATATGTTCTTATGTATGTTTTTCATGCTTTTTTCAATGTGCATAGGTAAATTTTGTCTAGGAGTTAGTTGAAATGCAGGTTTGATAATGATTTTTTGTGTGGAGGGTTTTGAATTTTTTGTTTTGTTTCCTCCCTCTATGCTAGTTTTCAAATTTTTCCATTTCCTAATGAAATAAGTGAGAAGACATTGTAGAAATATGAGTGAAATTACTGAATAATGTTTGTAGAAAGCATAATCTGTGGGTTCTACAATGAAATACTATATTTTGGAAATCATGTAAAACCTTGAATGTTGCCATTGTTCGCATTGTTTTTCGGAATGGATAGAAAAGGGAAAAATCTGGCATTCGAAATCATAATTGGGAAATAGAAAAAATCCCACATCACATCCCATTTTCGCCGCCATTTTATACAGTGTTATTTTAGAAAACACAGTGTCTCCTAAAACTCAGACTATTGTAAAACCCACTGTTTCAGGCATCTAGCGGTCCCACACTACAATGTCTTGTCATGTTATGTATGTATCCATGTATGTTATTATGTATTTTTTTCATGCATTTTTCAATGTGCATAGGTGAATTTTGTTTGGGAGTTCG
Source organism: Sequoiadendron giganteum (assembly GCA_007115665.2). NCBI lineage: Eukaryota > Viridiplantae > Streptophyta > Pinopsida > Cupressales > Cupressaceae > Sequoiadendron > Sequoiadendron giganteum. The sequence goes on along the minus strand of CM021107.1, from coordinate 280,529,783 downwards.
TTGAAATGTAGGTTTGATAATGATTTTTTGTTTCGAGGGTTTTGAAATTTTTGTTTCCTTTCCCCCTCATATGCTGGTTTTCAAATTTTTCCTTTTCTTAATGAAACAAGTGACAATCCATTGTAGAAATATGAGTGAAATTACTGAATAATGTTTATAGAAAGCATAATCTATGGGTTCTGCAATGAAATGCTATATTTCAAAAATCATGTAAAACCTAAAATGTTGCCATTGTTCACATTGTTTTTCGAAATTGTTGCCTTGTTTTTAGACAACTCTTCATAATGAACTAACTGAAATGTTGCCATTGTTCACATTGTTTTTCAAAATTGCACAGAATAATTGCATTTTAGATAACCCAATGTTGGGTTTCAGTTATTTGAATGTCCTTGTTGAAATGTAAAGTGTTCTCTCATGGTGGGTTTCTTGATTCTTAACACCCATGGTTTTGCAACATGCAATGTTACAGGACAGTACGAATGTCTTCCAAATCACACATTCTATTGTTGTATTTAAATTTTGAACCATTGAAAAAAAAAGTGCATAAAATAATTCTAAATGGGAAACACAATGTAGGGTTTCAGCTATTTCAATCTCCCTATTTAAATGTAAAGGGTCGTCTCATGCTGGGTTGCTTGCTTCTTAACACCCATAGTTTTGCAACATGGAATGTTACAAAATAGTATGAATGTCTTCCAAACACACATTCCATTGTTGTGTTTAAATTTTAGTTGATTGAAAAAAAACTAAACAATATAATTTTGAATGGGATACGTAGTGGTGGGTTTCAACTATTTCAATCTCCCTGTTAAAATTTAAATGGAAAGCTGAAGGTCTAAGTGCATGTGGAGGAGTTGGAGTAGAATACCTACGAAATCGAGGTGAGGGTTAATTTGAAATTTGGGAAACACAATGTGGAGTATTTTAGTTTCTTGAATGTCTTCCAAATCACACATTCCATTGTTGTGTTTAAATTTCAGTCGATTGAAAAAATTTGCACAAAATAATTCTGAATGGGAAACACAATGCTGGGTTTCAGTTATTGAATCTCCTTGTTTAAATGTAAAGGGTTGTCTCATGGTGGGTTTCTTACTTCTGAAAACCCATGGTTTTGCAACATGGAATGTTATAAAACATTATGAATGTTTTCAAAATCACACATTCCATTGTTGTGTTTAAATTTCACAACATTGAAAAAAAAAGTGCAAAAAAGAATTCTAAATGGGAAACACAGTGCTAGGTTTCAATTATTTGAATCTCCATGTTTATATGTAAAGGGTCATCTCATGTTTGGTTTCTTGGTTCTTAACACCCATGGTTTTGTAAGATGAAATGTTACAAAATAGTATGAATGTCTTCTAGATCACACCTTCCATTGTTGTGTTTAAGTTTCAAGTATATAACAAATACTAAGCTTCATAACACATTGTATTTTTTAACCTCCACATCACAACATACCCAATCCATTTCTAGTTTTCAAACCAATATATCTAGGTGTGCACATTGGGTAGTGCATGTTGGAAAACAAAATGTGTTTTGAAGCCTGCCTTCACTTCATTCTGTTTTACAACAATTCATGCTGGAAAACCCTTGGTGTTTAGAAAAAATAAACCCAAATAATGTTGTAATACCCTCTACAACACTATTGGATAGTACCTGTCACCTCAATTTGGTCTGATTTCTCCTCCAATTTGTCCACATGCACTGAAACATTCAACTTTCCCTTTCAATGTGCAGACTGAAAACAAATAGTAATTTCACCTTTCTTTCTCGAAATAGAAAAGGACCAATACTTGCAGCCATTTCTGGGAAAACATGTCAGTGCTGGTGGGTTTTCAAATTAATTTATTGGCATGGAAAAAAAGCCTAAAATGTGGCATTCGAAACCATTATTTGCAAATATCAAAAAGCTCAGACGAGCTCCCATTTTCTCCATTTTTGGATAGTGATGTTTTGGTGGATAGTAATGGGAAGAGTTTTAGGTGTTCAAAGCTCCCTAAGGTATGTATATTCGCTCTATGTATGTGTCATTTTTCCATTCTACCATGAACACTGAAGAAAGGAATGGCTATTTGTTGCTAGAAAATAATATTTTCACCTTTCTTTCTTGAAACAAAAAAGGCCCAATAGCAGGAAACAAATAGTATTTTCACCTTTCTTTCTTGAAACAAGTAAGGCCCACATCATTCCCTTCCACTTTTGCTACGCCACACAAAAGAAACTTGTCCACAAAGCTAACCCACCCACCTTTTTGCCTAGAAAAAGGTGGGAAAACCCACCTGATGGCGTTGTTAACTCCCACTTGACCATCACTCAGACGTTTCATTTTGTTTGTCAATTTTGTGTTGATCGCGGGTCTAGCGGGCCCAACACTACGATGTCTTGTCATGTTATGTATGTTTCCATGTATATTTCCATGTATGCTGTCATGTATGTTTTTCATGCATTTTTGAACAACTCTTTGCTACAATCGAAATGTCACTTCACTTTTTTTATCTGATTGGAACAAATAAATTGCTTGCATTGTTTGCGGAGTTCGAAAACACATTGTCTCCTCTCAATTGCAGAGGGTTTTAGAAAACTATATGGGTTGCTTATTTCTTAACACCTTATATCGACACAGTGTGTTTTCCAAATGTGCAGATAATGTGAGCATTTAATTGGTCGAATCAGATGAGGAAAATGAAATTCCATTTTGATTTTATGTTACATGAATAAGTGATTTTTTTTTATGAGTTAGCTTTCTCCTGATTGGAACAAATGAATTTCTCTCATTATTTGCACAGTTAGAAAACACACTGTCTCCTCTCAGTTGTAGAGGGTTTTACAACACTATTTGGTTTGCCTGTTTCTTAAAGAGCCAACTAACTCCAAGAAAAAAATCACCTATGTACATCAAAAATCACATGAAAAACATACATGGATACATACATAACATGGTGATATGTCATATTTGGAAAACACACCGTCTCCTCTCTGTTGCAGAGGGTTTTACAACACTATTTGGGTTGCTTGTTTCTTAACACCTTAAATGGAGATATTTTATTTTCCAACACTGCAAATAGTGTGAGCATTTATTTGGTCGAATTAGATGAGGAAAATGAAATGCCATTTTTATCTCATGTTACATCCATAGGTTCTTTTTATTTACGAGTTAGCTTTCTCCCGATTCCTGATTGGAACAAATGAATTTATCCAACAGAATGAAAATTCATTTCTTCATAGTTCTAGTAGAATGGAAAAATGGCACATATGATTGCTGATATATATACTAGTGTTAGTGATAGGTTAAATTAAAAATTAAATTCCCAATGTACAATTTAATATGTTTGTTTATTGTCTGTGCAAGCTGGAATTTTGCACTCAACAAAACATATAAATTGTATATTGGGGAAATTTGGAAGAAATAAAATTATTTCTAGCACCATTTGTCTTTTAATTTAATGTATCACAAACACTTTTCTTTCTTCCGGGTAGTTGATATGGGCCAAGAAAGAAAATTGAACAAAAGAAGGGCAGGTGGATTGAGAAGGATGCTTTAGGAGATGTGAACCTTGTGAAATAAATATAGGTCATTCTGGTTGTGATAGTCTGAATCACAAGTGTAGTGGACGCATAGTAATGTTAATAAATGTAAGAACATAAATTTTCATTTTATTGTAAACTATATCCTAATAGGAGTAGTATAAAGCAGAATTCCATAGCATATAAACATAAGTTCAACAAGGTTTTGTTGTAAAATGATTTAGTGAAAAAATATTCCTCACAAGGTAAAGAAAAATAGCACACCTACTAGTTGAACAAGGATTTAGAATAATAATTTTCTATAGCATATCTACCAGAGTTGAACAAGACTTTCTTTGTTGCAGATTTTATTTTAGTAAAGCATATTTTATAATAACATAAAGAAAAAGAAAATTTTCCATAGCATTATCTACTAGTTGAACGAAGGTTTCCATAGCTGAGTAACTTTATTTTCCATAAAGTTGATCTTTCTCTACAAACTTAAAAGTTACTAAAGAGTATTCAGTCCACTACTAAAAGGATGCTAAATTAAACTCATACAAGCAAAGCAAAGACAAATTTAATAGTTGTGGCTAGTTGTCAACGGAAGTTCCCTGCTAGAACAGACACATTTGTCTCTTCATTAAGATGACAGTTTTGTATGAAGTTTCCTAACTGTATAAGTCATCATCATCTTTATTATCTATTGTAGCAAATACATCTGAAGCCCCAATAGTAGTACCAGTATGTTTGTCTGGAGATCGAAACTCAGAACCAAAGCCTTGAGATTTTTGTAGTGTTTGTGCAAAGGCTTGATACTTCCAAATATCAGCATCACTGAAAGTTCTTCGGGCATATTTCATAGACTCCTCAAAATGAGCAACTTTTATTTCAGCTACCTCATCACTATCATCATCATCCATTCCCTCAGGATTCTCGGCTCTTTTTCATTCACGTTGAATTTCCTGAAAGTGTGGGGGGAGAGGTTATGGTAAAATTGAAACACATTATAGTATGATGAATTGAAATAAAAAGTTACAAGTTGAGGTAAGTTCAATAGGTAGAATACTCCTCTATCTTAAAAATTAGTAACATAACAGTCAAAATAAAAAACCATTAGAAATTCATAAATAGATCTAGTTTGCAAAAGATGGCACAATTTGAACTCACCTTCTCAATATTTTCTCTAATGGAATACTTGTAAGTGTAAGAATTGGCTATGAAGGTAGCCACCCAAGATCTAGAGGCCTAATGGAAGCACAAGCATAAGAGAGATAGAGACAATATGACAAGAATAAACTATATTCTGCCAATAATGCAAATAGAATCAATGTTTGTATCAATGTACAAATGTAGTAGAGACCCCTTGGTTGTATAGCCAAGGTAATAACATAGGAGGGCATAAGATTATGAAAAGTGTTATAATCTAATGACATGAGACAACTGTGAAAAGCTATCACTCCACCTAAAGTGGGAAACTAATAATGTGATAACCACCACAAAAGGTGGAGAGGAATCACATGATGTGTCCATGAAAGGTGGAAATGATAAATTGATAACAAGATAAGTCCACCAAAATTGGAAAATATCCAACAACTCCTATGTGGTACCTAAGTAAACTTAACTAAGGTGTAATGATGACCTAGGAAAAGGTAAAAAAAAGTTAATTACACCAACAGCCCCCCTTAAGTGCAACTTAGGGATAATGTACACAAAAGTAAACAATGCAAGATGGGTTTCGAAAAATAGGTCATGTTAGGTACCCATGTACAAATTCAATGCAATCTCTCATAAAGCGGAGAAAAGGAGAAAACCACGTGGGAAAAAACTCCCCCCAAAAGAGAGATGAAAAACAAGAGAAAAATCTCTCAAATGTATGAGAAGGAAAAAACCCCTAGAAGAGGAAAAAGTCCCCCCATAAGAGAGAATGAAGAAGTCAATTGACCTTGTCAAATGAAACATCTTGCACCCCCAAGAGAGCTCACAAATGATGATAGGTACTCTCAATGAAATTTTTGGTGAGGATATCTACAACTTGCTCTGTTGTAGGACAATACTGCAAATCAGTGACCTGCTCCTATATCATCTCTCGAATGTAGTGCATATGAATCTTGATGTGTTTGGTCCTCTGATGGTGAACCGGATTCTTCAAGATTTGGATGGCACTCTGATTGTCACAATGAATGAATGAACGACGTGGAATAGTGAAGCCAAACTTAGTGAGAATATTCTGAAGCCAAATAGCCTCAGCAGCTGCATTAATAGCCCCTCGATAATCAGCCTCAGTTGAAGAAAGAGCAATAGCATGTTGCTTCTTACTCTGCCAACAAATGGGTCCAGAACCAAGATGAAAGTTGTAGCCAGAAGTGGACTTACGATCATCAATATAGCCAGCCCAATTAGAGTCTGTATATCCCACCAAGGTAAGTCTTTACTTATTGCATAGTGAATCCCATGATGATGTGTACCCTATATGTAATGCAAGATGCGTTTGGATGCTTTCCAATGAATCTCATGTGGTTCCTGCATAAAGCGTGAAACCATGCCAACTGCAAAGGATATATCAAGGCATGTTTGAGTCAAGTAGATGATACTCCCAAAAATCTAATGATACAAAGTGGCATCAACAAGTGGAGTAGAACACTTCTCCTCAAGCTTGACTCCTGAAAGAAAGGGAGTCAGAGTAGGCTTACAATCAGCCATGTGAAATCGAGCTAGAAGATCAAGAGCATACTTGGGCTAAGAAAGAGAGATCCCAAAAGCTCACTGAGTGATCTTTGTAAGTGGTGAATTAGGTGTAAAGCACAAAACACTTCTTAATATGAAATTATATCAAAGACAAATCAAATTGAATTAATTCAAAGCAATAATCTACTGAAAGTGTCATATTGTTCTCTATCTCCAAAGATTTATTAAATCACAATGGCTCTTAGATCGTGAGTGCACTATGATTGTTAAAATGACAATTCAAAGAACGAGATGGATGCTAAATACAGGAAACTAATCCTATATAATGATTTCTAAATGATCAAACATGAAAATTGACAAATGAAGAGCTATAGAAGGCATCCATGATATGAAAACTTGATTGTTTGATGCTTGGATGCTTGGATGAAATTTTCCAGAGTAAACTTGATAATCTGGGGATCCCTTTCTTGGTTGAATGAGGCTTTATATATAAAATTCCTAGCTGTAGAAATGCATAGGAATGGCATTGAGAGGCTTGACTTCAATTTGGAGGATTGAATGGTGAAAGATGGAGGAGATTAAGAGAATTTTGGTGTTTGTCTCTACCCATGAAAACACCAGGCAAGAGAAGAGGAAGGATTGATGGAGGAGGATTGAGAGAAGAACTTGGAATTTGTCTCCAAAACTTCCCATGAAGTTTCAAAGCATTAATTTTGACATATTTTAGATACAATTTAGACATAGGATATCTAATTCATTTTTGAGGAAATATAGATGGAATATTCTTTATGCCTTAATTCAAATATTTTTGATTTATTTAAATTAGCAAAAGAGGGATAAATAATTTAATAAAATGAACTATAGAAGTTATTTATTAAATTAAACAGAAGAATATGACAATTAATCAATAAAGTGTTTTGATCTTTATTTAATTAATTTAGGATTGATGTGATAGAATAAAATAGGAAAATGATAATTAAATGAAACAAATTATTTAATTTTGTTTATTTAATTAAGATAAGAATTTAAATGTGAATGTGAACGTGAACTATATAAATAAATATTTCTATTTATTCAAAAGTAGAGACAATTAGAATAATTAATCAAATAATTCATATTTAATTAATCGGATGCTCCAGACCATTTTTAGGTGTATACATTTTTCCCGTCTTCGAAGTGATGTGTTTACGCATTGCTTCGAAGAAAATGTTGTTGCTACTGCCTTAATGATAAAAAAAATTAATTCCATATGCCCCTAGATATGGATTTTCAGATGATTAATTCAGTGTGCCCCAGAAATGTCCCAGATATTGATTTTCAGACGATTGTCGATAATATGCCCCTCGGGAGATAAATTAATGATTTTATGATTTTTGTGGATTTTTCAAATTTTATAATTTTTTGATGATCTTATGATGATTTAATGATGAAATAATTTATCTCCCAACAAAAATGATGAATAAATATAGCCCGCAGATGAATTTCAATTAATTTCATGAATAAAATTAATCAAAAGATAATAAAACCCACCAAAAACACCTTTTCAAAAATTATATATAGTCCAAAAGGTCATTTTCAAAGTCATTTGTACTTTGGAGTTTTAAAAAACCTTGTGATAGAGACATTTCAGCCAGCTAGAGTAGGATGCCAATCCCTTACCACACTCATCGTTTTGAGCGTGTTCGACGTCACTGACGGACGGCTGCATATGGACCTCCGGTATGTACCCCTTATCCTCCTCGTACTTCGTGAAATTTTGTTTTTAATGCATTTTAAATGTTTAGGCGTTATTTTCCTATTTTAGTGCTTTCAAGCCGCATTGTAGCACTTTCACTCCGTTGTAGCACTTTCAGTAGGTAAATTAGCACTTTGATTTGGTAGATTAGCGCTTTCATGATTTGTTCTAGCGCTTTTGGTAAAGCGGCGCTTTGACATATTGTTTTAGCGCTTTTGTGTAGTAAAACATCGCTTAGGGTGAAATAGTGCTTTGGGCGCCAAATTGTAAGTGGTGAATTAGGTGTAAAGCACAAAAAACTTCTTAATACGACATTATATCAAAGACAAATCAAAGTGAATCAATTCAAAGCAATAATCTACTGAAAGTGTCATATTGTTCTCTATCTCCAAAGATTTATTAAATCACAATGGCTCTTAGATCGTGAGTGCACTATGATTGTTAAAATGACAATTCAAAGAACGAGATGGATGCTAAATACAAGAAACTAATCCTATATAATGATTTCTAAATGATAAAACATGAAAATTGACAAATGAATTGATACAGGAGGCAGCCATGATATGAAAACTTGATTTCTTGATGCTTGGATGCTTGGATGAAATTCTACAAAGTAAACTTGATAACCTGGGGATCCCTTTCTTGGTTGAATGAGGCTTTATTTATAAAATTCCTAGCTGTAGAAATGCATAGGAATGGCATTGAGAGGCTTGGATTCAATCTGGAGGATTGAATGGTGAAAGATGGAGGAGATTGAGAGAATTTTGGTGATTGTCTCTACCCATGAGAACACCAAGCAAGAGAAGAGGAAGGATTGATGGAGGAGGATTGAGAGAAGAATTTGGAATTTGTCTCCAAAACTTCCCGTGAAGTTTCAAAGCATTACTTTTGACATATTTTAGACATAATTTAAACATAGGATATCTAATTCATTTTTGAGGAAATATAGATGAAATATTCTTTATGCCTTAATTCAAATATTTTTGATTTATTTAAATTAGCTAAAGAGGGATAAATAATTTAATAAAACGAACTATAGAAGTTGTTTATTAAATTAAATAGAAGAATATGGAAATTAATCAATAAAGTGTTTTGATCTTTATTTAATTAATTTAGGATTGATGTGATAGAATAAATAGGAAAATAATAATTAAATTAAAAAAAGTATTTAATTTTTTTTATTTAATTAAGATAAGAATTTAAATGTGAATGTGAACGTGAACTATATAAATAAATATTTCTATTTATTCAAAAGTAGAGACAATTAGAATAATTAATCAAATAATTCGTATTTAATTAATCGGATGCTCCAGACCATTTTTAGGTGTATACAATCTCAATCCCAAGAAAATAGTGTAAAAAGCCCAAGTCAGTCATAGAAAATCTATCCTGCAAAGTAGATTTGACATTGCCAATGATGGATGAGGTACTCCCTATAATGATCAAGTCATCAACATAGAGCAAAAGTAGCAAATGAGAGACACTATCATAAAATTTAGACATTTGGATCTGAGTGACATCTCATGAATCCTGTGGAGAGAAGAAAGGAATCCATCTTGGCATACCAAGCCCTAGGGGCTTGTTTGAGGCCATAAAGAGACTTCCTCAATCTGCAAACCGAAGAAGAATCTTGTATGAATCCCTATGGCTACTCCATGTAAATCTCCTCATGAAGATCCCTGTGAAGAAATTTACTCTTCACATCCATATGATGTACAACCCAACCATGAGCTACAACAATAGAAAGTGTCAAGTGAATGGATTTCATCTTAGCAATGGGTGAAAAGGTCTATGTATAGTCAACACCTGGAACCTATGAGAAAACTTTTGCCACAAGTTGAGCCTTGTATTTATCCACACTTCCATCTGCTGCATACTAGGTTTGATAGATCAACTTGCATCAAACCATCTTTCTCCCCTTGGGGAGTGGAACTAAATCCCTTGTGTTTTTCCTCATCAAGGAACTATACTCTTCCTCCATTGTTGAATCCCACTCTAGAACTCCTAAGGCTTCCTTGAAGGACTGTGGATCTGAAGCAGTAGCAATAAAAGCATGTGCAAAATCCTCATGTTGTTACCGAGTCCTTCAAGTATCTGAAGGATCCCCAACAAGAGAACCTACTGACTCAAGAGTCTAATGAGCCCAATGAGGTCTAGTAGGAGATGAAGGATGAGGCTCCTCAATTGCAAGTGGACCCTGCAAAGGTGTGATCCTGCAAGTCAGATTTGAGGGAGAATCATCGTTTGAGTCACTATCATCACTTTCCACTATGGAGGAAGAAAGAGGAGGATTAGAGGCTAAGCTAGGAGAGCTTTCCTCAAAGTGAACACTCGTCTCAATGAATAACTCATGTGTCTCTGGATCCAAAAGTCTATATGACTTAACCCCTTCAGGATATTCAACAAAGATGCAAGGCCAACTCTAAGGTTCCAATGCCTTGTATTTATCTGGAGGTATGCGTGCCCAAGCTGGACAACCAAAAACTCTAAAGTGTCTCAGAACTGGTTTTCTACCACACCAAGCCTCAAAAGGAGTCATACCCTTCAAATCTTTATGGGGAACACGATTTTGGATGTGTGTAGCACAACTGATAGCTTCTGCCCAAAATTGAGGACCAAGACGATGAGCATGAATCATACAGCTAGCCATCTCCTTAAGGGTTCTATTCTTCCTTTTTGCAACACCATTCTGTTGTGGAGTGCATGCAACTGAATGTTGAATATCAATCCCCTCAAGAGTACAAAATTCCTCAAGTCTATTGTTCACATATTCCCTTCCATTGTCTATGCGGGAATCTTGAATTTCTTCCCTAATTTCTTCTCAACATGAGCCTTGAAGGCTAGAAATATGTCAAACACTTCACTCTTGTGATCAAGAAAATAGACCCAAGTGAATCAGGAGTAGTCATCAATGAAGGTAAGGACATAGCAAGCCTTGCTGAATGTTGGCACTAGAAATGGACCTGCTACATCACTGTGAACCAATTGAAGAACTTCCAAAGCTCTCCAAGACTTCCCTTTGTCAAAATTCTCTTTTGGATGCTTACCCAAGGAACAACTTGAACAAACACCTTCTGAAAATCTGATTTGAGGGAGCCCTGTAACCATATCCTTGGAGCTAAGCTGTTGAAGATAGCAGTAATTGAGATGCCCAAACCACTCATGCCATAACTTACTTTCTGAATTTGAATGAGTGAGCAATGTTGTAGAAGGAGACTTAGGAATGAAGTGGGAAAATGAGTAAATCCATGCATTGTGCTTGGCTTGTCCCACTACAACCAAGGCATCATCCTTAAGCTCTTTGACCACAACTGAATCTGGTAGAAACTCAACTTTCTTGCCATCTCCAAAGTGAGTGATTTGGTAGACTAAGAGAAGATTGGTGCTCAAGTTAGGAACATAGAAAACATCCTCAAATGTTCCATCATCCATGACAACCAAACCTTTTCCTTCAACTTCCACTTGAGTATCATATCCTATGAAGATGTGAGGTACCTTAGATGGCTCCAAAGAAGAAAATTTCTCCCTTCTAGAACCCATGTGATGAGTAGCACCTAAGTCAAGTATTTATTGTTGTGAAGAACTTGTAGTAGCCATCAAAGCTTTTTCTTTTCCTTTTGATTGTGAGGAAGTGGAAGGAGATGAATCCTTCTTCTTGTAGGCAGATGGAAAATCGATGTTGTTTTTCTTGATGATGTTTTTCAACTCATCAATCTTTTTTGTATGGCAATGATGCTCATCATGACCAAATCTCTTGCAATATGAGCAAGTTGATCTCTCCTTCTTGCTTGAATTTCCCTTCTTAGGAGAAGGTGAAGGATTCCCTTTTTGTGGATGATTGTGCTTTATCTTGTTGTGTCTCTAGCTTAAAATGCTTCTACTTCTTATTGGAACCCTTTCCTTGAGTCCCTTGATTCCCTTGATTAGCCCCCAAAGCTTTGGACTTTGAAGACTTGAGAATCTCCATGCTTATCAATTTTTCTTGCTCTAACATCAACATTTCTATGAATGCATCAAATGATGGAAGAGTGAAATAACTACCCACTGTCAAGCAATGGGTTTGGAAGCTAGAAACAAATGCTACATATTCTGATGGAAGTTTTCCCAACAAATTGTAGACCAATTGTGCATCCTTTTTATCAATTCCACAATCCTTAAGCTGTGCTCTTAACTCATTTTATTTAGTGACATAGTCTTGGATTGTATCAAAATTCTTAGGATCTAACATTGTGAGATCATTGTCAAGCTGATAACCTCTAATCTCATCAACTTGGCCATACAATTGATCAAACTTTTCCCAAGCTTCTTTAATTGTCTTACACTTTTCAATTTGAAAGATTAGATCTTTCAATACATATTTCCTCAATGTTCCAAGAGCCATAGCATTTTTAGTGAGCCAATCCAAATGAGAATTAGGATTAGTTTTAGGATCAGATGGTGCAACAATAGTTCCATCAATATAATGAGTTAATCCTTTTTCCATCAACTTACTCCAAGCATCAATTTTCCAAGAAGCATAGTTATGTGGAGTTAACAAAGGAAACTTAGGAGAACCCATAGTAGCAAAATGAAAGAGAACAAGAGAGAGAGGGGGGCACAATCACACAAGACACCCCCCAAATCCACTCAATCAAAGAACCCCCCCCAAAATGATGATTTGGCACTTTATAATTAGTGCGTTTACAATGGCCACTTGCAAGCCAAGCAAAGTGGGCTTCTGATTTTCAATGTTTTACAACAACCTTAAATAGGCAAAAATAGACTCAAATAACTAATGAAAAATACCAAACTAAGATATTATCCTTACAAATGCCAAAATAGGCCAAAAATGGCCAAGTGCTAAAAGTATAGTTTCAAATCACAAGCACTAAAAACAGATAGAACCACTGTGAAATTCAGCAAAAATTATGCACTTTCAAGAAAAACGACACTTGGAAAGGAGTTCGTATGAGCCTGAACGAAGCCCCGAAAGTTGCAAAAATGGTGACAACTCTGCTACACCTATGAAAAACTGAATTTTCTGAAAAATCCGTGCATCAAAATCAGAAACCGATCACACTAGCATGTAGAATACAAAAAATTAGCACAAATTAAAAAATAATTCTCGAAAAAAGGAGCAAAAATGAGCAAGATATCAACATTTGAAGTTGAACTAAAAATTCAAAAATGCCAATAGAGAGGGGGCAAAAACTTTCCAAGGAGTGCTGATGCAAAGTTGACGTATTGTTGATGTCAGCAGGTGACAATGTGAAATTTGACAGCCATTTGACCATCCTCATTGCCGTCGCTCCTTACCGGAAAAATGTGTTGGAATATGCCAGTGAATGGAATATTCTTTCCGTCGTCAAAATATTCCTTTGTACCCATTGGGAAATGACAAGGATGCTTAAATTTGAAAGACCCAACTGGTTTTGAACCACCAGCTGATTAATTGGCCACTTGTCGGTCATGTGCTAGCTGCAAAGGTACCGCGTGGGGAATGGCCGCGTGGTAGCCACAATAGCTGCGGGGCTTATAGGTACAACCGTACCTACAATTGCAGGTACAGTCTACTGTCACAGACTTAAAAAAAACTTTATTTTCTTTTTATTTTTTCTAAAAACAAATGAAAAGTTTTTTTCATAAAAAAATTTTGATTTTTTTTCAAAAATAAAATCGTACCATTGGTCTACAATTATGACGATCCGTACGACCGAGGAGGAGAAATTTTTTCTAGATGGCTCCTAGAAAAGTTTTCTAATTTTGATGAATTGACAGTCAATATTAGGGTTTTTGGCCCTTCTGGACACAATGGCAGTGTCCTTTTTGGCTGAAAATGCTCTGAAAATATGGCTACGTCCTAGATCTGGCAACCAACTCTAATCTTCAAACCCTTGTAGATTTGGCCTCCAATGTCCAAATGAGATGAAACAAAAGGAAAATCTAACTTTCTCAAACACTCTGGATGTAATGATGAGATCAAATCTAATGCAACAAGCTCCCAAAATGCACCTGCAATACAAATCCAGAAATGGAACCCCCCCAAAATTTGATATTTCTATGAAGAAAATGCAAGATTGCACTCAAAATCTCCCCAAAATGGTAATCCAAAGGCACTCCAATAGTTTTGATACCATGTAAGAATTGGCTATGAAGGTAGCCACCCAAGATCTAGAGGCCTAATGGAAGCACAAGCATAAAAGAGATAGAGACAATATGAAAAGAATAAATTGTATTTTTCCAATAATGCAAATAGAATCAATGTCTGTATCAATGTACAAATGTAGTAGAGACCCCTTGGTTATATAGCCAAGGTTAGAACATAGGAGGGCATAAGATTATGACAAGTTTCATAATCTAATGACATGAGACAACTGTGAAAAGCTATAACTCCACCTAAAGTGGGAAAATGATAATGTGATAACCACCACAAAAGGTGGAGAGGAATCACATGACGTGTCCACGAAAGGTGGAAATGATAAAGTGATAACATGATAAGTCCACCAAAAGTGGAAAATATCCAACAACTCCTATGTGGTCCCTAAGTAAACATAGCTAAGGTGTAATGATGACCTAGGACAAGGTACAAAATAGTTAATTACACCAACAACAAGCCCTTTGATAAATCTCAGTGATATCGGCTCCACTGAATCCTTGGGTATAACGGGCTAGTGCCATGAGGTCTACATCCTTTGATACGAGTGACTTTCTCAAGCAAGATTTGAAGATTTGATAACACGAGCACTCATCAGGTAAGGGAATATAAATCAGCTGGTCAAGTCGGCCATGCCTTAACAATGCAGGTTCAATGATATTAGTCATGTTTGTAGCACCAATAATGATAACTATTTTCTTGGTTGTTGTACCAGCCATCTCCATCAACAGCTGGTTAAGGACTCTATCTGCAGCACCACCAGCATCCCCAACACTACTTCCATGCTAGAAACATGCAAACCAATTATGCATCACAAGTTAGAGCCTACTTAAAAAAGGTCAAATAAAATTCCCAATCATTTATAGTCAACCTTAAAATTTTACTTATAAAAAATAAACACACCTGTATAGCAATAGAATCAAGCTCATAAAAAAATAGGACACAAGGAGGTGACCCTTTGGCCTTATCAAAAATTTGTCACATTAGCCTCACTCTCTTGAAACCACATTATTAACAATTCAGGGCCCTTCACACTAATGAAATTGGCCTGAGATTCATTGGCAGTGGCTTTTGCAAGCAATGTCTTTCCATAACCCAATGGGCCATAAAATAACACTTCTTTTGAAGGAGACATTCCAAATTTTTCAAATTTCTCAAGATGCTCCACTGGATGTTGAACAGTCTACACCAAACTCATAATGAATTTTGTTAGTTGATATCTCCTTGAAAATCAGGTTTTATTCATTGAAAGAAAAGAAAGGCACAAATATAGTGAACCACATATCTCAGCATACCTCTTGAAGCTCCCTCTTGACATTTTCCAACCCTCCAATATCTTCCCAAGTGACATTTGGAACTTCAACAACCTGTCAATTTTTTCCCAATATTCATAAGAAAATTTATCATTATTAAAATCATCAGAAACAAACAAACTTAGAAAATTAAAATTTAGGGGCCCAATAGATAAATAGTCTAAAAATACAATCCCTACTTAATAGATATGAGAAAAATTGAATGTTTAGACATGGTTTGGAAAAACTCACAATTTCATGGACAACAGATGGGTCGCTAGAGCCCAATGTAGTCTGGAAGTGATAATTAGTCATGACCATTCAATTTAGAATCTCAATGTCTATTGTCTAATCTTCTAAGTCAATGACATCCATTTTTTCCCTAATACACTGAAGTGTAGCCTCAGTGTAGAAAGTTGCAAGATGTGCTCCAACGTATCCATGAGTATCCTTATCAATCCTTTTGAGATCAACCTATACCAAGAATCCTAAAGATTAATATATACTCTCACCAAGAAAAAAAAGATTAATAAATGCTCTCAAAATCCAAGCACTACTTGACATTAGATCTAGAAGTACAAAAAATAATTTAGGTTCTACAAGATGTACATCATCAAAGAGATTCATATTCTCCGTATGGATACGAAGCACTTCCAACCTACCTACTTCATCCAGAAATCTAAAGTAAATTTCCCTATCAAACCTTCTGAGTGTTAGGTCAATACTATTTGGTCGGTTAGTTGTTACAATCACAATAACATAAGCATGAGACTTAAGTCTGTCCATAACTATAAGAAGTTGAGAAACAATTCTCCTCTCAACTTCACCATGGGTTTTTTCCCTCTTGAGAGCTATGGAATCAATTTCATCAATAAATATAATGGAAGGTGCATTCTTCTCAGCCTCCTCAAAATCCCCTCGGAGATTGCTTTCGCTTTCTCCGACCAACTTTGACATAATTTCAGGTCGATTGATATAGAAAAAGAAGGCACCGATTTCATTTGCAACTACCCTAGCAATTAAGGTTTTCTCGGAACTAGGTGGCCCATAAAGCATAATACCCTTTGAGGGTTTCACTCCAATTGATTTGAAGAGTTGTGGGTGCTTGAGAGAAAGTTCTACCAATTCACGTATCTGAGCCATTTGTTTCCGTACACCACCAACATCAGATCATAACCTATTTCATCTAATCTATCTTTATCCTCTCGCTTTACAAGCTCCCCTTCACAAAAAAAAAACAGTATCTGGAGGAACAACACAATATTCCCCGGGGTCTATCTCAATTACCTTAAACTCCACACTACGCATACCACCTCTTACAAGGAAAAGATTGCCTTTTTTCACTGGGCGATAAGCTTCCAAGAAATAGGCTGCAAGTTATAAATCAATAATGTCTTTTAGCACATAGACTTCACAAAGGCAAAAAGGCTACCACATATTTGAATATTGTTAACCCTACTTGCAATATATTTAACTATATATATTTGATGCTTACAATGAAATGGAATGCAAATAAAAAAACATTTTGAACAATTGTCTTCACCCAAGGCACTAACCCTTTCATTGCTAATGTTATTGTATAGAGTCGTGATGAATACTTGAAAGTGAATTGAGAAATAAATTTAAATATAGATTCTAGCTATTTAAATTTATTTATAGCTTATACAATGAAGAGGCACATTCATTAAAGAACAAAAAATCAAATATTAAAATCAAAATAAATAATAGTTAATTATTTATAATGGCCGACCTCATTGAAAATCATGCCCTTCTAGAAAGGACGTCTTTCTTGAGGCCAACCTCCCCTTTGTGAAAGGGTGCAATTGTATATATGTGTGTGGATCTCTTCTTTATGATAATCATCAAGTTCATTCATAGTTCGTATTGTTGAGGAGAACAAGATTACGCCCAGCAAGAGGAGAAGTTCACTTAGCAAGCAAATCTTTATCTAAAGCAGCAGATCAATCATAAGGAGAAGCATATTCATTTGTATTTTGCATCTTAGAGAGGTGCTACTAATCATTGTATCAAACTGGCATTGCATTGTGCCTAAGTTGTAAGCAGATTTCTACTCCTATTTGATCAATATATAAGAGATATATTGGCTGGGTTTTTCTCCCTCAGGTTGGAGGGTTTTCCCAAGGTATTGGCTATGTTCTTGTGTCAATTTTTAATAATTTCTATGCACTCATCTAATCTTATAAAACTAACCTGCATCATTATATAAAAACAATAGTCTGGTAAGACTGAAAAAAGAACCCAGAAAATAGGAGACCTAAAAGGGAGGGTTCAAATTCAAAGAAAAAAAGTACAAGTTTACAAATTCCCCCAATGTGTGCACTTTACATATGAAAAAAAAAGTGGTACAAAATGCATTGCGAAAATATGGAAAAGAAAGAACAAAAAGACCCACACTTTAAATAGGCATCAAAAAAATTCCCAGTGACGCCCTCGATGGTATCATCAATGGGAAGAATATGGATGCGCTTGTTGTACTTAACATTGGGACATTGGTGAACATAAACCATGCCTCCCAAACAAACCCTCAGATTCGACTACATGACCTTTTTCATTCTAATCTTGGGCTCCTCGCAGGTCTCCTCTTCCTGAGCAATATAGATCATCTCCTTCCCCTTCTTTCCCTACAACACAGTCCAGAGGAGAGATTGAGGGCAAAGTAAAAAACCTAAGCATCTAAAGTGAAAAAAAAAATACCGTAGTGTCTCAAGGGCAAAGGGAAAACGGCAAAGAAAAATACCTTAATAAGGATTGTGTCTCCATGGAACAATTGCAATTTCTCCATGGTTTCTAGGTGCAGGCAAACAATGGAGTTATCATCGTTAATGGCTTCATCCACAACCAACCGATTTTCTGCCTTCTTTTTCTCTAAATTTTTTGTGCTGAAATATCTTTTTGTTCCTTTCTTGTTACCAGAAAAACCACTCATTTATTTAGCAATCCATGAAAACACCTAAGCAGGCAGAGGCATAGAATAAGAAAGATTTGGTATTGATCTTATGCTTCTGATGATTCTCCCTTATCAGCCATCGTTGCAGAGGAAATACTGATTGTTTGGAGTAGTGAAAAAAATGAATGGATTGAGAAGAATGAAGCGAATTGGGGTTTCAATTACCTTAAAATACACACTACAAATAATGTGAGAATTTATTTGGTCGAATTAGATGAGGAAAATGAAATTCCATTTTGATCTCATGTTATATACTTAGGTGCTTTTTTTTATGAGTTAGCTTTTTCCTGATTGCAACAAATGAATTGCTCTCATTATTTGCACAGTTGGAAAACACAATGTCTCCTATCTATTGTAGAGGGTTTTACAACACTATTTGGGTTGCTTCTTTCTTAACACCTTATATCGAGACAATGTGTTTTCCAACTGTGCAGATAATGGGAGCATTTAGTTGGTCGAATCAGATGAGGAAAATGAAATGTCATTTTGATCTCATGTTACATAAATAGGTGCTTGCTGTTTATGAGTTAGCTTGCCCGCTTCTTAACACCTTATATCGAGATAGTTTGTTTTCCAACTGTGCAGATAATGTGAGCATTTATTTGGTCAAATTAGATGAGGAAAATGAAATGCCATTTTTATCTCATGTTACATAAGTAGGTTTTTTTTTGTTTATGAGTTAGCTTTCTCCTGATTGGAACAATTGAATTGCTCTCATTATTTGCATAGTTGGAAAACACATTGTCTCCTCTCTATTGCAGTGGGTTTTACAACACTATTTGGGTTGCTTCTTTCTTAACACCCTATATCAAGATAGTGTGTTTTCCAACTGTGTAGATAATGGGAGCATCTAGTTGGTCGAATCAAATGAGGAAAATTAAATGTCATTTTGATCTCATGTTACATAAATAGGTGTTTTTTGTTTATGAGTTAGCTTGCTTGTTTCTTAACACCTTATATCGAGATAGTTTGTTTTCCAACTGTGCAGATAATGTGAGCATTTATTTGGTCAAATTAGATGAGGAAAATGAAATGCCATTTTCATCTCATGTTACATAAGTAGGTTTTTTTTTGTTTATGAGTTAGCTTTCTCCTGATTGGAACAATTGAATTGCTCTCATTATTTGCATAGTTGGAAAACACATTGTCTCCTCTCTATTGCAGTGGGTTTTACAACACTATTTGGGTTGCTTCTTTCTTAACACCCTATATCAAGACAGTGTGTTTTCCAACTATGCAAATAATGGGAGCATTTAGTTGGTCAAATCAGATGAGGAAAATTAAATGTCATTTTGATCTCATGTTACATAAATAGGTGTTTTTTGTTTATGAGTTAGCTTGCTTGTTTCTTAACACCTTATATTGAGACAGTGTGTTTTCCAACTGTGCAGATAATGTGAGCATTTATTTGGTCGAATCAGATGAGGAAAATGAAATTCCATTTTCATCTCATGCTACATAAGTAGGTGCTTTTTGTTTATGAGTTAGCTTTCTCCTGATAGGAACAATTGAACTGCTCTCATTATTTGCATAGTTGGAAAACACATTGTCTCCTCTCCATTGCAATGCGTTTTACAACACTATTTGGGTTGCTTCTTTCTTAACACCTTCTATAGAGATAGTGTGTTTTTCAACTGTGCAGATAATGGGAGCATTTAGTTGGTTGAATAAGATGAGGAAAATGAAATGCCATTTTTATCTCATGTTACATAAATAGGTGTTTTTTGTTTATGAGTGAGCTTGCTTGTTTCTTAACACCTTATATCAAGATAGTGTGTTTTCCAACCATGTTGATAATGTGAGCATTTATTTGGTTGAATCAGATGAGGAAAATATAATAACTTTTTGATCTCATGTTACATAAATAGGTTCTTTTCGTTTATGATTTAGCTTTCTCATGATTGGAACAATTCAATTGCTTTAATTATTTGCATAGTTGGAAAACACACTGCCTCCTCTCTATTGTAGAACATTTTACAATACTATTTGGGTTTCTTGTTTCTTAAGGAGCCAACTAACTCCTAGAATTAAAATTACACCTATGTACATCAAAAAAAACATGAAAAACATACATGGATACATACATAACATGACAAGATGTCATAGTTGGAAAATACACCATCTCCTCTTTGTTGCAAAGGGTTTTACAACACTATTTGGGTTGCTTGTTTCTTAACACCTTATATGGAGACATTGTATTTTCCAACACTACAAATAGTGCAAGCATTTATTTGGTCGAATCAGATGAGGAAAATGAAATGCCATTTTTATCTCATGTTACATACATAGGTGCTTTTTTTTTACGGGTTAGCTTTCTCTTGATTCCTGATTGGAACAAATAAATTTATCCAACAAAATGAACATTCATTGCTTCGCAGTTCCAGTAGAATGGAAAAATGACACATATGATTGTTGATATATATACTAGTGTTAGCGATAGGTTAAATTGGAAATTAAATTCCTAATGTACAGTTTAATATGTTTGTTAATTGTTTGTGCAAGCTGGCATTTTGCACTCAATAGAACATATAAATTGTATATTGGGAAAGTATGGAAGAAATAAAATTATTTCTAGCACCAATTGTCTTTAATTTTCTAATTTAATCTATGGCTAACACTTTTCTTTCTTCCAGGTGATTTATATAGGCCAAGAAAGAAAATTGAACAAAACAAGGGCAGGTGAAATGAGAAGGATGCTTTAGGAGATGTGAACCTTCTGCAGTAAATACAAGTGATTTTGTCTGCCATAGCTTGAATCACAAGTGTAGTGGATAGTTAAATTTCCAAAATTTAATATGCATTTAGAAGTGCCAATTTGTTTGAAATTGTGAAATGTTGGGGTTTTCAATCGGCTATCATTTTCATGTAATTCTTAAGTGTTTTGCGTTAATTTGAAATATTTCACCAAAAGAGTTTGTATGTGGTTCATAATTTTTTTTGTAATAGTTCTTTTTAAAATTTCTCTATTTGGAGAATATTTAGTAAGTTATAATTAGTTCACTTTTAACAACATTGATGGAAATTTTGTAGAATGCTATTTTTATATCCTATTTTTGCTCTTTTTTAGTATGTTTTGATCTGACCACCACACTGCAAAAAGATGTGCACATATAACAAGTGACTACTTGAAATAGTTCTATGCACTATATTAAATAGAACTCATAAATCCAATGGGTAGGAATAACTTAATTGAGAATTTGGCCTACATTACTTGTCCCTAAATATTATAGACAAATTTTAAAAGAGCTATTAGAATAACAACATACATGGAAACAAAAAAGTGACAAAATGAATAGATAGGACCAAATGCCCAGGCGATGGTTACGTAGGAGTTAACAACGCCATTGAGTGGGTTTTCCCACTTGTTGCCGAGTGAAAAAGTGGGAGGGTTAGCTTTGTTGACAAGTTTCTTTTGTCTAGCATGGGCCTTTTCTGTTTCAAGAAAGAAAGGTGAAAATACTATTTGTTTTGTTTCTAGTCTATATGTTGAAAGGGAAAGCAGAAGGTCTCAGTACATGTGGATGACTTGGAGGAGAATACCAACCAAATTGAGGTGATGGGTACTATCCAATAGTGTTGCATAGGGTTTTACAACACTATTTAGGTTGCTTCTTTCTTAACACCTAGGGTTTTCCAACATGAATTGTTGTGAAATAGAATGAAGTGTGTACTATGAATTACACTATGTGTTGATGGTTATTATTGTCCCCGTTAAATGAGAGATGTGTTATTTGATAAAATAAAACACCATCTATACATTTGTATATTTTTATTATAAGACAAAGGTTGGGTATACCGTATAAGTATAGGAAGGATTCAAAACACATTGTGTTTTCCAACATGCACTACACAATGTGCACACCTAGATATACTAGTTTAAAAACCAGATAGGGCTAGGGTATGTTGTGATGTGGAGGTTGAAAAATGCAGTGCTATGAAGTATGCAATTTTTTATATACTTGAAACTTAAAATCAACAATGGAAGGTGTGATTTGGAAGAATTTTACACTGTTTTGTAACATTCCATCTTACAAAACCATGGGTGTTAAGAACCAAGAAACCCAACATGAGATGAACCTTTACATCTAAATAGGGAGATTCAAATAACTGAAACCCAACACTGTGTTTTCCATTTAGAATTCTTTTCTGCACTTTTTTTTTTTTAATGTTGCAAAATTTAAGCACAACAATGGAATGTGTGATTTTGAAAACATTCATAATATTTTGTAACATTACATGTTGCAAAGCGATGGGTGTTAAGAAGCAAGCAACCCACCATGCGACAAACCTTTACATTTAAACAAGGAGATTCAAATAACTGAAATGGGACAATGTGTTTTCCAACACTGCAGACCATCTATAACAACACTATGCCTTGCAAGTATCATAGCATAATACTTACAAGGAACGGTGTTGTTATAGATGGTTTGTCATCTTGGAAAACACACTGTCCCATTTTAGTTTTCCAGTTTAATTACATTCTTGGCACCTCATTTTTCTATTTGGAAATAATGGTTATCAATGACATGTATTGGGATTTTTGTCCATCCATGTCGAACAATTATTTTGAAAACAAGATGACTATTATGACACATGTGACACACATTTTTGTAAGGAGAATAGCCTACTCCCAATTGCAGAAGGTGATCTCCTTGCGACATGGATTACACATGATAATGTATTTCCCTTCTTCAGGGATAAGACATATCTACTTATTATTGCTAGTTGATTTATGGATTTGATTGTCTAAGAAATTTTGCATCAACATTGCAGATGAGACTCCGTGATCCAACTTCATGATTAGTGATGTTGTCTTCTTCATCCTTATGTTGGATCATGGAGTGTTATCCCAAATGTTGATGCAAGAATTCTTACACAATCGAATCCACAAATCAACTAGCAATAATCAATATGGATTGTGGAAAATTGATATCATTTATGTCTGATTATGTTATCATTTCAAACACATGTTTTTTTAGGGATAATAACTTGATTTTACTATATTTCATAGGGAGATTAGCTTTTGCATTGCAATTGGATGTTGCGATTATCCCTAGAAGAATGCATGTCAAAGGAATCATAACATGCAAAAACCCTATGATGGGACAACATAATGTGGAAAATAATTGGTGGTTGGAAAACACCGTGTGTTGTGAGTTCTTTCATTTTGCATGTTGAAATATGAAGGTTTGAGAGCACAAGGTGGACTTGTAGATGTGGGATATATAAAAGCATCCAAATTCAACTAAGGGGTGATTAACGAATTGGGTTGTTACTTATGAAGGGTTTGTAAATGGTATTTGGTTTTCAGGTATAATAACACCAAGTGTTTTCCAACTTGCAATTACACATTGTTGGCCTTGGAATTCTAGGTAAACGTTGACCTCTACATGCCCCATACAAGCATTGGATAAAATACATGTCAAAATTTCATGACAACTGGGCATCTTTCGAGCTATTCAATATTTGTAAAACAAGCTCTTCTCTCCAACACACATCACCACCTCTTCCACAATCTCATCCACTCAACTCCATGTTGTTGGAAGCTGTTATCCATGTATGATGGAGAGAAGTGAATTCTTTGTAAATTAGAAAGGTATGGTTGAATGTTTCCCATTTGTCATGAAATGTTGTCACACTGGGGGGAGGGGGGACAACCCTGTGTGTTTTCCATCCTGCAAATTTTTTTGTGCATCTTGTGTTTGAGATGTATAATGGTATTGAAATGGAATGTTTGGTGCAAGAAAGGGTTTTCATAAAATATGAAGGTTGACTTTAATATACCATGTTCTTACAATGTGCATAACATAAAATTTTGTCTTTTGAGAAGAACTGAGAAGTGAGGGACAACCCTCTCGGTTTTCCATCCTACAACTTCTTTTTTTTTTTGTGTGCAACTTTTGCTGCAAACAAGGGCAGTTATAAAATATGAAGGTGACCTTAAATAAATTATCTTATTATGGTTTGCATAACACTAACTATTGTCATTGAACAAGATTTGAAAAGTGTGGGACAACCCAGTGTGTTTTCCATCTTGTAATTTTTTTGTCAATCTTCTCTTCCAAACGTATTACAATATTCAAATGGAAACCTTTTTCGTCGGGGGTTCCTTCTGTAAACCTTATTCACTTATTTTGATTGTCACTATTCTTTGTGGTCTCTGTAAACCTTATTTAGTTATTTCACTCATATTTCCATGATGTTTTTTCATCTATTTTATTTGACAACCACAAATTTTCAAAACCAGCAGACAGGAGGAAACGGAATTAAAAAATCCTCAACAGAAAATCACAAAATGAAAACCCCACAATGAATGGCCATTCATTTATTCATTTTTCATGGTAGAATGGAAAAATGGAACATACAAAAAGTGGATATACATACCTGAAGGAGCTCTGCATGCCTGCAACTCTTGCCCTTACTATCCACCAAAACGTCGTTGTCCAAAAATGGAGAAAATGGGACCTTGTCTTGGCTTTTTGATATTTGCTAATAATGGATTTGAATGCCACATTTTTGGATTTTTTCCATCCATGCCGAACAATTATTTTGAAAACCCTTCGGTGCTGACATGATTTCCTGATGATGAGACAACAAATGGCACATGGGATGAGGTGTTCGACCCTCAAGTCTTTCCTTCCCATTCGACAACCTTTTCCCTTGTCGGTCCCACCTCTTCCATCACAACTCTTTTCTCCATGTGGTATGGGGGTCATATCCTATGTTATACACATATGTGAATTTTTTCTAGGAGTTAAGGAAGGAGCAAGATAACTCATGGAAAAAATTCACATATGTATATAACATAGGATATGCCAGTTTCAGTCATAAATTCACATATGTATATAACATAGGATATGTCAGTTTCAAACTCCTAGAAAAAATTCACCTATGCACATTGAAAAATGTATGAAAAATATGCATAAGAACATACATGGATACATACATAACATGATGAGACATTGTAGTGCGGGGCCCACTAGACGCCTTAAACAATGGGTTTTACAATAGTCCGAGTTTTAGGAGATAGTGTTTTTTCCAAAACAACAGTGTATAAAATGGTAGAAAAAATGGGATGTGATGTGGGCTTTTTTTGTATCTCCCAATTATGATTTCGAATGCCACGTTTTTCCCTTTTCTACCCATTCCAAAAAACAATGCAAACAATCATGACATTCTGGGTTTTACATGATTTTTCAAAAATCAGTGCATTGTAGAACCCATAGATTCTTCTTTCTACAAAAATTATTTAGTAATTTCACTCATATTTCCATAATGGGTTGTCACTTATTTTATTCAAAAGTGGCAAAATTCAAAAACCAGCATTGGGGAGGAAACAAAACAAAAATTTCAAAACCCTCCACACAAAAAATCATTATCAGACCTGCATTTCAACTAAATCGTAGAAAAAATTCACCTATGCACATTAAAAAATGCATGAAAAACATATATAAGAACATAAATGGATATATACATAACATGACGAGACGTTGTAGTGCGGGGCCTGCCCGACGCTTGAAACCAACATATCCTATGTTATATACATATGTGAATTTTTTCCAGGAGTTAGCTTGCTCCCATTATATATAACCTAAATGATCCTAAAGCTTTTAAATAACCATAATTATTTAAGCTTTTGAGAAGCGACAGACAACCCTCTGGGTTTTCCATACTATAATTTTTTTTTTGTGTGCAACTTTTGTTACAAGCAAGGTAGTTATAAAATATGAAAGTGACCTTGAATACGTTATTTTCTTATGGTGTGAATAACACTAAGTATTGTCATTAAACAAGATTTGAAAAGAGTGGGACAACCCAGTGTGTTTTCCATCATGCAAAATTTTGTGTGCATCTTCTCTTCGAAACATATTACGATATTCAAATGGAATTTTTGGTGCATGTGATGGGTTGTTATAAAATATGAATGCGAAATCCAATACAGTGTTTTGTTACAGTCTGCATAACATAAAGTGTTGTCTTTGAAGAAGAATAGAGAAGTGAGGGGAAAATGTGTTAACCTAATTGAGGCGGGGGGAGTAACCAATAGGGTTGTTTCTTGTAAAGGGTTTTAGAATAGTTTGTGGGTTGCATGGTTTATAACACCCTGAATAGTTTGAGTGTCTTGAAAATATTTTCTTACTTACACTGTATGAATGTAAAAATGGCACCTCCAAAAATTACAACTATTAGTTATGGTATAAATTACAATTCAGTATCTTCAAGTGATTGGAAATAATAATTGGATAAAATAATTGTATGTTGTAAAACACAGTGGGTTACTTGTATAGAATTTTACAACAGTGTGGGTTGTGCATTTCAAATTCTTCTTTTCATTGAAAAAATATATGTTTGATTACTGCAAAATGGTGCAGTAAATTTTGGAACTTTAACTGTCCATAGCACTTGCAACAATTTTACAGTTTATAGGAAACCAAGGATGCATGTTGTAAAACGAAAATTGGTTCATGTAGTGAAGAATGTCATTAACATGGAAAACACACCTGAAAGGTTGTGTGGTAGTGCATCTTCTTCAGGGTGGTCACATTCATGAAACATGTAGGTAAGATCTGGTAATTACAAGATGCAATCAAATGTATAATTTTAATCTCTCATAAGTTGTTATGAGGTTGATTAGAAAGTGGGAATGTTTTATTCAGGAGGTAGCAACCGCAGTATGGAGGAAGTCCCCTCGATTTATGAAAATGGTCAACCATAAGGCAGTGACATGTTTGTTAATTGATTGTGAACTTGCAATTGCCCTTCCCTTCCTATGTGTCAATCAGAATTCTTTTTAATTTCAGTTCCAAAATATCATGTTTGTTACAAATATTTTGAATTTTGCATATATCGTTCCTTTGATTCAGGAAAATAATCAAAGAGATGATCTCGCTCTTGCCATAGACCATGACTAGAAGGAAAAGTATGTAGAGGGAGACCCCAAGGATGGAGAGGGATCCAATGAAGCACGGGATGATGAGGTGGACGAAAAGGTAGATATAATAACTGAATTATTACATCGTTTGGCTATGCGTATATGTTGTGCATTCAATTTATTTGAATATCAAAATATATTAAGTGATTTTCTTTTCCAAATTTTTTGTGCAGGTTGCTATTGAATACAAAAGAGAAACGGTGAATGGTAGATATATATATTATTGTATTGTAGAAGAATGTGTGAGAAATTATTATGATTGGAGAGTGTTCAAAATGCATAGGTTTCAGCATCACCACCTTCCTATTCTTGAGGAACCAAAGCGTGGTCGAGATGTGTTGTGAGGGGGAACCAAAACAACCTACTCCTCCCCCTGATAAATTGAAAGAGTACCTTCTAAAGAAGGTGGAAAATATAGAGTACCAAATGAATATACGACAACAGCTAGAGTAGAAGCATGTTATTACACACGTCTATCAAAATTATGGTAAACAAAAATTCCTTTAACTTCCCCAAGAAGGAAAGGACGAGGTGAAGAAGCAAATGGCGTTATACAGCAGTGACGAGATGAAGGAGCAGAGAAGGAAAATAATATTACAATTGCAGGAGAGAAAGAGATAAGAAGGAATGGTAATATCGAACTGAACTGTTAAATGTGAATTTTCCTTGCTTCATCTTTTCTATTCGGATGCATACAAGGTTCACTTAATGTTAACTTACATGACAAGACAGGGTGATGGTCAAGAAGTGGTTTCTCCCCCCTAGCAGAATAGGGTTCATTCACTAGAGGAAGTTGTGCCCCTGGAAGGAGAAGATGATGATGTTCCTCCTACCCCTATTTCTAACATTCAAAATAAGCATCCTACACATTTGACATATTCAAGGCACCCTTTGATGAAGAAACGAAAAAAAACGGTGATCTCAAAATCTTTTGTTTACTCTAAAGTTTGTTTTGATTATTTGAATGAATTGGTTGCATGCATCTGATTTTGGTGCAACGTTTCAATTCCTCCTATTACACAACAATGATGAACAATGAATTTCTCCTCTTGAGTAGGTTTTTGTGATTTTTGATGGTGAACAATTGCCCATGGAAGCACAAGATGATGTTGTTCCTCCCGACCTGCCGTCTACCAATGTTGAGAAGAAGAAGAAAAAGGAGCATATGCCAAAAAATGTGTCAAGGTGCCTTGACATGGAGGAACTAGAAGAAACGGTGAATTGCAATTATTTTATTTAATATTTTTTTTTTATTTCAATGAATTGGTTGCATGCAAGTGAATTTGAAATGACCTTTTAATTCCTGCTATTATATGGTAAGGATAAATAGAAAAGTGTTGGACTTGACCTAATTGGCTATGCCATTGCAATTGAAATGAGAGAGGCTAATATAGATGGGCATGCAGATGGGGAGAGCACAGGCCATGAAGTGTGATAGGGTATCACAAATGGTCATCAGGATGGGGAGAACACTGGATTGAATGTGGAACTAGGTAACAAATATTGACATGGGGACGAGGAGAGCAGTGGCTTGCAAGTGGGAGAGGGTAATAAGGATGGACCCGAGGAGGAGGAGAGCACTAGCCTACAAGGGGGATATGGAAATAAATATGGAAATGGGGATGGGGAGAGGTGCGATGTGCCATCTATATTGGTATGAGACCCAACACACTTCCATGCTCTATTCTTATTTCTTTAGGAATATTTTAATGTGCCTTCAATTATGCTTCACATCAATGACATTTCCATTGTAGGAAAATTTGGTGGATGAATAGATGATAGAGTTGAACGACATAAATTTTAAGGTCGGTGATCACATCGACCTTTGGAGGCCGCATAAATGGGTTGTGAAAGACATTCTACATGTTGTCGCCAGAAACGCTCACACCCACTCCTTGAGGAACCCAAAAAATTGTGTGAGAGTAAGCATTGTTGAGGCCATTGATGGTCAATGCTATGTTTCTTTTCCCATGCCTGTCACAAAGACCATTGGAGAGTGCGTGGGCAGCTTTTTCATATGGCAGTTTGCTGAGATGAAGGATTTTGTTCTAGAGGTACACATAAACAATATGTTGTTGTATATATATATCATACTGTGTATATTGTTTCCATGCATACGTTAATTCTCATTAATTGTTTTCTATAGGGTGAAGGTGTTAAACCTGACACAGACAAAGCACATACTACAAAGAAATTTTTTGTTTCACTTTCATCATTTGCGAGGGTTCGTGGATATGGAATCACCCCTCCTAAAATACACAAGGACCCTAAGAAATGTGCCATATTTTACATAGACCTGAACTCGATTGCAAGGAATAGGCAACATAGGAATTGTTGAGATAGGCTCTGAATACTGATTCTACTCTGTGGGTTTCATTATTTGAATATTGAACAATTTTGGTGTAGAGATATGTACCATTTGTATATGTTTCAACACTATGGTGTTATACATTTGATACAAGACTTTTCATTGGCTTCTTTAATAATTTTATTATTGTAAAATTATGTTGAACATATATACTAATTTCATGTCATTGGAACACATAATTTTTATCCACTTCATATCAAACTCTAAGAAAAATAGTCTTGCTCACTATCCGTTCATATGTTTTGAACTCAAATTTTACATGAATCTTGTGTTGTCCCCTCTGGCATGTGTTGCCATTAATGTCAAAGAAATAAGGCAATAAGATGTTCTTGATTGGTAAACAAGTTAGTAGTATTGGTTTGGTAATTCAGTTGATGGTCTCTTCATTTCAGTTCTTTGACAATCACTTGACTTGGCATACAAGTGTTTTTCAACTCTAGTACATTGCATATTGTTTCATATTCAGTCATCTTGTATATTGTGATAAGGACCTCAAATTGTGACTATATGTAAATACAATTATATGAGTTGAAACAATTATGAAGATAGTTTTGGTCCTCATGTTCATTTATTTATCATATGTCATTCAGTTTTCAATTTGTAAGATTACGTTATCTTGTAAATATTTCAGCTTTTGGGTTTCTATAATGTTCTCAGTCTCTGTGATCTAGTTATGGTCTTTAAATTCATACATGTTAAAAATCATCAAACATGCTTGATCACTAAATTTCTCTAGAGATTTCACTTTAAATTTGGTTATTAATGCTAAAGTGGGTGGTATGGGAACAATTGATGTCACCATTTATCAAGAAATTTGAGAAATTATTTTAAAAAACAATCCATGAGATATGGGATTTGAAACCCATCAAGTGTCAGTAATCTAGTTTTGGATTGTGATAATCCATACAAGTGGATAGAATGATATACTAATTTTTGAAATGCACCATTTTTAATGCATATTATATATATAGCTACCTAAAAAATATGTTGGGTCTCAATCTTGGAAACATAAAATTAGGGACTATCCATGAGTCACTCACAAGATCAAATCAACTTCTGAATGAATAAGTGAAATGCCTCAAGAAAAGAATGATGAAAATTAGACTAATTTCAACAATTCTAAAGGTGATTACAATAGGCCCATCAAAATATCTCAATCAAGTAATGCACCCTTGATTCTCATTATGTACTTTCAACCATATGGTAATGACAACAATGTGATTGGTAAAGTATTCATTTTAATGGTGTACCCTCACCCAAATGCCAATGATAAAGCAAAGCATATATTGGTGGATTAGAAAACCCTATTCATCCTTCTAGAAAACCTTTAAAGTAAGGTTTTAAGTCTCAATATTCTAAAACACCACTCTCTGTGAGTTGTTTATCCTCTACAAAATTAGTTGTTCAAACCTCTTCTCCATTTAAGGAGGGTAATTTACTTCTAAAAAAATATTTATCTTGGAGTATTTTCTCCATATAACCTAAATTGGTTCATGTATAATAGTTCGTATGCATAACTGTTGCAAGGTGGAAAACACATTGGGTTGTCCCAGACTTTGCAAATCTTGTTCAAAGATGACAGTTAGTGTTATGCACACAGTAAGAAGACAATGTATTGAAGTTGAGCTTCAATATTTTAACAACACTTACTTTCAGCAAAACACGCTTCTTCGATATCTTCCTAGCACATTATTCACATAACAATTGCATCATGGAAAACATAGTGGGTTGTGGCTCACTTATTATTTTATGCAGGCTGTGAGAAATGAATGTTTTGAACTTCACGTTTTAGTTTTTTAACAATACTTACTTTGAGAAAAACACTCTTTTTCAATATCTGCTCATATGTTTCCAACAAAAAATTTACATACCAGTAGCATCATGGAAAACATAGTGGGTTGTGGCTCACTTCTTATTTTTTTCAGACTATAACAAAATAATGTTTTCAACTTCACTTTCTTGTTTTATGACACCCCTTACTTTAAGAAAAACAGTCTTGTTCACTATCTATTCATATGTTTCCAACACAATTTTTACTTAACCGTTGCAGTATGGAAAACACACTGGGTTGTCCCTGACTTTGCAAATCCTGTTTGAAGACAACAAATAGTGTTATGCAAACACTAAGAAGACAATGTATTTAAGTTGAGCTTCATAATTTTTAAGAACCCTTACTTTTAGCAAAACACTCTTCTTTCATATCTTCCTAGCACATTATTCACATAACAGTTGCATCATGGAAAACACAGTGGGCTGTGGCTCACTTATTATTTAATGTGGGCTGTGAGAAATGAATTTTTTGAAGTTCACATTGTAGTTTTTTAACAACACTTACTTTGAGCAAAACACTCTTTTTCAATATCTGCTCATATGTTTCCAACAAAAAATTTACATAGCAGTAGCATCATAGTAAAACAGCGGGTTGTGGCTCACTTCTTATTTTTTTCGGAATGTAACAAAATAATGTATTCAACTTCACTTTCTTGTTTTATGAAACCCCTTACTTTAAGAAAAATAGTCTTGTTCA
Organism: Sequoiadendron giganteum; assembly: GCA_007115665.2. Lineage (NCBI taxonomy): Eukaryota > Viridiplantae > Streptophyta > Pinopsida > Cupressales > Cupressaceae > Sequoiadendron > Sequoiadendron giganteum. The sequence continues at coordinate 280,497,636 of CM021107.1, read as the reverse complement.
CTATCTGTTCATATGTTTCCAACACAAATTTTACTTAACTGTTGCAGAATGGAAAACATACTCAGTTGTCCCAGACTTTGCAAATCTTGTTCGAAGACAATAGCTAGTGTTATGCACACAGTAAGAAGACAATGTATTTAAGTTGAGCTTCATAAATTTTAACTACCCTTACTTTCAGAAAAACACTCTTCTTTGATATTTTTCGATATGTTTCCAACACATTATTCACATAACAGTTGCGTAATGGAAAACACAGTGGGTTGTGGCTCACTTATTATTTTATGCAGGCTGTGAGAAATGAATTTTTTGAAGTTCACTTTGTAGTTTTTTAACAAAACTTACTTTGAGAAAAACACTCTTTTTCAATATTTGGTCATATGTTTCCAACAAAAAATTAACATAACAATAGCATCATGGAAAACACAGTGGGTTGTGGCTCACTTCTTATTTTTTCTTGACTGTAACAAAATGATGTTTTCAACTTCACTTTTTTGTTTTATGACACCCCTTACTTTAAGAAAAATAGTCTTATTCACTATCTATTCATATGTTTCCAACATAAATTTTACTTAACTATTGCAAGATGGAAGACACACTAGGTTGTCCTAGACTTTCCAAAAATTGTTCGAAGACAACAATTAGTGTAACTATGCATACCACAAGAATATAATGTATTGAAGTTGAGTTGCATATTTTATAACTACCCTTGCTTGCAGGAAGCATTTGATGACATTGTAGGGGTAAAACAACTCAACTCACTATGCTATTGCAAACAAGTCAGATGACTAAACTGGAAAACTCCACCTTTCAGCCAAGAACAAATGACTGACAGAAACCAATCCCTGACTTAAACATCTCCATATGTGAGCTTTCAAAATAGACTATCCTTAACCAGCCTAATTAGATTTCCTTTAATCATTCAATTTGTCAGAAAAAAACAAAAGACTCTCTCACTCTTAACTTAGTTCCATGGCATGTAAAATACTCTGTTTGAATGAATATTCAATGTCTTTTTAGCCTTTCAAGGAAGGAAATTCCAAACACTCCACATACTGTTCAATCTACGCCTTTTCAGAATTTTGTCCTGAAAGGACAATCAATTAATGGTCTCCAAATACTCATAAATTCACCAATCCCTATCTTGGAATGGAGTCACATATGCCCAAAAACCTCTACAAAACAAAATTACACAACAAGGACTGATATTCCACAAACAAAACTCATCAAGTCACGAATGTACAAAAACATTTACAAATTTTTAAATTCCATTTCAGCATTCCATTTCAATATTCTTATACATTTCCAAGAGAAGATGCACAAGAAAATTTGTAGAATGGAAAATACAGACTGTAACAAAACAATGTATTCAAGTTCACCATCAAATTTTATAAGAACAGGGTATGTGGAGGATCATCATGGAAAAAATAGGTCCTTAAGTGGCAAAGAAATTTCAGAAAATCAGAGTTGGGCAACTTGACATAAAAATTTGAGTAAGTTATCTATATTATTTCAAAAATATGTAAGAATAGAATCTGTGGCAAATTGAATTAAGTTTCTAAATTATTAGGTTAATTTTTGTAAAAAAAAAATCTATTTGGTGAAAATTTAAAATTTCAATGTAGTAGTACTAAAATTTCAAGGAAAAAATAAAAAGTAGGTGTTTGTTTGACCACCCGAACCATAATAAAATCATAATATTTTTTTATAAAATTTTATATATAAGTAGAGGACTCATGTCCGGATGTGATGCATATTTTTTTGTAATTTTTTTTCAAATAAATAATTAATTATGAATTTTTTATTACAAATTTTTAAAAATATAAAAACTTGTATGTCTGACCACCTTAACCTGGTCAAAACTTAATGGAATTAATTTTTATTTTTTTTAATCCTATAGTATGCAAAACATAGAATGTGACACATATTTTGGATTCAAAAAATGTGACACCGTTTGAAATCTATAGATGTTTTTCTATCAAACTATCAATCAGGACTTTAGTTGTAATTCTAATAAAAAATAAATAATAATTATTTATTAGATTCTAAGTAAAATATAATTTATATTGGTAGAAATCTGAGAAGCTCCTTTACAAACCCTTTTCATTTCATCAATTTTAGGTAAAATATAAGTCATCAACTACATGGGCAAAGTCTGGAAAAACAAGGTAAGTTGTTAAACACGTTTTACGTGTTGACTTTTAGGATTGGCAGGTTCGAACCAAATCTCGAGCCTAATATCGAGCCTAATACCAAGGCATTAAATTTTCGGTCATAATATCGGATATCTGATTCAAATTGGATATCTGATTCAAATCCGATATCAGATTTGAATTCGATATATGATATCTTTTAGATCAGTTTTAAAACAATTTATAAAATCTTTAATATATTATTTAAAAATGCATTTAAGTTTATAATTTAATATATATAATATCCAATAAAGTTTATAATGTAATATATGTAATATACAATTTATGGTAATCTCTTACCGAGTTATGTATTTAATATATAATATATTATTAAATGCATAAAATTTAAATATTATTTAAATATTTTAGTTAATCTATAAATATTTTAATATTATTTCAATATTTTAGTTAATCCATAAATATTTAAATATATATATATATTACCAATTTATAAAATATTTAAATATTATCTCTTTCCCTCTCACTCTCTCCACCTCTATCTATCTCAAGTCTCTCACTCAATCACTCCTCTCTCTTTCTCTCTCTCACTCACTCTTCCCTCTCCTTCTCACTCCCTCTCCTTCTATCTCTCCCTCTCTCCCTCTCCCTCTCCCTTTGCCTCTCCCTCTCCCTCTCCCTCTCTCCCTCAACTCTAAACCCTCTCTCCCTCTCCCACTCTCCCTCTCCTTCCCCCCCACTCTCCTTCTCACTCTCTCACTCTCCCCTCTCCTTCTATCTCTCCCCCTCCCTCTCTCCCTCTCCCTCTCCCTCTCTCCCTCTCTATCTCTCTCTCCCTCCCTCCCTCTCCCTCTCCCACCTCCCTCCCTCACTCTCTCACTCTCTCTCCCTCTCTCCCTCTCACCCTCTCCCACTCTCCTCTCACTCTCTCAATCTCCCACTCTCCCTCCTTTTATATCCATCACCCCTCTCTCCCTCTCTCTCACTCTCCCTCTCCCTTTCCCACTCTCCCTCCCCTCACCTCCCACTCTCACTCTCCCTATCTTCCTCTCCCTCCTCCCTCCCTCTCTCTCTCCCTCTCTCTCCCACTCTCCCTCTCCCCATCCCCTGCCCCCTGCCCTTGTCCCCCTGGCCCTTGTCCCCCGTCTCCCCGTCCCTCTCTCTCTATCTCTCTCTCTCTCCTTGTCCTCTCTATCTCTCTTGTCTCCTCTCTCTCCCTCTCTCCTCCCACTCTCCCCTCTCCCACCTCTCCCTCTCTCCTCCTCCCACTCTCCCTCCCTCACTCTCTCTCACTCTCCCTCCCTTTATCTCTCATCCCCTCTCCTCTCTCTCTCTCCCTCCTCCCTCTCTCACTCCCTCTCCTCCCTCTCCCTCTCCCTCTCCTCTCCCTCCCCTCCCACCTCCCTCCTCCTCCCACCTCCTCCCTCCCTTTCCCCTCCCTCTCCCTCCCCTCCCTATCCCATCCCTATCCCTTTATCTCCCTCCCACTCTCCCTCCCTTTTATCCTTGTCTCCCTCCCTCTCCCTCTCTCTCTCTCCCTCTTTTCTCCTCCCTCTCTCCCTCTTTTCCCTCCTCTCTCTCTCCTCCTCCCACCTCTCCCTCCCTCTTTTATCTCCCTCTCCCTCTCCCTCCTCCCTCTCCCTCTCTCCCTCTCTCTCTCTCTCTCCCTCTCACTCTCTCACTCTCCCCTCTCCTTCTCACTCCCTCTCCTTCTATCTCTCCCACTATCCCTCTCTCCCTCACTCTCCCACTCTCCCTTTCTCCTGGTCCCACTCTCCCTTTCTCCTCCTCTCCCTCTCCCTATCCCTGTCCCTATCTCCCTCCCACTCCTCCTCTCTCTCCCTCTCCTCTCTCTCCCTCTCCCACTCTCCTATTCCTCCCTCTCCTCCTCCCTCTATCTCTCCTCTCTCCCTCACTCTCTCTCACTCTCTCTCACTTCCCACTCCACCCTTTCTCCTCCCTCTCCATATCACTCTCCCACTTCCTACCTCTCACTCTCCCTCTCTCCTTATCACTCCCTTCTCCATATATATTCCTCTCCCTCTCCATCTCTCTCTATCTCCCTCTCCCTCTCCCTCTCTTCCTCTCCCACTCCCTCTCACTCTCTCACCTCCCAATCTCCCTCCCTTTATCTTAATTCCTCCCTCTCCATCTCTCTCCCTCTCCTCTCCCACCCTCCCTCTCCCTCTCCCTCTCTCACTCTCCCTCCCTCTCCTCTTAATTCCTCCCTCCCTCTCTCCTCTCTCTCCTCTCTCCTCCCTCTCCTCCCTCTCCTCTCTCCCTCTCCTCCCTCTCTCCCTCCCACCTCCCTCCTCCCTCCCTCTCTCCTCCCTCCTCCCTCTCCCTCCCCTCTCTCTCTCTCCTTCCTTCCACTCTCCCACTCCCTCCCTCTCCCTCTCCCTCCCTCTCTCTCCCTCACTCTCTCAATCTCTCACTCTCCCACTCATCCTTTCTCCCTCTCCATCTCACTCTCTCACTCTCCCTCTCCCTCTCCCTCTCCCTCTACCTCTCCCTATCTTCCTCCCTCCCTCTCCCTCTCCCCCTCTCCCTCTCCCTTTGTTCTATGTGTGTACAAATCGGATATCCGATTTGTGGGCCATAGAAAACCCCATGTGGGCCATTTTTGTGCATTACAACGGACCCTGCATTCTGTTTGCAACACTTTGCAGGTGACAAATGCGCGGTTTCAAACAAGAAGAGACAAAGATAAAAATTTTGGAGATTCTTGTACTCAAATTTGTCATACATAATGATTTTTTAGCATCTTTTATTTGGTATAATGGGGAGCGGCAGTCATCGGAACCAAAAACGTAAGAGAAAGATGAAAAAAGAACAAATTGAAGGATATAGACAAAGAGATAGAGAAGGTAATAGGAATAAAACACAAGGTATGTTAAATATTGGTGAACCTAAGCCCTATGGTCTTTCAAGTGAAGAGGAAATTGAATATGTTCAAGATGAAAATGTAGAACATGATATTGAAATTGAGAATGAAAAAGAAAATGTTCAAATTGATATTGAAAATTTTCAAGGTGAAAATGTTGGAATTGAAGATGTTGAACATGATATTGAAATTGGGAATGAAAATTTTGAAATTGATAATGAAAATGTTGGAATTGAAGATGTTGAACATGATATTGAAATTGGGAATGAAAATATTGAAATTGATAATGAAAATGTTGGAATTGAAGATGTTGAACATGATATTGAAATTGGGAATGAAATTGTTCAAATTGATATTGAAAATGAAAATGTTGGAAATGAAGATGTTGAACATAATATTGAAGCAAGTGTAAATTATGTTTCACCAGATTACATGAGAAATGAAGAACCTTGTGTGGAAGAAAGAGGTATTCCAAATTCAAGACCTTCAAGGACCCCTAAATGGTTAGTTGAAATTGATGATAACATTATAAACAATTTTGAAGGCAAGAGGTCAACACGAACTATTCGGTTGTGGGCTAGAATAATTTTCAACCAATATTTTAGTGATAAGACATTGACCGAGCAATGCCAACTTTTTGTACAATTGCTAAAGATGAAAAAGATGAGACCTTTGCTAGCCAAATTGAAGATTCGTTTGAACAAGAGGATCGAAAAAAATTCTATTATTGTCAAAAAAAAATTTAATGCTCTCAAGTCTATTGGAGAAAATAACAAGGAAAAAGATAAGAGAGTTGCTTGAAGAGTCATTACCACCGCCCTAGTAAGCCATCAATTGAAAAAGGCTCGCTTTATGAGACAAACTTGTATTGATTTTGACTTAAATCGTAAAACTTTGGATATAGCACTTGCAAGAAGAGAAAGAGTAGATGATCCTCTTCAAAATGATACATGGGATTTTGTTAGAAGGCTTACATGTGTTGATAAGAAGCTAACCGATAATGTAAAGCAGGCAATTCAACAATTTTGGCATGGTAACTCTAGAGTATCACCCAATGCAAAGGATGTTTTAAAGTTAAGAATTGGCAGTCGAGACCATACACCACATCCTAAACATTTCTTGGAATCAAGTCAAACAATGTTGTTCAACAAATTTAATCTAACACATACAAATATGGAAATCTTGCAAAGAACTTTTGAAGGTTTGAAGTCATTTTATTGTGTGCCTCTTAAGATTCATAATACTTGTTGTTGTAAATACCATGTGGAGTTTTCATTGTACCATGAACTATTATGCTATATCCATTCTACTTTTCATACTAATGAAATGTTGCAGGAGTGTGGTGCAATGCATCTTCCGAAATCATCAAGGGACTTGCTAGATCTATTTTTATGTTCTAGGGATGATGGTTCCTTTTTCTATAGAAATGATTGTTTAAATGCAAAGTGCTCACAATGTGGTGGCTTGTCAAAGTTTGTTCAATGTTTTCATGAGGGTTTCGAACATGAATTTGGAAAGAATATTGTTGAGAAAAAGAGATATGAGATAGTCAAATATACTTTTCAGAGTGGAGGTGAAGATTCTAGATGCGAGTTGGTTACAAAAGAATGTAGTGTTGCTGATTTTATTTCAGATTTTAAGGATAATCTTTTCTACAAATATGCAAGGCATAGTCATAGGTCTCAGTGGTTGGATCAACAATTCAAGATATGTAAGGACTCTTTTCCGATTGGCACTATTATATCAGTGATTGATTTTGCTGAAAACTACACATTGCAACCACAAAACGAGGTACAATCTCAGTATTACAATTCCATTCAGATTGCTATTTTTGTCCACATAACATTTAGACATGAACCTCATAGTACAGAGGAGGATCGAATGATAATCAAAGAGTATCATTTTTATATGAGTGATGATAGATCTCACTCGTCCAAGTATGTCCAACATTGTTTTGATAATTTTGTTGAGTTCTTGCAGGAGCATGATATAGCACTAGGCCAACATCTCATTTGGTCAGATAATTGTACAGGTCAATTCAAGAATGCTCGTATGTTTTATTGGTTGAGTAGAATGCATGTAGAGAGGGGTGTACCTAATATTTGGATTTCTTTTGAAGATAGGCATGGGAAAGGGGAGCATTATGGAGAAGGTGCATGTGTAAAAAGAGCTCTAGTTAAAGAGAAATTGAAGATTTTAGAAGAAAAATTCAGTGATGCACGTTCTATTGTTGATTGGTGTAGTTCAACATTGTCACAGGGAGGGACACTTGATTCAATAGTGCATAGATTCTTTTGGTTGGTTGAGGAGGGTACAATGGGAGGTAGATTGGATTGTCATACAATCAAAGATTCTTCAAAGATGCATTCATTTTGAAACTCATATGCAAACACATGGACCATTTGGACATGACAATTGGCTTGTTTTTGTCAGAGTTGTATTCAGTGCGAGTGGGATCAATGCGAGTCAAGTGAGTGGGTGGATACATGGGTTCCATGGTATCTAACTACTTTATCTCAAACTATATCCATGAAAAATTACACAATGGAAAGTTCACTTGATTACGATCGGCTTTCAAATCTACTACATCCAAGACATGTTTTTGCAGTTGTTGCACCGTAGGGGAATGAAGAGAGATCAGAATATTGGTTGGCTCGATGTGTGTAGGTAAAGCACAAGCTAACACAATCGATGGAAGATGATGATGGGTTTGTGTATCCTACAAGTTCAGTTGTGGTTGTAGGAACTTGGTTGCGAACATACATGATTAGAAAGAATGGCATACCTACATTTGAAGACTATGAGAAACACAAAACCATTCTCATGTATTCACACCTTGTTATAGCAACAAATGTTAAGTTGTTGAAGCATCATGCCAAACCAAAGACAAAACAACTATGGACACTTAGTAATGTTGATCATGAAGCAATATTGGATACTCTTAAGCAAATAGATGACCCTTCAAGCACACTTGAATAGCATATTCAAGAATGGAAAGTACAATGCTTAAGCCTCTTTTCTGTTGCGACAATATAGATATATCATTTGACAAATTTTGTGATATTCTTGGCATGATTGATCATGGACCTGCTGCAACAATAGCCAACTCTGATCCTTTCAAAGAGGTATGCGACATATTACTTTAATATAGATTGGCTATTCAAAGCATCTTTTATAGTTTGCATTACCAATTCATCATCATTCAGGATGTTTAGATTAATATGGATTTGTTAGTCTAAGCATATTTTTTGTTGTTACAATATAGATTTATCATTTGACAAATTTTGCAATATTTCTTGCATGATTGCTCATGGACCTGCTGCAACAATAGGCAACTCTGATCCTTTCAAAGAGGTATGTGACAAATTACAATAATATCGATTGGTTATTCTAAGCATATTTTCTATTGTATGTAGTTTAACTGCTACCTTGATGGTTTTTACAGTTGCTTGTCACTCGAAAATGGAAACATACTACTCTTCTGGAAGAATCTACCTTGAATGCCTCAAATAGGCAAATTTTGTAAAAATTGAATTTTGAAATGTGAAACAATATAAAAAGGTCATAACTATGTATAGGCATAATCTATAACCAGTGATGTTTTTTGAAATATGGTTCAAATGTTTGCCATTGTATAAAGGGTATGTTTAAAATTTAAAAAGATTTTTGTACTTAATCGAGCTACAACCGGAGGTTTTCTTCTTGGTTCTTTCCTGTCGGTATGCTCGTTTGAACTAGGTTTTGTAATATCTCCTATTTATATATAACAAATTACAATGGCTTGCCACTTTTTCAAAAAACAAAAAAGTAAAAAGTTAATTGTGAATTTCATTTTCCATGTAATTGACTCAAGTTGATTGGGTAAGAGTTTTCTGATGCAAGAGCTAGGACTTGCAGAATCTTGATCCAACCTTAAATATTTTTGCCCCCACATTTCATTGACATTAGCACTTTGGACTCTTAAGGGAAAACGCCACTCCAATGCAGCTCAAAGCGATTTGGCATATTTGGGTGCAAGGGAGAACCATACCTAGTGTAAACGTACCCATACGGACGTGTTGGAACAGTCTGTTGGGTCGTATGAGTTCGAGAATGAAAGTTGCACCACTTTGCAACTTTACACTGCTTGCATTTGGCAACTTTTCCCTCAACTGAAAACTCATCACCATGGGAAAATGCCTTCAAGATAGCAAAAAATGAGAGAGGTTATTGTAGATGGTCTCAACACAATCCCATATCCTCAAACAAAGAGTCTGTAAGCATCATAGTTTATGAGAAATAGTTCATCAAATTTTTCTGCCTTTTAGCACTTTGGACTCGTAAGGGAAAACGTCGCTCCAATGCAGCTCGGAGTGATTCGGTGTATTTGGGTGAAAGAGAGAACCATACCTAGCATAAATGTACCCATCTAAATATGTTCGAACAGTTTGTTGGGTCATATGAGTTCGAGAATGAAAATTGCACCACTTTGCAACTTTACACTGCTTGCATTTGACAACTTTTCCCTCAACTGAAAAACTCATCACCACGGGAAAACGCCTTCGAGATAGAAAAAACTGAGAGAGGTTATTGTAGATGGTCTCAACATGATCCCATATCCTCAAATGAAGAGTATGTAAGAATCACGGTTTCTGAGAAATAGTCCGTCAAAGTTTGCTGCTTTTTAGCACTTTGGACTCTTAAGGGAAAACGCCGCTCCAATGCATCTCAGAGCGGTTCAACATATTTGGGTGCAAGAGAGAACCATACCTAGCGTAAATGTACCCATTCGGATGTTTTGGAATAGTCCGTTGGGGCGTACAAGTTCGAGAATCAAAGTTGCACCACTTTGCAACTTTACATTGCTTGCATTTGACAACTTTTCCCTCAACTGAAAACTTATCACCACGGGAAAACGCCTTTGAGATAGAAAAAATTGAGAGAGGTTATTGTAGATAGTCTCAACACAATCCCATATCCTCAAATAAAGAGTCTGTAAGCATCACGATTTTTGAGAAATAGTTCATCAAAGTTTGCTACTTTTTAACACTTTGGACTCTTAAGGGAAAACGTCGCAGCTCGGAGCGATTTGATGTATTTGGGTGCAAGAGAGAACCATACCTAACATAAACGTACCCATACGGATGTTTTGGAATAGTCTGTTGGGTCGTAGAAGTTCAAGAATGAAAATTGCACCACTTTGCAACTTTACACTGTTTGCATTTGGCAACTTTTTCCTCAACTGAAAACTCATCACCATGGGAGAAATTCTTCGAGATAGAAAAAAATGAGAGAGGTTATTGTAGATTGTCTCAACACAATCCCATATCCTCAAATGAATATTTTTTAAGCATCATGGTATCCGAGAAATAGTCCATCAAAGTTTTTTGCTTTTTAGCACTTTGGACTTTTAAGGGAAAACGCCGCTCCAATGTAGCTCGGAGCGATTCGATGTATTTGGGTGCAAGAGAGAACCATACCTAGCATAAATGTACCCATGTAGAAATTTTGGAACAGTCCATTGGGTTGTACGAGTTCGAGAATCAAAGTTGCACCACTTTGCAACTTTACACTGCTTGCATTTGGCAACTTTTCCCTCAACTGAAAACTCATCACCACGGGAAAAGGGCTTCAAGATACCAAAAACCGAGAGAGGTTATTGTAGATGGTCTCAAAAAAATCCCATATCCTCAGATGAAGAGTCTGTAAGCATCACGATTTCTGAGAAATAGTCCATCAAAGTTTTTTGCCTTTTAGCAATTTGGACTCTTAAGGGAAAACGCCACTCCAATGCAGCTCAGAGCGATTCGATGTATTTGGGTGCAAGAGAGAACCATAACTAGCATAAACCTACCCATCTAGATGTGTTGGAACAGTTCATTGGGTCATATGAGTTCGAGAATGAAAGTTGCACCACTTTACAACTTTACACTGCTTGCATTTGGCAACTTTTCCCTCAACTGAAAACTCAGCACCACGGGAAAAGGCCTTTGAGATATAAAAAACCAAGAGAGGTTATTGTATATGGTCTCAACATGATCCCATATCCTCAAACGAAGAGTCTGTAAGCATCATGATTTCTGAGAAATAGTCCGTCAAAGTTTTCTTCCTTTTAGCATTGTTGACTCTTAAGGAAAAATGTCGCTCCAATGCAACTCGGAGTGATTCAATGTATTTGGGTGCAAAAGAGAACCATACCTTGCATAAACGTACCCATTTGGACATGTTTGAACAGTTCATTGGGTCGTATAAGTTCAAGATTTAGGGATGTCTTCTTCAGATCACTCTATTCTGAATAGGTTTGCAGAGCTACCAATGTTAAATCCAAGTTGACTGACTTTGAGCAAATCATATCCTAGTAAACACGATAGAGGTTCCACTTCTTTTTCAATGCAGGAGCACCATCTGACTCTTTATCTCCATTCCTCTTGAAGCATCTTTTCTTTTCTCCTTTTCCTTCCTTCTTTGAGGATTGAGTGGAAAGAACATGAATGTCTTCATTTGTAGGGCTTCGTCCAATACCTCTCGCAACCAACCTTGACTCCCCTTGAATATAGTGAGCCCTCAACCAATCAAACTTGGAAAGTTTTGATCTCACGTTGATTCCTTGAATGTAAGACTCCCAAGATGAAGGAAGACCATTAAGAGCCAACATGGTCAAATCTTTATCATCAACAATATGACCATTTCTCTCCATGTCTTCAACTTAGAGATCAAATAATCCAACTAAAAGCGCTCAAAAAATGAAACACATAAGACAATAAACACAACAAGAAATTTGCTTACAACTCAGGCCCAGCTCATGGCTGAATTCGATACAATGAATAATAGCACCTATCGTAGATGCAAAGATACAATCGAATATGCTTCTCCTTGAAATCAGCCTGCTGTTGCAAGATGAAGCGTTGTTGCTCAAGTGAAAATTTTTGCTTGGATTACAAATTATGCTGAATGAACTTGATTGAGGAAATGAAAAAACATCACCTCATATTTATACAAAATAAGATGACTCTTCAAGGAGGCCGACCTCTCTTGAAAATAATAAATTACACAATAATATCAAGGAAGGTCGGCCTCATCCATTTAAATAAAATGAGTATAAATTAAATAGCCATAGGGTATCATTTAATTTATTACAACTTAATGTTATCGCTATCATGTATAAAAAATGTGGTAGCATAGACAAGGTAGTGGACTATTTGAAAAAAAGCTTCAAAGAAATGTGGTCTCATAGAATTCAATGACAAACAAATGCAATTGACAACTGCTCATAGTTTTTAGTTATGCAATGTGAAGTAATTGCATAACTGCTTAGGTTGACTTTGTAAGAACTATATTGTAATTGAAATTTTTTCATCTATGAACATCTAGTTGTTAGTTATGCAATGTGAAGTAATGATTTGAGTTTGAAAGATGTGTAATGCAATGTAATCAATGATATAAATATAAACTACATAATATAACATTCAGTTTTAAGCTATTGTACATTGATATTTAACCATTGCTCAAGATAAAATTTTCAAAGAGTTTAATCATGCACATGAGGAACAAATTAAATTTTGATTGTCAACTTCTATATATCAAATTATCCAATAATCAAGTGTATGTCCATATACAAAAATGGCATCGACGCCAACTCAAACAAAGTTTTACAAAATGTGGCATATGCCATCTCAATATGTATTCAAAATTTACATGCCAAAATGTCTATCTCATCCTAAACTACTGGTGGATCATCAAAATGGAGCCTCTTTGAAGCACTTGTTGGCTCTGAAGGTAGCTGCACAAGAAAAATTCAAACCACAATTGAGATTAGTTATACTATATAATTTAAAATCGAATAATTAACATCAAAATCAATATACATTGAATTTTAATTGAACTCTAAAATTGAAATCTTGATTACCTGAAATATACGTCTCTTCAAAGGGTCAGGAGTCCTAGAATATACCAAATCAACTTTTGAAATGCCAATCTATATATGTGAACAAAAACATAAAATTGATCCAAGTTAGCATATGATTATTGGTAATAAGAACTTATTTACCAAACACAAAATAAAATAAGCACATGTACCTCTTTAGGTTGATCTTTTTCTTTATCTCCTTCAGGTGTTTTGACACCTCCTCTTTGAGGTGTTTCAACACCTACTCTTTGAGGTGTTCCAATAACTACTCCTTTAGGTGGTGTGTCCCTTGTAAACATATCTGTAAAGCTCATAATTTCCTATAAATAAAATTGACAAGTACATATGAAACTACCAATCTATGTCGACGTATGTACAATCAATATAAGATCTTAAAAATCTTAATTCAATCCTATTTGAGTTCAATCACCTTCCCCTTATCTAGATTTGTGCCTCCATAGTCTGGACGAGGCTGCACCTCACTCACACTAGGTATTTCCTATAGGAGGAAAACAAGATAAACATATAAGTTGTTATATAATTTCATTAATGACAATTCAAATGACACGCAAGTATATAATATAAAATGTAAATGAGAAAGTGTGAAAATATATACTGCATGTGTGTCCAAGCCAAATGAAATGGCCCTAAGGGTGCTATCAGTCACCCATGTGAGCTCCTCCTCAGACATCAACTGTTAAATAGACCATGTAAATAAATATTAGTACTTGATACTATATCTTATTAATATTCATTTAAAAACAAATGCAAGTTATGAAATTATAACTTAAATCTTACCTGTGTCACTATTCCAACATCTCCCTCTCTAGCAGGAGAGGACTCTGTAGGGTGTGCTCCACTCCCCTGCGACTGATCTATAATGTCCACATCATGGAGGTCATAATCAAAAGTGTTCAAGGAATGCTCAATGGGCTGTACAAGAGGACCCAAGCACATCTAGCGGCACATAGTACAAATATGTGGCACACAAATATTTGGACCTGAGGAGGATGATGCAATAACACTTGAGCTTTTGCCAACATAACCAAAATGTGGCTAAGCTACTATAGAAGCATGCGAAACCAAATGACCACTCAAAGAGTGAGTAGCCTGAATAGTCTATGTGGATGCATCTTGGATAATCTCTGGGTGATATATTGGTGGTGGCGGAGGAAGGGGAGGAAGGGGAGGAAGGGGAAAATTTGGGCATGGGACTACTCTAACTGCCCCTGGTCTATCCTGGGGCATACCTCCACCGACGCCCAGGAAGGGTTTAATGTCAAAGTAATTGACATGATGCCCTAACACAAACTCAGCATATAATTTTTTAATAAAGTAAAATGGTATGTCAGAACTATTGTTCGGTGGTTTATCAAAAACCATACACCAACGATCCCAAAAGTTAGCTACAATGTCCATATGCATGCACCATTTTATGGAAAGTTTTGTTTTATTAACATTCCCTAGCAAACCGGTGCAGGGGTCAATGAATAGAGAGGCTATTTGGGCTTTGGTTATTTGGAGATCTTTCACATCATCGTAAGACAATCCACATTGATAATATTCCCTCATGTCTTCTCGCCATGAATAAAAGGAATTATGTTGGGTGGAGAGGGTTTCTATATTTTTAATTATTTCCTTCAATGTGTTTGTCATATCTCTCAATCGAGGCATTGTCTGATAAATTTCATAAATGCCCCTCAATTGCCCCAATTTTTCACCAATTAAGTTTTCAATTCATGGCTGCGGAGGTGGTGGAGCATTTGGCATTTGTGGATTTACATTCACAGCCATAATACCTAATTAAAGTTAAAAACTAATTAAACTAATTGAAATTACACAATATAAATGAAATTATTGTAAAAAAACCCTATTTTTTAATAAAAATCCAAAAAAAACCATACTTTTTCACAAAAATCAATAACAAACTCTTATTTTTAATAAAAATACATCAACAACACTAATTTTTAATCAAGATCCATTTCGAAACATTAAGTTTTAAAAAAAAATCAATGCAAACTCTAGTTTTTTAAAAAAATCAATACAAAACCGTATTTTTGAATTTTTTTTAATAAAACCTACTTAAACTTAAGAGAATCTATTGAAAAATTGATTACAAGATTGAAAAAATCAAATACATACCTTTCAAATCGGATATCGGATTTGGGTTTTTCCTTTTGCGCCCGCGTCAAACTGTGAGAAATGAAGATAAAGAGTCGGCTGTTTTTTTATATACAGTTTCCAAAAATCGGATATCCGATTTGTGGAAACTAGCTTTGGCTTTTGGCTTGGGTAGAAGTACTAACACTCGAACCTAGAAAAGTCAACTCGGCCATTTCCACATTTTTGAGCCGATCCAAAACATGATTTTTTCTCATTGCCACTTTTTGGCCCATCATGATCCTACACATACCCAACAATGAAATGTAAAAACATTTCGAGTCAATATTATACAATCTGAAGAAAATTACAATGCACATTTAATATTGGTAACATTGAGGACTATGTCAACCATTTATGAAGAGGTATAATATTTGTGTTCTTAGCATCTGGAAGCGTTTGTCGCACTCTGATTGTCAAGGTGGAATTGACAACATACAATGTTGGCACCCCGTAATTCTCATGTAGCAACCTGAAGGAGGGCCTGACATAGTGGATCTCAAACCTGACAATGTGGTTGAATTTGAACATGGCCAACAACCATTCCTCCATGGGACCTTTGTGATTACTAATTAGAGATTCCCCTTTGAGGAATCTCATAAACCTCGTGCTCAGTTGATCCGTAAGATTGTGCCTGTGTATGATAACTATTGGTCTAATGCACACCTTCCATATGCATCCAACTAGGAAAAGGTCTCAAATTTCTCGATAAATAGACATTGGCCAATCACATAAATAGAAAATCTCTATTTTTAGATTGTAATATTGAACGTCCATGCCCATATGTGCCCACATGTTCCAAAGACATTGTTGAAGAAGTGAGCATAATTATCATACTGCAAATCTGTGCGGTTTGGCCATTTTCTATTAATTCTCCTTAACATATTTCCAACAACCTGTATGGGAGGTTGAGCTACTCAATTCTAGCAAGAATATTGCATGGAAGATATGGGTGGTAGTTGGTCAACCAACTAGCCACCCATGCTCGAGAACTGTTGGACATCTTCTATAGAACTACAACAACAGGTTGTAAAATTCCTAAAATGAAAGACAAAACAACTTTTTTAGAAGGTAGACTTGCATTCTCTAATTAGAAAGACATTGTCAATGCAATGGAAATAGTGAAAAAATAAGCAAGCAAAGTGGAAGATATAGATAATGTATGCACTAAAGAGATTGTACCTATTGTTTTGAACTGAACGAGGCATCATGTGTAGTATCTCCAATGGGAATATGGCAACGCACGATTTGGACAGTGGGAAGAACAATGCTTGAAAGGAAAGAGAACAAAAATTTCAGCACATACAACAACATTCTCTAATTAGAAACACACGAAACAATTGCTAAAAAAAATTGAAAGCGAAAGAAAAAATTTTGTAACTAAGTAACTGTGTATGGATGGTGTCTTTTCCAACATGGAAAATAATTTGAGCATTCTATTTTTTGCAATCACATGAGTTGAACTAATGAATTGTAAAAAATATATTTATGTTATGAACACAAGATGCACATCATAGTTGCAGGATGGAAAACACAGTGGGTTCTTCCTGACATTTTTATTCTCTACAGACTGTAACAAAACAAGGTTTCGAAGTTCACCTTCTTGTTTTGTGGCAACCCTTTCTTTCACAAAACATTTCATTTTAATATGTTTTCATATGTTCCAAACACAAAATGCACATAATAGTTGCACGATGGAAAAAACACTCAAATTTGTCAACTTAACTATCTGAAACTCTTAACAACCCCTGCAAATAATCACAGTTGCTGGATGGAAAACACAATGGGTTGTTCCTGACATTTATATTTTCTGCAGACTATAACAAAACAAGGTCTCAAATTTCACCTTCTTGTTTTGTGAAAACCCTTTCTTTCACAAAAAAATCCATTTTAATATGTCTTCATATGTTCCAAATACAAAATGCACATAATAGTTGCCTGATGGAAAACACACTCAAATTTGTCAACTTAACTATTTGAAAACCATCTTCCCAGCAAAAAAACCTAACCTATTAGAATCATTCCTCGAGTGATGGAGATCACATCGCTGATTACATCTATGGCATCGCAGATCTTTCATAAGGCAACTTTTAGGTGAAATATGGTGGGTTTAGTAAGTGAATGTTTATCAAACTTGGGGGTAGCAAAGTTTAAGGTAAGATTTTTTTTTGCAGGCTTAATTAGTCATGCTTGAAGAATGTTTTAGGCTTAGTTATTTTGTTTGTAAAATAGGCCTATTTTGGGGTCTACGACAGCAAAGAAGAGCTTGTTTGAAGTGTTTTTTCCATAAGGTATTTTTTGTTCCAGAAACCCATTTGTGCCAATTTTTACATATCACAAATTGAGATATTATTGTTTTGAAAAGAATGCTTGAAAACATGACTCTACTGCTGGAAATGCACTCAATTAGCCCAAATTTACAAAGGAGCGGGTCTTAAATCATCATCAAAACACCTAACAACTTGAAATAGTCCTTTAACAACTCTCATAACTTAGGAATCATCTACTTTTACGAATACAAAGGCTCAAGCCAACGCTGATCTACTAAACCCTTACTTTATGCACAAAAAAAGCTCTATCAAATGAGGCTTTAATAGAATGTTGTATTCCAAACCTTCCCATGCTCTACCACCATATGAAACATGTTTACAAATGTCTACCTATGCTTTAGGAACAAACTTTCAGCCCCTTTGAATGCACTTTCCTCAGTTACCAACTTGTACGCATCCTTTTTCATTGGAAATATTCTATATTTTCTAAAGATTAGCAACCAAAAATTGAATGGTTCGCTTCCCCTTCATGATTCAACAAATACACTTCTTAAATTAAATAACGTCATACCAAAAATTAGAGTTATGTAAGAAAATTTATTAAATTCGAACCATACCTTCCATTGGGTTTGCACCTGTGAAAGACAGTCATCGGTGAGGTCTCCTTTCCCTAGATTGGAATGGTGAAGTGAACAAAAAAAGCCATAAAATAAATCATAAAGTTTATGACGTCATACAAGAACATACAGGAAAAAAGGAATCTACAATATCATTTCCTATTACAATAAATAAATTGAAATGGGTTTTCTCATACTCACCTGTATTAGATGTTGTATCCTCTGCCACATCCATAGCAGTTGCACCTGAAGTCTCACATTGCATATTGACATTCAAATTCAAACTATTGTTCATGAACAACGAAAAAGAGTCATCCAAAGGGGTTTGATGATCTAATTGTTGTGTGGAATGCTTCATATGCCGGGTTGGATTTCGATCAAAATCCCTAGTTGAACTAAACCATGGATGCATGTAGATGGTGGTAGTTGCAGCTTGATCAAGATCCAAAATAAATTCAAACGGAAATGAATTTGATTGTCGTAGGTCCTCTACAAACCCGTCCACGTATTTTGCATATGACTGCACCTTTTGTAGAGATTGTGGTAGTGTACACATCACTTTCTTCAAGAGTTCGTTAGTGTCATTCTAAAGAGACACTGTCACCACATGTTCAAATCTATTTTTGTATCAATTGGTTGACCTCCCCTGTCTAAATGATGAAACAAAAGAAATTTTTATTAGGTTGTATAAAATGCAAAACACAATTGACTCCAATAAAGTAACGTAATTCAAATTGAAATTCACTTACTGTGGACCACCCCTTCAATGGAAAATGATATTTTAATCAAGTGAGCAACCTTGATGACATGCTTGCAAGTGTTCCCCTACAAACTCCAAGGGTAGTCACAAACAAGAAAGGTGCTCCCCAAATTTCTGAACAAGGTAGTGCATTGACCTACTTTGAATTTTCACCCAGTACCGTCCAGGATCTATTTCATTAGGAATACAATCATCATCTAGAATTGTCTTGGCCTGCTCCACACTAGATCGCATATTTAAATAATTTTTGTTCATCAAAAAACCATAATGCTACAAATTTTCCTTTTGCTTATACAATGGTTCCATTTTATACACAAGTGTTTAATACAAATAGTCCATTCTCCTATTGTATATTTTTTACCGATCGCACAAGTACCCAGTTTTTAGTATGTAATGGTACGAATCAATGGTTGCATTCATATCCTGGTTGGCATGTGGGAATAGTTTGCAATTTTTCGCCCACATGGCTATGAAAAAAAACATCCAATAGTCAAGTAAGCCACAATGTATTAGATGTGACATCAAAGAATTTGAATGGTGCAAATCATGGAAGGTGACGAAAATTGTCAACTCACCAATTCGACCTTCTCCTTCACACCAAGTCTTCTTGAAGTACCCTAAGAATCGGGATTGATCATTGAACTCTTGAAAGAAATATTTCAATAGGGTACGTGCAGGATCATGATGGGTCAAAAAGTGGTGATATGTAAGTGATATGATGACCCATGTGGCTGATGACTTTTTTTTTACCCAAAATTGATGAAACGAAAAGGGTTTTTAAAGTCCAAATTCTCAGATTTCCACCAATATAATTTATGTTTTACTTTGAATTTATTAAATTATTATTATTCATTTTCTATTTGAATTACGAATAAAGTCTTGATTGATAGGATGATTGAAAAACATCTATAGCTTTCAAATGGTATCACATTTTTTGAATTTGAAACATGTGTCACATTCTATGCTTCACATACTATAGGAAAAAAAAAATCATGAATTTTTGACCAAGTTAAGGTGGTCAGACATATGAGTTTTTAATATTTTTTAAAAGTTGTAATAAAAAATTCATAATTAATTATTTACTTGGAAACAAATTAGAAAAAAATATGCATCACATCGGGACATGAGACCTCTACTTATATCTAAAATATTATCATTTTATTGTGGTTAAGGTGGTTAGACAAACAACTGCTTCTTATTTTTCCCTGAAATTTAAGTACTATTGCATTGAAATTTCAAATTTTCACCAAATATATTTTTTTATTTTTTAAATAAACCTACTAGTTTAGAAACTACATTCAATTCTCTACAAATTCTATTCTTACATATTTTTGAAATAATATAGATAACTTATTCAAATTTTTACGTCAAGTTTCCTAATTTTGTTTTTTCTAAATTTTATTGCCACTTAAGGGCCTATTTTTTCTATGATGATCCTACACATACCCAATAGCTAAGTGATGCAATCTTTGGTGTCAACAATTGCCATGATGATCGTTCCAAGAATGCGAAAGATGTCCATTTCCCTTTCCTTGGCTACATACTTATATATATTCTTTAGCCAAGCCCTTTTGACATGCCAAAGGCATAGAAGCACACGACATTGAGAGACAACCCTAATAGGCAATACAAATGATATTGTTTACCGCTCAACTGCATGAGAAAGTGGCATTGAAAATGAATAGAAAATGAGAAAGGTACAAAAATTAAGAAATGGATGCACATACTGTATGGCTTGGATCTCTGCAGTCTCATCATTGGTCAAAAATGAATTGATTCTCCAGTCGAGCCTAACTCTTCTTCCACATTCGAGCAATATGCATAGCCACATAGAGATGTCCTCAATCTTGTTTCATGAGGAGACTACCCACACAACCGGCACACCACTCTATTGCTCATCGAAAATGAGGAGAGTATACAATGGGTACTGTAGAGAGAACAACTCGGTGTGAGCATTGTGAATTTTATAGCCAAGAAGATCATTGAAAACATGACAAACTATTTGTCAATATTTGTAAGGCCTCACCTCATATTTATTAGTTGTAAATGTGGAATCCATTAAGATGACTGAATTGTGTGAGAAGCTAACCATCCTATCCAACATCCATGGAGTCTGAACCGCGATAAAAAAAAAATGACGTATTGTTCCCATCGACCCGTTGAAAGTAGAAGTTGTCAAAGTCCTGTCCACTCCACAATAGGATACTTGTCGAATCAACTTTGTCTTTTTTTGCGTGAGTAGAAAGCACCTTTCGCTAGGCATTCATTACATCCTTTCTTGTAAGGAATTGATCTCTCTTGGACATCATTCCATATAACAAAGGATCGCTCATGTGTCTATCCATTATTGCATTAACACTGACGTCCATGAGAAAAAGTCTTTCAATATAGCTTTTTCACTCCATGGATAGATTAGCAGCAAACATAGAACACTTCTCTCCACTTGTGTCATGAATTCCATGGAAAAATTCATTGTTTTTATCTAGGTGGAACATTTCTTTGTAGATAATATAGGCAACATCTGGTTTTCCTTCCATAACCTTTACCATGAAGTGGTACTAACAACCTCGCATTTATATAAATGTCTTATGTGGTTTCTTCTCTAGTGGAGGTTGGTTTCTGTTGTCTTAAGGACCATATTGACACCAGTAGCTGCAAGAAAGGAATCATCTCATCATGCTCAACCAAGAGAGTAAAATATCATTTGGCCATAAAAATGAATGTCAATATATACAAACCTCTTATAAAAAAATGTTTTTCTATATGTTTTTTCATAGATGGGACACGAGGTGGTAGGTTCTCTTATTTTCTTGTCCAAAAATTTGGTTTCTACACTTTCAATGGATGTTTCACCATGAATGAACTGATCAATTCTCATAAGAGGAATTTCCGCAACAAGGTCAGGGACCTTATCCTTGTTGATGGAAATAGTAGCCCATTCCAAATCAGAAGACAAAAAAGGAGAGCCTCCATTTTGTACATCTTGTACTTGCAATTCATCTAGCTTCTTCCATTTCAAACCTCTCCCCATTCTAGGAAATCACAACATTGAACGAATACTTAAAATTAGTGTGGATAGTGTGAAGAAAAAGAAAAAAAATCATTCCTTAAACATAGATAAAATGTGCTTGCATTGCTCTCACCCATGTGAAACCAATAGGACATTACAACTTCAACTGAGGAAAATTAAAGGTGATAGATTCAATCAAGCTACACATAAAACATAACACAAACACATGCTAGAAATTAGACATTCCAACAACACAACACTGTATTTTCCGAATCACAATTATTTTCTGCACTTTTCTTTCAATCATGCAAAATTCAAACACAACAATGGAAAGTGTGGTTTGGAAGACATGCATACTATCTTGTAACATTCCATGCTACAAAACCATAGGTGTTAAGAATCAAGTAACCTACCATGAGACAAACCTTGAAATTTGAACATGGAGATTCAAATAACTGAATCCCAACACTGTGTTTTCCAAATCACAATAATTTTCTGCACTTTTCTTTCAATCATGTGAAATTCAAACACAACAATGGAATGTGTGATTTTGAATACATTCATATGGCTTTGTAGCATTCCATGTTTCAAACCCATAGGTGTTAAGAAGCAAGCAACCCACCATGAGACAACCCTTCAAATTTAAACATGGCCATTCAAATAACTGAAACCCAACATTGTGTTTTCCAAATCACATTTATTTTTTCCAGTTGATTTTGTCAATCATGCAAAATTTAAACACAACAATGGAATGTGTGATTTGGAAGACATTCATACTTTTTTGTAACATTCCATGTTGCAAAACCATGGGTGTTAAGAAGAAAGCAACCGAACAAGAGACAACCCTTTACAATTAAACAAGGAGATTGAAATAATTGAAACCTAGCACTGTGTTTCCCATTCACAATTATTTTGTGCAGATTTTTTTTCAATTGATTGAAATTTAAACACAACAATGGAATGTGTGATTTGGAAGATAGTCATATTGTATTGTAACATTCCATATTGCGAAACCATGGGTTTTAAGAAGCAAGCAACCCACCATGAGACAACCCTCTACATTTAAACAAGGAGATTGAAATAACTGAAACCCAACACTGTGTTTCCTATTCACAATTATTTTGTGCAGTTTTTATTTTCAATCAACTAAAATTTAAACACAACAATGGAATTGTGATTTGGAAGACATTCATGCTATTTTGAAACATTCCATGTTGCAAAACCGTGGGTGTTAAGAAGCAAGAAACCCACCATAAGAAAACCATTTAAGAAACAAGAAACTAACCATGAGACAAGGAAAGATAAACAACAGACTAATTTCACAAGATGATTTCTTTTAGAATTCATAGATTCAACAAATAAAACATCAACACAATTCGACTCAGCAAATATCATATTGAAGAACGATCACAGAAGCACAAAGGCATTTGCAATCAAGAAAATATTAACAAAATCAAATATTCAATCTTATTTCCTTTTTTCCTCAATACAAAATATGGGTTCAAAGGCTCCATGGTTGCGTAACAAAATTGTCTGAAAATAGAAAATGACCTTCTCGCCTCTTTTCCTCTCTTTCTTTCCTCCCCTTTTTTTTTTCTACAATAATTGTTCGCAATCCTCCTTAAAAATGGCCAAGGTTGCAATAATTCATTAAGAAACAGACACTATTTCCATTACACCCTAGGATTTCAATCACTATTCATAATTACAAAATTTTCATGCATGTAGAGTAAAGATTCAATTTCTGTCGAAAGAAACCGTTTTTGTTGACAACTGCATAAATAAACCAATTTCGCTAAACAACCAGAGGAGCCGGAGCCCAAAAAATCTTCGCAAGAATTTTATTAAGAAAATTATTAAATCCGGCTCTCTCTTCCTCTCTATCTAAGAAAAAGATCACCCTCCAATATTCAACATAGCTAGAATTTTCCTTCCATGCAAGCGAATGTAGCTAAAAAACAATGTCGATTTGTTCCTCCTCAAGCCACATTAAATTAAGCTAAATGATTGGTACTAGATCAATTTCCCATTTCGCAACTTCACCAGGAAGCACCGTGTCGAAGAAAACCTAGGATCAAAATTTTGCCACCTTTACAAAATCGTGGGTGTTAAAAAGCAATCAACCGACCATAAGAAAACCCTTTGCATTTCAAGTGGATGATTAAAATAACTGAAACCCAGTGCACTGTGTTTCCCATTCATAATTATTTTGTAATTTTATTTTTTCAATGGTGTGAAATTTAAACACAAC
This sequence comes from Sequoiadendron giganteum, assembly GCA_007115665.2. NCBI lineage: Eukaryota > Viridiplantae > Streptophyta > Pinopsida > Cupressales > Cupressaceae > Sequoiadendron > Sequoiadendron giganteum. The sequence continues at coordinate 280,473,652 of CM021107.1, read as the reverse complement.
AATGGAATGTGTGATTTGGAAGACATTCATATTGTTTTGTAACATTCCATGTTAAAAAACCATGGGTGTTAAGGAGCAAGCAACCGACCATAAGACAACCCTTTACATTCAAACAAGGAGATTCAAATAACTGAAACCCAACACTGTGTTTCCCATTCAAAATTATTTTGTGCAATTTTCTTATCAATCGACTGAAATTTAAACACACCAATGGAATGTATGATTTGGAAGACAATCATACTATATTGTAACATTCCATATTGCAAAACCATGGGTTTTAAAAGAAGAAATCAACCCACCATGAGACAACCCTCTACATTTAAACAAGGAGACTCAAATAACTGAAACCAAACACTATGTTTCGCATTCACAATTATTTTGTGTAGTTTTTTTACTGAAACCCAACACTGTTTTTCCCATTTAGAATTATTTGAAGACTTGCAAAAGAGAATAATAATTGAAATAATATAGTGGAGGCTAAATACTTCAATGGGTTGCTTGTTATTGATTTTCCAAATTTGGATAACTTATATAATGTCTTACTTATATGAATTAAAGTAAAAAATTATAGATAACTCATAAGAAATAGACCAATTTAAAATGTAGAAAATGGGTTGAAGGCTAGATATCGGTACGATTCTTGGTTGGGAAACACTCTCCATAATTTTTTAATCCCTTGTTTAGCTATCAAGAATGGTATTTCTTCTTTATTTTCATAATGTGTGGCTAATTACTAGGAATATGGTACTTAATGTATAAAGTTGATTAATTTATTTACTCCTCTCAATCATCTCAATCAAGATTTTATTAGCTACTTTATAGAGAAGTTAAAGAGTTCTATATAGTCTAGTTTAATAGGAAAAAATAGACCATTTGGTTGGGTTCTTCCATATGGAATTGTATTGCATCTACTTATCTCCTTTAACATGACATATTACATAAATTCAATGACATCTAGCAGGTTGCTTGTTAGATTAAATTATTGATTGTTGATAATCTTAAAAATAGAGCCATTACAATCCCCAATAGGTGTGATCTTTGTGAGATTAATGTTGAGTCTATTTTTCACCTTTTTCTAGAATATTTATTCACCTACTCTATCTAAATATCAAGTGCTCACCCATAATCATTAATGGATATTCCCTCAGTATTTTAAACTACCTCAATTACCTTTCTCCCCCTCTTGGAATATCTTAAAAATTATGAAAATCTATAAGAAAATTCAATTCATAAATGAGGAAACAATTGATCATCTCTACCATGGAGGTAGTGGAAAAACTATTTCTTTAGATAATATTAGTTTTTTATGGAAAACATCGGATTGGTATGATGGAAAATATTTTTCTAGTAAAATTACATGTGGAATAATTATGAGAAGTGGGGTTGATTGCAATTATGTGATCTTGGGAAAATTATTGAATGACTTGATAATAATTGAAGTTTATCAAAATATTTATTTGGGTTATTCCTTTAGATTTATCATAATCTACAACTTGGAGGTCAATGATATCACCATTTTTCTCTTTATTTGTAAAGGATACTACCTATCAGTCAATCTCCTTATTGATCCCTCTTTGGGAATCAACTTCTTTCATTTTTTCCAGTGAGACTTAATAATTTCATCATTTTATACTTGTTTATGGACTAGTACATTTGGAAGATTATCATGGGAGATGAGATACTATGAATAGAGGCTTATTATTGTCAATAATACAATAAAAAAATTACTATTTGGCAATCCTTGTGAAGGGTGAGCTAAATCCATTTATATAATACATAGATAGTTACAATCCATTAGTTCATAGAGATTTCATTGGGCAATGGAAGAGTAAGAAGGTTATTGTGAGGGATTTTAAATTTTAAGACACTAAAGAGTTCAACATTGTAGTTGCTAGCATGTCTAAGAAAAGAGCCAAGACCCATCAAGCGAGGAAATGTCAAAGAAAAGAAAACATTGACACTTTTGTAAAAGGCTTTGAGAAGCTCATTAAATGATAATTAAGATATCTCAAGGAGGCTCTTCCTTAAAATGAATTCAACTTCTTTCTCATTAAATATTTTACCCTAAATGAGAAGTATAAATTATCTATCTTTTGTTAAATAACTTTCCCTTTGTAAACTTGATATAAGGCATAGTTACCTAGTATGCTTTGCTTTGTACCTTTCATTATATATAGAGAGAAATAAGTCATAAATGAGATTCTAGGTAAGAAAAAATGGTCCACTACACCAAGTTTTTATAATTTAACTTTATAATTGTGATAAATCCAATTCCTTACTTCTCAAATCCAACCATAAGGTGGTTGTTAATGGAAAAGTGCTCTTATTTTATAAGAATCAAGTCTCTTTTATGTGGGAAAATATTCTCTAACCCCGAAAAAATGTGATCACTAAAATTTCTCCCTATAGTTCCCATATTTTTAAATCTTACAAGAGGTCTAGTCTTGGTGAGGAAACTACAAATGATCCCACTAAATCTTCACTATTCCTAGTGTTATCTTCTTTAAACTTATAAGACCTATAGATAGAGCTAGTATTAGTAGAATTCCTACCCCCTCTAATCTTAGTGTTGAGGTGATCCATCTAATGTTTCCCTTATTGATATCATTTCCCCTCCCTCTAATACAAAAGTAAAATACCTAGATATCATTGGTTCTTCAATTGAGTTTATTGATAACCCTAGATTTAAGAATATATAAACAACTACTAAAAGGAATAATAATTATATCAAGGAGACTATGACCTAAAATGAAATAACTCAATGATGGTTTTAATCTTCAACATAGATTCCTAAAGTGGTTCAAGAATGAAGTTGAGAATGAAATTAAGGATGGAGAAAATTCATAAATAGGTGAATATGGATGTTACTAAAATTGAAATTAAAGTGAGATTGTTTGATAAGGATTGTACAAATACATTGCTTGGATTAAGATTATATTTATATTGTAATCATATTTCTATCTCGTGCATCTCCAACACTCTTAGAATGTGAATTTGGATTCCTATAGTGTATAATTATAGAGGTATCTTCTATTTATATTCTAATGGAAACCTTGGCATTATTTTTCATATTACATTTGACTTTAGACTCATTTAAAGTATTTTCCCTTTCTTAAGTACTAGAAGAAGAAGTTGAAAATCTTGTCATAAAAATGGGTCCCACATGTGTTAGTGGCTCCAAAATAGAGAACTATATTTAGGGATTTAATCCATAAGATAGTTATGGGTCAAACATGTCATTGCAGTTTTATTTTGTATTTAGGATCTCATTGATTGAGCCCATATGGCGTCCATGTGAATTCATTGATGTCCAAGGTGGGTATTGGATTTTTTCATGTACTAAGGCCTTGGTCTATTATTTTGGTGAAAAAAATTATGGCTTTTTTTTCTTTTCTTATGTATTAGTAGTATAAGATAGTAGTTTAATATCATTTTTTGCAGTTTTTTTTTTCAATGGTGTGAAATTTAAACACAACAATGAAATGTGTGATTTTGAAGACATTCAAGAAACTGAAATACTCCACATTGTGTTTCTCAAATTTCAAATTAAAAGATCTTGTAAAACTCTCTACATTTAAACAAGGAGATTCAAATAAATGAAACCCAACACCGTGTTTCCCATTCGGAATTATTTTGTAAATTTTTTTTATTGAAACTCAGCATTGTGTTTCCCATTCAAAAAAAAAAATGCAGTTTTTTTTTTCAATGGTGCGAAATTTAAACACAACAATGAAATTTGTGATTTTGAAGACAATCAAGAAATTGAAATACTCCACATTGTGTTTCCCAAATTTCAAATTAAAATGTCTTGTAAAACCCTCTACTTGCAACAAAATTACTCCTCACCTCGATTTGGTTTGTATTCTCCTCCAATCCTCCACATGCACTCCACACTTCAGCTTATTTGGTCATATTCTCCTCGAAGTCGTCCACGTGCACTCAAACCTTCAACTTTCTCTTTCAATGTGCAGACAAGAAACAAAACAAATAGTATTTTCGCCTTGCTTTTTCGAAATAGAAAAGGCCTATGTCATTTTATTCCACTTTTCTCACGTCAGACAAAAGAAACTTGCCGACAAAGCTAACACGCCCACTTTTTCGCCTGACAACGGACGAGAAAACACACTTGACGGCATCGTTTACTCTCGCTTGACCATCGCTCAGACGTTTCGTCTCGTTCACCAGTTTCAGGCATCTGGCGAGCCCCACACTACATCTCGTCATGTTATGTACGTATCCATGTATGTTCTTATGTATGTTTTTCATACGTTTTTCGATTTACATAAGTGAATTTTGTCTAATAGTTAGCCGTCCTCGGTAAGAGGAACCCTTTTTAAGAAAAGCTAGTCAAACCCACGTGCTAACCAGTTTTAGGTCAAAGCCCGATTAAGAGGTCGTTAGCGTGCATTGGTACCAAATCTTGGTGGAAGCGGGAGAGACACAGTGGCAAAAAAAAGCTAAATTATTACTTAAATGAATATCACATGCCTTTCGATAAAAATATGCAGAGAAAACCCCAAGGTATATTGGAATATAAAAAACAGTGATACTGGAAATGCAGATTGTACCTTATGAAAATGCTTTTGAATAGTAATAATATGAGAGAAGGGAAACTAAGTGCAAATGCAGGTAGATATAACATTTCCATAAAGAGGAATCAGGGCCAGAAGTGGGCATAGAAGCCATGCCACCTGAGATCCGCAAGGAGGGTTAGAGCGTCGTCTCTGGTGAAATCCGATCCGACTAAACTCGGGCTGGGGCTTGCGTAATGCATTTCAACAAAGAGCTCGTCGACAATGAGGGCCATCTGAGGGTCGTTGATCCACTGTATGAGAATGGGCCATTCTGCGCCTTCAATGTCCATCTTGACGACCACGGTGTCAGCAGGCGTGAGGCGGAGCTCCTCCTTGATGAAGCGAGTTAAATTGATGGAATTTGTGGAGGGATCGTCCGTGTGAGAAGCCCGGCGATAGTGCACTTTCACGCGCCGCATCATCCACTCAGGAATGCCGGGAGTTGAATTGACGCGGATGAGTTTCGAGCCCCGGACGTGCGCGGGCAGAAGATTGGCGTCCTCGTCGAAGATATTGTGAGGGGGCTGCCAAAGGTGAGGGTTCACCTCGAGGGCGTGGATCTCCGTGAAGTCGCACGGGTACATGCGCAGAAACCACTCCACGCTGGAGGCGAAACTGTTGGCTCCCAGGTCCAGGTACACGCGTCGTCTTCTCATCCCCAACTCTGCTGCTCTCGTTGCCAACAGCCATGGCAACAGCAAGGTTTTGTCCAACACGTCATCAGTGAATTTGAGGACGTAGCCCCTCCTGAAATCGTTGACATCATCTAGCTTCTCAATCAAATGCCCCTTCACTCTGCACGACGCTGCCTTGCCGATCCATTTCATCTGCCTCCACGCCATATCCTTCCCCTCCTCTGTGAGGTTGCGGGTCGTGGCCTCCCGGTGCCCATCTCTGGTGGCGCAGACGCCACCGTCACCTTCCCCGTCCCTATCCTTGCTTACTGCCACCTCCCTTGCGCAATCACTCCCATTCCATGCCTTCCCCTTCCCCTGTCCATCACCCTGCTTGCCTAGTGGCACTTCCCTTGGGCAATCACAATGCGATGGTGTTGTAGAGTAGATAAAAAGGTCGAGGGCTACGTACGAGGAAAGCACCAAGATGATACAAAATTGCATCCATTGCTTCATCTCCTCGTTCAGCTTGCTTCCATCCACTCTTTTCCAAATCGATTTTCTGTTGTGGTGGAAACGTAAAACCCACAATTAATATTGTAGCACAGAGAAATAACATGAAATTATACATATTTACTTAGTAAAATTTTGATAATATGTAAAAGAAATATTCACAGAGTATACTATTTCTATTCTTATGGCTGAAAGAAACTGATTAGGAAATATCTACAAGATATAGTATCCATATTTTTATTGTTGAAAGAAACTGATTACAATATTTGCACAGCTGTTATTATTCAATTATAATTCATCATTGTCTTAAAGACAACATGATATATAATATCTTCAAAATAACAACCACCATTCTTGTCTTAAAGACAACACGATATATAATATCTTCCAGATAACAACCACTATCTAATCTCCAAAAAAAACTAATTATTTTAATTATTATTTTCTTATTTTTATCTTATTATTTTATCTCTTTCATAAAATAAGATTTTTACTTTATTGTTTTAATTGTTATCATTATACTTTTATCTTTTTATAAAATATTTTTTCTTCTTTATTACTTTGATTGCTGTCATTATCCAACACCTGCCACTGCCCCCACAGTAAGAGCCATTGTGGGACAAGTTAAATGACAAGCTCCCACTACACACGTCACCACACAAATTGACGGTTTTTGAATACTAATTATCAACGGTGGCCTGCTCGTTCGGGACGACATTTGCCTATAGATAGTGACTATTCCCTTAAATCTATGTGTGCTGGATGAATCCATGCCATATATATAAGACATTAGGCTTGTTAGACAAGGTGCCCTTATGTTTGCTAGACCCTCCCGCCTTCGACAATCTCACTAATATTTTCTTACAGAACGTTAGAAACAGACAGTACGACATCAGTGGCATATACTTGAAACTCTGTAGCATGAACCCATTACAGATGCAGTACCACAAAGAAAAACCTTTTAAAAGAAAAAGCAAAGGCAAGGCAGCCCATTGTGAAGTATTGTAGCCCCTGTGTTCCTGTGACTGTTGTGATACTGTCACCTGTGTTTCGGTCAAAAGCAATTTGCCTAACACTGTGATTTCTCAGTGGAGATCCATGATTCATTAAACAGTCGGTATAGTTTCTTCATATCCTTAATTTAAAGCTTTTTGTTTCAATTTAATTACATGGTAGAGTGATTGGGACGATAAAGATAGAACTTTGTATCGCTGATTTAATATTTGTATAAATTGGTGAGCTTTTTAGCAAATGCCACCTAGTGGTGAATACCTGCTTTTATAATGTTTAATTAATATTTAGAATATTGATATTAAAATTAATGTGCGTATTGAACTAATAAAGATTAAATTAAAAATATATTTAAATATATTTAATTTATATTATAATAATGATAATATCGATAGTTTATATATTAAAAATGACTGTATGTAGTAGTATTTTTTATAAATAAAATAAAATGATGATATTATGTAATTAATGCACAGTATACGTGTATTATTGTTTGGTATTCATATTGATTAATATTTCAATATCTATAATACTAAATATTTATTAGTCATTAAAATGTAAATAGAAATATATTTAAATTTAATACATATTAATATTTAAATTTTAAAATAAATTTGTTGGTTTTAGTATTTATTTTCTTTGTTTTTATTGTATTGGGGATTTCTAATCTTTAGTTGTAAGTTTTTTTGCTCAAATTTCATCTATTTTTCTAGTCATGAGAAAAATAGTTGATTTTCAAAAGCTTTGCAAGTGTGGCGAGAGGTTTTTGACGATGTCGTCAACCTCCAACAAGGTTTTGAGAACCTTGTCTAAGGCTGACTATTGTTCAGAAAGATAAAGTAAGAAAAGATGAAAAGTAATGGATCACATGATCATTTATACAAATCAAAACTCTTGAAAATAATTATCGATTGAAATATCTTTAAAACAATGAAATCAATTGAGAGATCTATAATCTTTTATGTACATTTGGTATATACATTTGCAAATCTTTGTTGAACATCAAATAACAAGATGATTGATTCCTAAAGAGTTGTTGACTAACCTGCAAAAGGATTTTTGAGCGAGTAGGATTAGTTTTGATGTGTTGTTTTACATTACTGACGAAGGCTTTGTCTCGAGATAAACTAGCACTTGCAGCTAGGGGAGCTGCAAGGAATACGCCTATAGTTTTGTATAATTTGTTGAGTATGATTGATGGTGTGGTTTTTGGTGACAAGCATTTATACTTCTGTGATTTAAGTATCCTCTATTTGCAATTAGGTGCATTTGGGGAGAATTAATATTGTTGGGGAGAACTAATATTGTTACAACTTGAAAATAATTGCAAACAAAATAATACGAAACCTACCAAAATCAATCTCCCTACAACTGGGTTTTAAGTGTTAATCATACAGATTGCAGTAAGGTGTCAATTGTTAATCCTTTAAACCTACAACATTCTATTTTTACATTCAGATGATAGTCCTTTTATAGCTTTACATATTACGAAATGAGAATGCTCCTTCAGGTCAGCAGGAATCTTTACTTATATTATCACATATAACATAAAAAAACCAGCAATGCCTGTCTCGATGAATCTTCCTGTAAGCTTTCGCTTTGAGTAACATTTTCATAGAACGCTCCTTCAAGTCAGGAGCAATCTTTATTTATAGTTGTAGGATGGATGTTAAATATTGTTGTTGGTGCACAAGATGTGCAACAGGTAGACGGTGCAAATAAGATTCTACCAAAGCAAAAGTAAGATAAGAATCAATACCAATACCCCTACAGCTGCTGCTTGTATCTATTTATAACAAACTAGCACTATTATCACATATAACATCAGAAAACCAACAATGCCATTTTCATAGAATGCTCCTTCAGGTTAGCAGCAATCTTTATTTATAGTTGTAGGATGGTTGTTAAACATTATTGTTGGCTGTGGGGAATTGAAATTGCTTTTGACTATGAGATCTCTGCTCAAGTCCTCAGCAATTGGAATTTTTACATTCAGATGATAGTCCTTTTATAGCTTTACATAGTAGGAAATGAGAGATGAAAAATAGAGTGTCAACACATTATATTGCAGCCTGTGTAACTATATATGCTCCACCTTAGTTCGATCCTTGCCAGAGAATGCTCGTTCAGGTCAGCAACAATCTTTATTTATAGTTGTAACACATATGTTGGTTGTGGGGAATTGAAATTGCTTTTGACTAAGAGATCTCTGCTCAAGTCCATAGCAATTGGAATTTTTACATTCAGATGATAGTCCTTTTATAGCTTTACATAGTAGGAAATGAGAGATGAAAAACAAAGTGTCAACACATTCTATTGCAACCTGTGTAACTATATATGCTCCACCTTAGTTTGATCCTTGCCAGAGAATGCTCGTTCAGGTCAGCAACAATCTTTATTTATAGTTGTAGGATGGTTGTTAAACATTGTTGTTGGTGCACAAGCTGTGCAACAGATATACTGTGTTATCACATATAACATAAAAAAACCAGCAATGCCTGTCTCGATGAATCTTCCTGTAAGCTTTCGCTTTGAGTAACATTGTCATTCATCCGCAAGGAGATCCCAAACAATATTGCATGAAGATAAATTGCAAATATGACATAAATTAAATAAGACATTATATTGGACTTGTGTAGCTGAGAGAGCCTGTAGTCGATCTTCTTCTTTCTTCCTGATAATGGTGTAAAGGTTATTTTTCATTCGGGAATAGCGGTCAAACGAGAATGGCGGTTCTATTTGAAGATCATTTATTGATTTGACCCTAGAAATAGCTGTAAAAGTTAGCCCTTGTCTTTCAACTTTTCCAATATCAATTGTTGCCCTTTTTAGCGTTAGCCCTTGAGATTTATGTATGGTTATTTCCCATGCCATGGATAGTGGTATTTGCCTATGGTTGCCAATGGATATGGGTGTGATAGGTATGCATTTTGGTTCATTTGGGTTCCATGGTGGGCCATTGTACTCATTGAAGTGCACCACCACGTATGAAGGTAAATCTGGTGGGTTAGATCCAGTTGGGTAAACAATTTCTTGTAATTCTCCAAGAGATCCGTTGACAAGGCCTGTTTGAATCCATAAGTTTGTTGTTAACATGACTCATTGGTGTCTACATAGGAGGACCTCTTTTGGAAGTTGTTCAAAGTCATTATCAATGTTTGATTTTGTGTGTGTTTGTATTGCAATGCATAGTGCGATAGGAAGATTTAATAGTTTGAGCATTTTTTTTTATGTAGTGCAACTAAATCATATGTGGAAAATAGGTGCATTGATTGGTTGAAATTTGTCTACTCATGATTTGATAGATGTTTGTTTGTGCGAGTCATTAGTAATTTCCAGCCTTCCTCGAGCAGTTCTGCATTGCACATATTTTGTAACGTTTAGCAAAAAGCAGTTTGGGTTTGGGAGTCACCTTGTTGGCGAAAGCTTGTTTGCAAAGTAATGACTGTGGTGAATTGTTCCCATAGGAGTATAGCGTTGGAGTGGGATGCATAGATTGGTTTGTCCATAATAGGGGGGATTTGTGCTAAGTCACCTACAAGTATTATAGATGTACCTCCAAAACACATATGTTGGTTGTGGGGAAAATCTTCGCGCAATCTGCTATCTATTTTTAGTAGTAATTTTGGTCCAATGAAGCTCATTTCATCAATTAACAGGTATTTGATGTGTTTCATTTCTTGTTGAAATAATGTTAGTGATTTCCCTTTTAATGGTTGCATTTCTTTTATTGGAATTTTTAGGGTTGAATGTATTGTGGATGCATTTATGTTGAATGCAGTGATCCCTGTAGGAGCAACGACAAGGAGGGGGTTATGATTTCGTGGTAACAATTTCCACATTGTGTGTTTTATATAATGAATCAAATATGATTTCCCTATACCTGTTGTTCCTTGTATTATCATGTGTAATGGTTGGTTTGAGGAGATGTTGTTATAGTGTTGTTTAATAATAGTGAGTGTGATTTCCTGTTTTGATGATAGTGGGTATTGTGGTTCCTTGAATTGGGATGTGGATTTGTCATTTTGTTGAGACTGTTTGTTTGTGTGTATGAAGTATTATGCAACTTTATGTAGATGTAGTGGAATTGTATGTGTATCCCATTTGTTGTTCTTGTCAAAGTCACGTTTACCAAGCATTTCTAGGGTGTCTACGTTTATGTGATTAGGAAGGCCCATTTGTGAGAATAGTTCCCATTCATGTAGTGGCACTATTGTTTGTGCATCTGTTGGAGTCTCAATTTCATCATCTTCTTCTTGGTTTGGTTTAGTGTCTACGATGCAGTCAACATGCCAAACAAAGTATTGGTTGAGATTCATCTCCTTCCAATGTGAAACAATCTCATCTTTATGGAGGCCAATGTCTGTGGGGATGTCACATAAATGCTTGTATAAAAGTAGTTCACTCCAATAGAATGTCTCAAACTATTATGAATCCTCCTTTGGAACACTATGGAATAGAGGAAAGACGTTTATGATTGCTTTTTGGTTCCTACGTTTTCACTTGCACCCTTTGCGAAAGGATGAAAAAGAGAAAGATTGGGCAGAGTTGATTAGTGTTATTGTTTCCATGTCGAGAGGTCATTGCATATAGGAGTGCAAATAGTGTAATGGTAGTGTATCTGGATTGATATTTCTTTTGATTCGATGAAGGAATTTTTGACCAACATTTAATGTGAAAAATGAGCGGTTGCAAACCACTAGAGGCATTTTTTGTTGCATGTGGCAAGTTTCTTGGGCACTTATGTCGCGGTCTGTAACAATTTTTGTTATCAATTTTAGTAGGCTATTAAAGCATGGTCGGCTGGTGGTTGGTGTCTACATATTCATTTTAGCATGTCATTACAACTCTCAGACTTTCTTTCTGCCTTAGTTACATATTTGGCAATGTATTTGAGGACATGCATTTTTGAAATTATAGGATGGCAATCCATATTAGCTCTCCATATTGAAAGCATGTTTGGATTGTGTATATTTAGTCTGTCATCATTACGGACAGGAGTGTATTTCTTTTTTCCTACTTCGTTGCATGATAAGCTAAATGTGGCACATTCAGGCCAAGGAGCTTTGTATCGACATGCTAGAGTTTGACCCTTTCTACATAGGCAAGTTCCTTTAGTACATTTTGTGTTTCTTTGGACACGGTTGAAAAAATCTTTGTAGTCATCAAGTATATCTCTAGAGAAGATTTATGGTGTACTTAGTAGGCAAGGATCATCTTGTGTAGATCGATGTCGTGTGTTGTTTCTTTGAGATGGTGTGTGTGGATTCCATGCAGTCACATATTTGTCAAAGAATGCTTTTGCTTGTTGAACTTGTATATTGTTGTGCCAGTCAAGGTTGTCCATGTTCGGTGTATTGGTAAGCCAAAGAAAGCCATGTATGTGTGCAAAACCTCGATTTTTCCATTCATATCTATACCAATAATCTATTGCATTTAAGAGCTTTTGTACTACTTCTTCACAAAAGATGGTGAAACTTTGGTGCAAGTATAAGGATTTTGTGTGTGGGTTATTAACTATGTTTCCACTCGATTTTTGTTTGTTTGTGGTGTGCCTAGATTGCCATTTGGGAAAAGCTTGTGTAAATCTGGCCATTTAGTATCTGGTGCGCTCAGCATGAAAAATAGAGTGGGTGGGCCAATTTGGTTGATCATGTTTGATAGTTCACCTTGACACTTATTCCAATATGAGCGTGTTCCTCTTAAGGAAGAACCAAAGTGCATCAATTGTTCAGCTAATTGACTGTAAGGAAATTTTTGCATATGGGTATGAAGGCTTTCAATGGTTGTTGGTATACAGTCCTCTGCATTTTTTTTCACAAACACTGATGCAAGTCCTTGGCTACGGTGGCACATCATGAGGTTCAAAACAAAATACCGAAATCTTGGGTGGCTTCCAAATTTAGAGTCATGAAATCGCATTAAGTGTAATATATATTCATGTAGTTCAACTTGTTTATAGCAAGGTTGCATGTGCAATGCAATGCCAGTTGAAAAGAGTGTGGGAAAAGCCATATCAAAAAGTCCCTTGGTGTTGTATTCGTTGATTGGTGAGGAGTCCAGTTGTGGCCATGGTATGATGTTGTCAGGTGCATCAGTGGCTTGCAAGCTTTCTTTAATGATTTCTAGTTCTGGTTGGTGATTTGGAAGTCTAACCATGAAAGATGATGAATTGGTTAGTTTGTTTTCTAGATGGTCAATATCATGTATGGGGTGCTTGATCTTGGTCATGTGCTAGTTCAATTTGAATATTTATTGTATGAAGCATGTTTGAAACATCTGTATTGGTCGATGGGAGTATTGCTAGCAAGTCAACTTCTATTTGAACATATGTATAGTATGGATCATGTCTGATTTTATATCGTAATGTTGCGCACACACATTTTCTACTTACATAGCAATCATAGTGGTTGCATTGTGTGTGGAATATACGAACTATTAGAATATCCAAGTTTTTAATTCTATGTGGAAGGTATTTTGCTATAGTTTTGATATCTTGTGGGAAATTGATTGTATGACGACAATATTTGTATTGGCCACCATGAGCATGGGTGACTTGAATGAATGGACTTACTCGTGCTATTATCATCTCTTCTACTTGGGTTAGGTTTTTCAATTTAGGTGGTTGTTGTCCGAGGTCCATATTATTAGATGTTGAAAAATGATGTCTACCTTTTTCTTGAAAGAATCTCGTACAAATGGAACCATCAGATGTTGAATTGGTATGCATCCCGTGGTAGCACTCATTACATAATATACATGTTTGTAAATTCACTAGGGCATCTATCCTTTTTCGAAATGTTTTGGAAGCTGCAATGAAGTTGCTATTTATTTCTGGTAGGGTTGTTGTTTGAGTGTAAATTTTTTGGGTTGTGTCATGGGAAGTCATGTGAGTATTGCTAGGTCCAACATTGCTTGGGTGGTCCATGGATTGGATAGATTGTTGCTCCATTTGGCGCATGTGACGTCGAGTACTCATTTCTTCTTTATGGGAGGCATAGTAAGCTTGGCTTCTTGGGTGGTCCATGGTTTGGGTTGTGCCATGGGAAGTTATGTGAGTATTGCTTGGTCTAGTATTGGTTGGGTGGTCCTTGAATTGGATAGATTGTTGCTCCATTTGGCGCATGTAACATCAAATACTTATTTCTTCTTTATGGGAGGCATAGTAGGTTTGGCTTCTTTTGCAAGACTTTAACTTTTGCATTTTCTTTTCATCAGATTCAGTTGGATCATTTCTAGGGCTAGGGTTGGCCATCTAGAAAGAAAAATAGTAGGTGTTACTATTGATGGAAGCTATAATAACAATGAAAGAAAGTAGAGAAGAGTATTTAGATGAAATTGTAGAAACATGAACTTGAAACATGAGACAAATATGTGGTTAGTGTTATGAGAATAGATAACATTGAAAAATAGAATTGAATATGGTTTCATATTTTAGTTTACAAATTGTACAACGCAGTAGAAGTCAAATTCAAAAGTAAATTGAGGGCAGAAAATACATAGTCTTAAATCATATTAAAAAAAGTTAGTAGCTTTCTTCATCACAAAGACCATTTCATTCTAACCGCTAAACTGTCTTAAAATGATTACTTGCAACTTCTCATGAATTTAAGAAACTATTTCTGGTTTAAAAAAACTGTCATATAACAACTGTACAATTGGTGTGTAAGTTATTAGAAGATGTACTTACATTTTGTAGAACATGTTTTATATACATATTTACAAAGGGTAAGTATTCTAAACATCTTTAGCCTACAACATTTTGTAGAGCATGTTTTATATACATATTTACAAAGGGTAAGTATTCTAAACATCTTCCTTGTAACAATGTACAAGTATCATAGCTACAATATTAACTATCATCTGTATTGGACATGTCAGAGAGTCGTTGTAGAAGCAACTTATTCTCCTCTTCAAAATGTAATTTGTCAATTTCGGTGACTGTTGCTTTTAAGCGTCTTTGACCACCAATTTGATCAGCTACATATGAGAGGGTGAAGAGATGATCTTTGAAGAACGCTTGTTTAATTAGGTCTGCAGCACTGGTTTGTGCTTCTAGGTTAAATTGCAACATATATAAATCCTTCGCACAAATACCAAGAAGGCTGGTGGCTGAATCTTCAAAAGCAACAACCCACAATGTTCCAGTATGGTCTACTAGCTTAATTTGAAGAACATACCTATAATTACAATCTGCTAGTGTAACTTTACATTTTGAGCAATACCATGACTCATTTGTAGCTTGCTCAACTCTTTTTTTACATTGTTTTCCTTCCGAGAGAAGGGGACAAGATGGATAGAAAAAATAATTCGATTTGATAAATTGCATAGTTGCTTTCAAGATGCATTGGGTAGATTGGTTCATGTGGACAAAATGTTCTTCAATATCAACAATTGTCTTTCTGCTTATTATGAGGGGCATATGCACAACTTCTGTACACGATGACAAAAGAGCAGTTGGACCGCATAGAGTCACATTAGCAGCAGAGGAAGTCATATCAATTAGCTTAATGGCCCTTCTAAGAACTTCATAACCATCTCTTCTTCTTATTGTAGAGTTGGGTTCAACACAAACAACAATTCCAATAATATCAACAAGGGAATTGTTGCTGATGTGGAGAATTTCGCCTAGGGCTGTGAAAGAAAATGGATGCTTTGGAATTGCAAGATCATTTTCAGAGGGTGAAACCTTGGAATCATCTTGTAAACAAATCTCAAGTTGGCTATTGAGTTTGTTGTATAATTTATTAGCTGATTTAATAGTCCCCCCAGATATTGTATAGATAGCTCCAACTTCAACATTCTTGTAATGAAGATCTGCCACTTTGTTGAAGGAAGTGACACGTATCTTAGTACCATCACATTCAATAATGTCAAATGAGAAAACATGTCCTTACCCCTTTTGAGTGTTGAACTCGTGCATTTCTCTTTTCATTGTCACATGACCCTTGATAAGCCATCTTGTTTGAAATGGGTTCAAATTTTTGATGGGAGTAATGATGGGTGCACTTTCTATTGTGTGGTGGGATGATCTTATTCCAAAGAGGGTTCTTCAGGGATTTTTGTTTGGTACGGTGTCATTCTTAGGCATATTTGTCGCTGCATCAACTGAGTGTGTGGAATGTAAATGCTGGTGTGGCTCATTTAACAAATATATTGGCTGACCAATGATATGGTGGTGTGAAGAAGTGATTTGTAGCTCTAAGATGACAATCCACCTAGCTCTGAGATGACAATCCACCTATATATTGAAAAGGAGTAAGTAGGATGAACAGTATATTAGAATTCAATAAGAAATCATCTAATCACAATCTCTCGCCTAGACATGGAAATAAGAGGGCAACTGTATGCTACAAGGAGAACTATAGTTCCCTTTTGGATTTCTTCCAAATCAACGGAGGTATTGTATTTCTTTGGAAGAGTAGCCTTTTCCTTATGAACTCCATCAAATAGATCTATTTTGTATTGGGTTGTTGATGCAATGCCATGCCCAAAGCTGGCAATATCTATTACTTGGAGGTATGGTTGTAATTTACAATTGCCATCGTTGATCATTGTGATTGCATTGGCAGTGAGTTTGAATTTTTTCTTTTCCCCTTGAACAAATTCAGTTGGAACAAATGTATGTGTGGGGCTTGCCATCTGGACAGGAAAATAGAACAAGAACACAGTGGAGTTCACATTGGGAAAACACATAAAAAAGATAAAACTCAATCCACCTCATCAATATTACCAATAAATTTTTTTCAAACTTATACTCTGTTTTACGTGGCCTATTACAAACAGCAGTGAGGTGGCTGTTATAGATAATTTAACACTATAAAAACAGGTCCACAAAAAAGCTAAACTAATTTTTTATCTTGCATAAATTATATTTCAAAATAAGAAAATATTTTCCACTCAAATTTTTTTCAATGCAAAACTACTTACATGCCTCTGAGTTAAACATTATTGGTCACTATGATGGCCACATATCAAACACATTAGGGACTAGTGGGGCATATTTTTATTGATCACAATTGTGTTGATAGTACTAATATGCAGCCTACCATACTAATACAAAATAGCTGATAAAACAATTATACCAGTATAAAAACTTGGTTCACAACATTTAATTTCCTGTCAATTCCTTGAATTTTTTTTAGACTTATACTGTTTTTTACATGGCCTATTACAAATAGAAGTCAGGTGATTCCCTTTTGTCTAATGTATTCGTAATGAGCTTGTCAATTTCTTGTTTCAGCTTATTAAAATGCATAAATGGATTCCCTTTTGTCTAATGTATCCCTAATGAGCTTGTCAATTTCCTGTTTCCTTGTGAGAGTCTATAACACCTCAAGCTACTAGATAATATGCAAAGGAGAGAATGGCTTTAAAATAAATATGTATGCTATAGAGCTTTAGAATAAGGACATAAAAGGAATGTAAAAGAAGCTCATTATGGCATTAGATATCAAGTCAATCTATATGATCCATTTTTCACAAAAAAATGATTCACAAGACCCCTAAGTGGGCATGATTATGACTTCTAATAACTTACACACAGTTGGCTGTATTTTTCATTCCTACAACAAGCATAAAAAGTACATTTTCAGTATTTTTAAATAATACATAGAAACACTAAAATATCTCCATTGTCCAAAAAAATAATAGAACATAATTGTATCTAGGAAGTCCCCTACCTTTCCTCTTTTATCTATAGACCAGACACCTTTCATGAAAGTCCCCTACCTTGCCTCTTTTATCTATAGACCAGGCACTACTATTTGAGCATTACAATAGTGCTCTAATACATTATAGTTTGGAATAATTGAAGTTTGATTTACGTTTCTCTCTGGGGTATGAATTTCAGATACCATTCTTGTGAATTATGGGTGTGCAATCTAATATGAACTATAGAGAAGTGACTGAAAAATAAAGTTCAATGTAAACACAAAAGGCCAACAAGAATCAAGAATAAAAAGAGGCATTATAAT
The DNA here is from genome assembly GCA_007115665.2 of Sequoiadendron giganteum. NCBI lineage: Eukaryota > Viridiplantae > Streptophyta > Pinopsida > Cupressales > Cupressaceae > Sequoiadendron > Sequoiadendron giganteum. Next base: position 280,455,964 of record CM021107.1, on the reverse strand, counting down.
TAAGAGTCATAGAAACACTAAAATATCTCCATTGTCCAAAAAAATAATAAAACATAATTGTATCTAGGAAGTCCCCTACCTTGCCTCTTTTATCTATAGACCAGACACCTTTCATGAAAATGAAAACCCACACTTCTATTTGAGCATTACAGTAGAGGTCTAAACATTATAGTTTAGAATAATTGAAGTCTGATTTACGTGGAACAAGAAAGCAACAATTTATTTCCTTCAATCATGAGCTCTTGAAAGTAGAGTTAGAATATTTCATGGGTGCGGACACATTTCTCTCTGGGGTATGAATTTCAGATACCATTCTTGTGAATTATGGGTGTGCAATGTAATATGAACTATAGAGAAGTTACTGAAATATAAAGTTCACTGTATTGAAATTTAAGAATCATCACTCGCTCGAATTAGGTTATAGATTTCATCATTCGCATGATTTATTAAGATTTAAAGCACCACATTAGAAATTACAGGTAATTATATTTTATTATTGGTTGCCAGTTTAGCACCAAGGTTGAAACTCGGTAACCCTGCTAGAAGTTAGGGAAGAATAGAAGCCTTGTTATGGCTTAACTTGTTCTGACTAAGGGTTACTCCTAGTCTCAGGAAGGGTCAAAAAAATTTTGGGAGAATTTCATTATAAAAGCTTTCTAATGAATAATGACTAAACACAAAATAGGGTAAAGACCTTCCTTAACATCACTCGCCACTGCATTGGTTTCTTGTGTCAGTCTACATTGGACCAGAATGAAGCACTCTTGCTTATCTATTTGGAAAAACTACTTACATGCCTCTGAGTTAAAAAATATTGGTCACTATGATGGCCACATATCAAGCACATTAGGGACTGGTGGGGCATATTTGTATTGATTACAATCGTGTTGATAACACTAATATGCAGCCTATCGTACCAATACAAAATAGCTGATAAAATAATTATACCAGTAGAAAACTTGGCTCACAACATTTAATTTCCTATCAATTCCTTGAATTTTTTTCAGACTTATACTATGTTTTACGTGGCCTATTACAAACAGCAGTCAGGCGATTCCCTTTTGTCTAATGTATCCGTAATGAGCTTGTCAATTTCCTGTTTCAGCTTATTAAAATGCACAAATGGATTCCATTTTGTCTAATGTATCCCTAATGAGCTTGTCAATTTCCTATTTCCTTGTGAGAGTCTGTAACACCTCAAGCTACTAGATAATATTCAAAGCAGAGAATGGCTTTAAAATAAATATGTATGCTATAGAGCTTTAGAATAAGGACATAAAAGGAATGTAAAAGAAGCTCATTATGGCATTAGATATCAAGTCAATCTATATGATCCATTTTTCACAAAAAATGATTCACAAGACCCCTAAGTGGGCATGATTATGAATTCTAATAACTTACACATAGTTGGTTGTATTTTTCATTCCTACAACAAGCATAAAAAGTACATTTTCAGTATTTTTAAATAATACATAGAAACACTAAAATATCTCCATTGTCCAAAAAAATAATATAACATAATTGTATCTAGGAAGTCCCCTACCTTGCTTCTTTTATCTATAGACCAGACACCTTTCATGAAAGTCCCCTGCCTTGCCTCTTTTATCTATAGACCAGACACTACTATTTGAGCATTACAGTAGAGCTCTAATGCATTATAGTTTGGAATAATTGAAGTCTGAGTTTACGTTTCTCTCTGGGGTATGAATTTCAGATACTATTCTTGTGAATTATGGGTGTGCAATCTAATATGAACTACAAAGAAGTTACTAAAAATAAAGCTCAATGTAAACACAAAAGGCTAACAAGAATCAAGAATAAAAAGAGGCATTATAATTAAGATTCATAAAAACACTAAAATATCTCCATTGTCCAAAAAAACAATAGAACATAATTGTATCTAGGAAGTCCCCTACCTTGCCTCTTTTATCTATAGACCAGACACCTTTCATGAAAATGAAAACCCACACTTCTATTTGAGCATTACAGTAGAGGTCTAAACATTATAGTTTGGAATAATTGAAGTTTGATTTACGTGGAACAAGAAAGCAACAATTTATCTCCTTCAATCATGAGCTCTTGAAAGCAGAGTTAGAATATTTCATGGGTGCATACACATTTCTCTCTGGGGTATAAATTTCAGATATCATTCTTGTGAATTATGGGTGTGCAATGTAATATGAACTATAGAGAAGTTACTGAAATATAAAGTTCACTGTATTGAAATTTAAGAATCATCACTCGCTTGAATTAGGTTATAGATTTAATCATTCGCATGATTTATTAAGATTTAAAACACCAAATTAGAAATTACAGGTAATTATATTTCATTATTGGCTGCCAGTTTAGCACCAAGGTTGAAACTCGGTAACCTTGCTGGAAGTCAGGGAAGAACAGAGGCCTTGTTAGGGCTTGACTTGTTCTAACTAAGGGTTACTCCTAGTCTTAGGAAGGGCCTAAAACATTTTGGGAGAATTTCATTCTAAAAGCTTTCTAATGAACAATGACTAAACACGAAATAGGGTAAAGACCTTTTTTAACACCGCTTGCCACCGCATTGGTTTCTTGCATTAGTATACATTGGACCAGAATGAAGCACTCTTGCTTATCTATTCAGAAACAATATGAAAATAGACAGCAATAGAGGGCACAAATTAAAATAACAGCTATCCAAAAAACAAAGGAAAATTAAGAATCAAAACAAACAAACAAGAGGCATTGGTAGGAAAATGTGAAAAATGCATACCTTCTATGGAGAATGATTGGAGAGTCTACAAAAATTGCCTCCTACTCCTTACGAAACCCTATCAAAGCAAAACAAAGCCTAGATGATGGTACAAGATGAAACATTGGCAAAACAGAAAGTAAATGGTGAGTCGATTTGAAGCACACTTATACAAAGCAATGGCCATGACGAAGTAGCTCATACGCGGTCAAGAAGCAGTTGCGTAGCAGGGTGAAGGTGCATGAGGTGTCTATATAGAGCCGTGCCAGCAACAATTGAAACCTACCCTAAGAAAATGGAAGTTCGTTTTCCAATCATCGGCGGTCAATTTCCCCGCGTTGACAATTCCCGGACAAAACTTTCCAACGTGAGAAAACTTCCGGTGTGAGACAACTTCCTGGCCGGAAGCTCACACATAATATAGCCTATTGGCTAAATAAAGCGTGTGGTTTTCCAATTATGAGTCTACACCTCGTTGTTAGCACTTGCCTAGGTTTACATTTCGACTGGTGATTAGATCATGCTAGTTGTTTGGAGCGTAGCTTGTGATAGAGTATCAAAGAATGAGTCTGTAGTGACGCGCTATGGTGACAAACTTGTTGCAACATTTTACTATAATGTGCTAGCATCTCATAGTGTAGGTTCTAAAATATCTTCTTTGTTCATAGTTGCACACGTCAAACCCGTGACAAGATTTTGATTAGTGTGTTGATCCCCAACTCTAGTTGTAAGTTAAAATGAAAGATGTTTACAATGATGTTTGACACAAGTTAAAGGTTTTGAAACCCATTTCGGAGGACGGTGAGATTATGGTAAACATGTCAGTGGCTAGCAAGGTATTGATAACCATGGACCAAACCATGCGTTTTGGCTCCAATAAGTGGTTTCAAAACCATTGTTTGAGGCCAATTAGGTTTTGAGAACATATGAAACCTAGGACAAACAAGTTTAAAAAGGAGATTTGAAAACAAGCAAACTATCATTGATATCAAGGGTTTCCACATGCGTCAACATTGAAGATAGCATTCACGTACTCACAAATGTCAAGAACATTGAATGATAGGAAATATAAAGCAAAAGTGAAATGCAGAGAAAACATTGTAAGGGGTAATTATTGAGAGCTAAGGAAAGTACGAAGGAGAAATTACACGGTGGATCCAATGAGCAGTGTAGAAAGTATATTAGGTCCCATATGGTGCACATGATATTTTTATACGTAAACATACATGGTTATTATGAAATTTTGGTTATTTAGACCGATTTCATGAAAAATTTCCTAGCACAAAATTATGTTATGAGAATTAGTATTCCTCTGGATTTTTTAGGTTTTTGTTGAAAATTTTGGGTTTTCTTGTTTGTGATATGATACTAGTTAAAATGAGATAAAAATATATGGGTACAAGTACTTTTCTAGCCTAGGGAGAACAATGCCTTAAATTGGGAACATGAAACTAGGGAATGCCAATCTTGATGAATTCTTGAGAAGAATGAATGCCAAGAAAATGTTAGCAACTACACTAAAGATGGTAGATAGTCAGTTGTTGTAGGCAGTTATCCTTTCAATCATAGTACAATGCATGGACCTAGTGTTGAATGCACAAAACAATTGAGAGGGGGGGTGAATCAGTTGTACCTTAAAGATTCAAAACCCTCACAAACATTTAAATCCACATTCATTCAATTAACCCTTAATTTGTTATAACAAGTTAGCATGAAAAACAAATAACTAAAATTGAAACAAATCAACACCATGCATAAGAGAACACCAGATTTATGTGGAAAACCCAAGATGGGAAAACCATTGTGAGAATTAGCTCATAGTATAAAGTAATATCAACACCGAATACAAAGGTCTCACTGCCCAAAGATAGAAAGGCTCACTACCAGAATAGAAAAGAAGATAGAAAAGAGAGTTACAAAAATAAATCCATCTCAATGTAACAAAATAATCCACCACAATGTCACCAACACCTTCACAGTCTCTTTGTAGAATTATAGACACCTTCTTCTCATTGCATCCAACAATCTAACACATGAAATCTCACACTGCACTTCTCAAATTCACACTAACACTCTGAAATACATATCATTCGCATCATACTTGTTTATCTTTGCATCCCTCGACAACTCAACTCATATTTATATCATCTTCAACCTTGAAAATATTTTCCAAGGTCATCTATGAACCTCAATCATGCAAATTCAAATTAGGTTAGCACCAAAAGAATTCTCTGGTGGAAAGGAATGAAGATGAAACAAAACACACCTTAACTAGGACCTAAATGCACTCATACATGTCATGCTAGACTTCCACAAATTTTGCAAGTAGTGTAAACAAACAGGTTTGTCGTTACCTATATAAACACCATTAAATTTTTATGTGCATTCTTCCTTTGTTCCAATAAAAACTCACGAACAAAAAATATCACCTAAACACAATCCACAAATACCTTGAAATGCAACAAAATCCTTCGCAACAACTTTCACTTGAAGAATGTACACACCCAGTACACTCAAACAAATTTTCCATACACTATAACTTAAGAATCTGACTTTTGAAGCACAAACCTAAAAACAAATTGATTAAAGAAAGATACCAACACTATCAACACACCTTTAGATTCACAAAACCTAAAACCAAACTATGGAGAAACATGGAGCAAAATAATTTCTCCAAAACACCTCTGCAATACATAGTTCACACACTAGTGAACACAACTTCTTTTGCACATCGATCCAACACAATAAATTTTGAGTACAACACCTCTGATCAACATATCTAAAACACATAGGAAGATCTTCAACCTAGAAGAAATACAAAACAACACCAAAATACTACTCCACAACCCAAAACAACATTGTAACTCACTTTTTTCTTTATAATCATTTTTTCTCAAAAGAACTTGGAAATCAAGCACCAAAAACACATCCTCATCATCTTCATCACTTCCTCAACCATATATCCATAGAAAAAAGATTATCAAAGCAACACTAAAGGTTGACACTAGTATCTTACTAATGACAACATAATGCAACTAACAAAGCATCATCAATGCAAACAACATAGATAATACCAGCAACTACACATATCTTGTGACAATCTTTTTCTCAAATAGTTGACACCAATGACAATAAAAACTTGTTGACATCAATGACAACACCAACTGGTCATACTTGCAACAATCTCCCCCTTTGTCATTGATGTCAACACATGATGTGAAAAACCATTAACAACAATAGCTCTACTCTATACCTATTTCCTTTGAATCTTTTCTCATTTCTCACTCTCCCCCTTTCAACTTAGCTTTTTCACACACTCTTTATTCTCCCTTTTTCTTTTTCACGTTATTGTCTCCCCATTTTTGAACTAACAATTGAACATTTTTCACATGATTCTCTCTCCCCCTTTGACATCAATGACAAAGGAAAAAATCTTTGCATCACTTATGTTTCTCCTTTGACATCAATCAACCTTCTCACAACTAATCTACAACTGACTTTCCTTTACCGCTCAATGTACTCCCCCTTAGGAGCACACACCATATTGCACCAATCAACAACCACTGCATAATGATAATACTCACTCTTTCTGAGTGCAACATCCAACAATGTCACTACCTACTCCCCTTGAGAGGTAGCCATCAACATCAATCCAGACAAACAATGAATCTTGAAGTCTACTAGATTGATGCATATCCTTATGCATCTAGTTCAAAGGAGGGACAATAACCCCCAACTTCTCTTGGAGATACTCAAAATTATCCTTAGGAAGAGCCTTAGTAAATATATCAGCAACCTGATCCTTTGTAGGCACATACTCAAGTTCTACTTCATTCTCTATAACCTTCTCTCTCAGAAAGTGATACCGGATTGAGATATGTTTTTTCCTCGAATGCATTAAACTAAATTATTTGAAATATTGATAGAACTTGTATTGTCACAAAAGATAGAAATTGGTCCATCATATACTACCCTTGTATCCTTCAATGTTTGCCTCATCCATAATACCCGTATGCAACAAGATGTTGCTACAATGTACTCTGCTTCTACAATAGATAAAGACATGGACTCTTGTTTCTTTCTTAGCCATGACACCAATATACATCTAAGGAAGAATGCACCATCACTTGTAATTTTTTTTGTCATCCACACAACTAACCTAATCTGCATTTGTATAGGCACTCCTGGAGTAAAATTAGTATCCTTTGGATACCATAGGCCATAATCTGGAGTTCCCTTCAAGTAGCTAAATATCCTCTTCACTGCTCTAACATGTGACTCTTTAGGGTCTTCTTGAAATATAGCCACAAGACAAACTACATGCATGATATCTGGTCTAGTAGTTGTTAGATATAGCACTCCACCAATAATTGATCTATACTTGGTTTGATCAACCTTAAGAGATTCATCATTCTTGCTCAGCTTGCAACTAATAACCATAGGGGTACATAGTGGTTTAGAATGATATCCATTCCAAACTTTTTCAACATTTCTTTGGTGTACTTTGTGTAGTGTATAAAAATGTAACCCTTTATATTTTCTCACTTATTTGAGCCCTCCTAATTAAATTGGACTTAATACTACCTTAATTTAGTGTTGTTAAATTTACCCCTTTATATTTACACACTTATTTAGTCCCTCTTAATTAATTGAGCTTAAATAGGCCTTAATTATCCCTTTAATTCATTTACAAGACTATTTAATTAAATTTTTCAAACACGAAACCTGATAATAATTAATGCCTAAACATAACACTTTACATTGAGCAATGTGTGTTCTAGGTTTATGGACCTAAGACCCATTCGTCCATGGGCAAATGGGTCCTCCCTAAAGGGTGTGTGCAAGAAGTTGAGTCCACTTTTTGGCCAAAAAGTGGAAGTGTTTTCCCTAATTTTTCAGAATTTGTCACGTTTGTCCTTAAAATTTGAAGCACTTAGAGATGGAATCCTGAAAAATGTCACTGATCATAAAATGTAGTACTCGGAGTCTAGTTTCCAAATATGTAATTTATTTTAATACCTAGATGATATAAATTAATATTCAATAGGCATCTAAAAAATGATGTTTAAAAGTCACTATTTTTTACCATACCATGCACATGTACACCATCCATATTTTGACCTAAATAACCATATTTTTCTAAATAATTTTGGGAAAATATTTGTAACTCACTAAAGTACGCTTTCAATATTTTTTGTAATTTTTTATTGATTTTTTTTCTGTTATTTTTATCAGCCAGATTTGTTGTTTTAAAAAATCGACATGTACGTCACGCATAAGATGACCTAAACTTATCATTTTTTAATTTTTTTTCATATTGAAAATAATTTTTTGAAGTACGCATTCATGTAATTCGTTCATCAAAAAAATATTTTAATAAAAAGTTATTAAAATACTAAAAAACCCTAAAATTTCAAGTTTATGGACGAGTTTCATCAAAAAATAGAAAAAATAATCAAATTATTAAAAAAATTACATATTTGGAATCTACGTTGTCTCATCTATAATGGGCTTTAATTTCGTAAAAAAATTCTACTAAAAGGTCTTCAAACATATGTCCAAAGTCGTCATTTTCTTGTGACATTGACATGACCTTCAACTTGCAAGTCAAATTAGGTCCAAAGCTTAGGTTCGAGTCCCCAAGGTTTTCCTCGAACCAAAAAATAAAGCACAAGCCTGACCAAAAATTCATATTTTAAAAAACGGGGTCCCGTTTCATAAATAAAATAAAATTTTAATGTTTTTATGAAACGGGATATCGTTTTGAAAAATTGCCAAAATGGAAAGTTTTGAAAAGTTTCCTAAATTTTTTTCAAAATGGAAATTTTGCTAAAATGGAAAGTTTCTAAAAATGGAAAATTTTCAACATGGTTTTCAAAATGGATCCGTTTTGAAAAGTTTCAAAAATGGATTTTTTCAAAACTAGATCCCAAAAATGGATTTTTTTTCAAAACTAGATCCCTTTTTGTAAAAAGCGGAACCCTGTTTTGTAAAACAGGATCCTGCTTTAAAAAATGGGAAACGCTTAGATTTTAGGCTTGGGACCCGGAACCTAAATAGGATCATGTTTATTAAAAAACAAGATCTTGTTTTCTTGAAGCCGATTTTGAGTTTTTGTCTAAGGCAAAAAATTCCACGTTTTGTGGACTCATCTTCCTGCATTTACCCTAAATCTTAGGACCTAAATTTAATTTATGTTTTTGATGGTATTTTAATGTTTTCAAATCCATCATGTTCAATATCAATTTGTGCTACTTGAATTTGAAGAAATTAAGGATACATACCTATAAATACAAGGTTATTTCACTAAGTTTCACCTACATTTTTCAAGATCTTCAAGAACATTTCAAGAGCAATTAAAGACATTTTTCAAGATCTATTCAACATGTCAAAGTCTTCTTGCATCATGCATGTTTTTGGATTTAACATTGTGATGTAGGTTTCATGATCAAGTCAAACATTCAACGTATCATTTCAAGCAAGATTCAAGTGTCAATATCCACATCCAATTCAACCATTTCATGCAAGTTGCAGACCTCTTAAGATCTCCATTATCAAGGTTTCATTCAAGGGTTTGTTGAGTGGTAACATAGCTTTCATTAATTGGGGTTTGACCATGCCAAACCCCTATTCACCCAAAAACAAACATTTTTCTCTCTTGTATGTGTGATTAAAAATTTAGGTTGAAGAAGACTTGAAGACCTTTTGAAGTGCAAGATTTACAAAGTTGTAAAAGTTTCAAAAATTGTCAAAATTATTGTCATCTCACGTAAACTAAGATCTCGAAGTCATTTCCGACATTCTGACTGTGAAACCTTGGTAAATTGAAAGATTCAGATTTGAATCATAGGCTCCTAAAAATTACAGAAAAACTTTACACTTGGACCCATTTGCCCATGGGCGAATGAGTCCCGGATCTACTTTTGAAAAGCACTTTTGGTGACTGGTACACCTATTTTTTTCCTTCTCAGATCTGCAATTTATTTTTGGTTCCATAAGTATTGAGTTTAATATTGATGTTTCAAGTGTTAGATTGCATTTTGGTGTTGATTTCTATTTTTAGTTTTTCTCCCCAAAGTGTTGTTTGACCTTGACTCTTGTCCTTCAAGCATAAGTGTTTTGTCAAAAATGTCGCTCTATGTTTAGGAGATAGATAAACACTTTTCTCCAAATATCATTCAAGGAAACCCTAGAGATCTCAATCCAAGGATAGAATGATGGAAAGATATTTGAAATAAGGGTATCACTAGGGTTTGATTAGAGACTAAAAAGGGGTTCACCACCAAGCAAGGGCTTGGAAAGACAATAAATGTAAATGCATGAAAAGTACCATGCAAAACCTAACTAAATGACCTAGGAAATGAAACTAAAAATCAAGATAACAAACTAAGAATGAATAGAGGTGCACTTGGAAGTATGATGAGGTCAAAACAAGCTCCAAAACCCTAAAAACCTTCTATTTTGGTGCCCATTGGGACTCATATGCCAATCTGGGCGATCTAGTCCCAAACTAGGGTTTTTGTGCCAAAACTGGAATCTCACAGTGGTTGATTTGAATTCACTAAAATTTAGAAAATGTGCTATATTGGGACTCATACGCCACAAGTGGTGTATCTGTCCCACTCTACTTTTTTAGAGGGTCAAGACCTAAATATTCTCTCCTATCTTTGCTCTTCCTTCCACATTTTATTTTCGTATCTGAAACTTTCAATTTGGACCTATAGGTGAATTTTTGTGAAGATGGCAACCTTATGACAACTTGAAAACTTCTCTCAACCTTGCAACTTTGTCTTCAAAGGATCTTCAAGCCCCAAGATACCTATATCTAAAATCACACATGTAAAGAGGGAAAAACTTGTTGATTATTAGGAAATATGGGTTTACCTAGGTCAAACCCCATTTGGGTAATTAAACCTTGTAATGAAACAATGAAACATGAAATATTAAACATGAAAAATGATAACTTGAATGATGTCTTGAGATGTAAATCAACAATCTAACATGAAGTGGCCGGATGTAGAATGTAGATCTTGATCTTGAATTAGATATGGAACAATGCTTAACTTGGATCTTGAATGCTACATCATAACACTAGCTCAACAAAATTCTTGATGCTTGATGACCTTGACATGATAATAGATTTTGAATTTTCGCAACAAATTAAGAAGAAATATTCCCTTTGAATGCCTTAGAAATTCTCTTGTAGACTCTCTTGACACTCTTGTGAAGTCTTGGAATGCTTAAATCTTGATAGCTTATGTTGATATCATGAAGGCTTAGGTGAAATAATGATTTTAAAGCTTGTTTATATAGGAAATCCATGCAATTTACCATTTATTAGATCCTAGAAGCTGACATTCATGAAATTTGAACTTAAAACCCTGATTTCCTACTCAAAACCCTAAAAAGGGGCCAAACGGGACTCATACGCCACTTGTGGCATATAGGTCCCATTGGGGTGGAACTCATATGCCCAAGGTGGTGTATAGGTCCCATTTGGGTGGGACTCATATGACCAAGGTGGCGTATGGGTCCCACCAGGACTTTTCAAATAGAGGAAATGTTGGGGAGTTGATAAATTAAGTATATTTGATGTCTATGTCAAGATTTTGATTGAAATAAGCCTCGAGATGCATAATAAATGGTCTTAAGTGCCTATTAATGATGATATATGAAGGTCATAAATGCAAGAGGGCCCAAAACTCAATGTGAAAGTGTAAATAGATTAAATTAAGGAGAAAATAGGTCTATTTAGCTTAAAAGGGGCCCTAAATCCGTTGTGAATATGGAAAACACATTACAATGCTCAATCAAGGAAATATTAGGTCCATTTTAATGTTAATCATTCCAAAATTAAACTGTACAAAAATGTAGAGGGATACATTTTTTGTCATTACATTTAGCCCCCACTTTAGTGATAAGAGGAGCTTGTTTCAAACTCACACTAAAGTAGACATTCAAGAGGGGTCCAAGTGTACCAATGTGGATGGTATAGGATGACAAAGACCAAGGGGGTGGTCAAGCCCCAAAGATCCAAGATCCTACGTCAAACCAACATAAGCACAAAGGGACACACACACAAGGTGTATGATATGCAACATCAAGATACACAAACATGCTATGTCAAATGTATAAAGACGAAAGAGAAAGAAAAGGTGGATCAAGCTTCAATCATTTGTCCTGCATGTTGTGGATCATATCTAAGTTGTTTGTCTAAAAACACACGCTCACTCTGAGGCAACGAAACTTCAGGCTATCCATTGGGTGAGTATCCAAAAAGGGCGGCTTACAAGTGAAACACCATGTCTACTATGCAAACCAAATGCATATTCACAAGGGCTAGTGGAACCTTAGGCCATTCACTAGCTAAGCCCCTAGAGAGGTGAGACACATATGCATGCAGGCGGTATGCACTCACACACACAAGCAAGTGGCTTATGGGAAACTCACGCCTAAGTTTGGCTCCCATATGTACAACCATACCAAAACTATACCTCCTGATAACTTTGATAAGGCGCCACACAACAATGAACTTCGAACTTTATGAGGAAATCAAAGCTTCATATGCTTGAAACTCATGAACAAACAAGATGGCACCACAGGCAAGCAAAGTGTATTATGCAAGGTGTCCATCTAATGGATATTGTAAATGAAAAATAGTGTAAGGTTCGTTCGGAGGTATTTTTCTTAGTTTATGTAAGATCTCTTCTTAGGGAACATTGTGCTTAATGTCTCCAAGAGAGGACAATTCAAAGAAATATGACACTCTCATTGGAAATCAAACCCTATGAAACCACCAAGAAAAGGATGCATCACAAGAAGAAATAAAATTGCACAGTGAAACATGAATGTCAATGTATGCCACCACTTTAAAGTGGTTCCTAACACCATGAGTGAGAAATTTCATTTGAAAGTATAAGAAGACATGAGAGGTTATTCATAAAGACCTATGGCAAGTGATATGTTTTGAATGAAACTACATCATGAATAAGGGGTTTCCCCCAAAAATCAATATGTCACATGCGAGCCAACTTACGACATGTCCTCCACATCCCAAGCTTGCTCTTATATGTACATGAAAGGCATTCAACTAGCCAAGAGATAAAATTACAAGTGACATACGAGGACAAGGATGAGTGAGGATTATTGATGAAAAACATAATAGAATGAAAATAAGTATCAATTAGAGGAACTAGGTGCTTCAACACAAGGAAGAGTACCACACACCTTAAGATGTTGAATTTTATTACTTAAAGCCTTGCATTCATTAGTAGAATGACCATGAACTCTTATATTAAAATTTCTTATGTGTCCTTGGTGGGAGGGATATCAAAAATCTTGGAGGAGTCTCGAAAAGATACTCTTTTGATAAAAAATAGAAGATGTTCCTTTATGTTGCGAAAAAAATGTCTCTTGTTTAGTACAAGGTGCCTTACCTACACAAGACTTTTTAGATTGCGAGATTTTGTACTCTTCTTTAAAAGAAGGTGTAAAATATAATGAATTCAAATCATTAGTGTGTGAGAGGGAAAATCATAAGTATAAATGAGATAATTGCATTGAATATAAATTAATTAGATAAATCAAAACAATAATCAAGATTCATTCCTTCACTCATGAAATGAAGCTTTCTAAGTTATTGAAAAGAAACAATGAAATCCTACAATATCAAAATGAATTCAAAAACAAAGGAAAAGGTTACCATCCCATGTCGGAGTATGTTCACGAAGATGCGTTGGGTTGTTCGTATCAATGTGAAGCCTCCATTGTTGTGTGCAAGAGCTTGAAGAATGATGTGTGTTTGATCGAAGATGTGTTGAAGCTTTGTCAATGTCGATTATGATCTTCGTAGTATTTTGTTGTGCAAAATAAGTTGATTATTTGATCCTTTTTTGTGAGGAAAGAGGTTTGTCATATAGAATTTGTGGTTTGAAATGGATGCTCTGGATCACATAGTAGAATATCTTAATCAGCGGTCAAAATAGGCTGAGAGGATTTAGATGGGAATAATTTGTACAAATAGATTATATAATTAGTGTGATTGAGGAATATATTGATTTATCAGGAATATAGATTGATCAGTCAAGAAATAGATTGATCAGTCAGGAAATAGATTGAGCAATCAGTGGTTCATAATTTACTCAATCAAGAATGTGGTTGAGAATGATTAATTAATTAATTCCTTTTTGGAGTTGAATATGCAAATCAATTTTGACTTTTGCAAACAAAGTTGCATTAGTTTGATTTTATTTTTGATGATTTTTTTGAATAGTTTTTTTGATTACTCAAATTTTGGGGGAAAGTGACAATTAAATTATTATGTTTTAATAATTTAATCGACTTAGGGGAATAAAGTGAATTAGCGAAATAATTAAATAATTGGTGTAATTTAATTAACGAAGAGGGATAAATTTATGTTAGGACTATATTAAATAAATTTAATTTATTAAAATAGTCAAAATTGATGAAAAAATGAATTAAATAAATAATGTTGTATTATTCAATTAATAGCAAAAATTAAGGTTCTAGGACTTTATTAAATAAGTGAAATTTATTTAATTTGTTGAAAATGATGAAAAAGTGAATTAATTAAATAATGTCTCATTATTCAATTAATAGAGGAATTTAGGGTTTTTGATGCAATTGATGTGAAAATTTGTGATATTCGATGAGAATGATGTCGATGATGTGAAAATTTTATTTAAGGTGTGTGATAAGTGTTAGGTCAATTTTACATGTCTACATTTTTTCCCTCTTTGAGACAAAGTAATGGTTGTTTTGTTTTAAAGATTCAATGTTTAGATAAAGTTTTGAAAATTTTTATATGCCCCACTATGCCTCGGTGATTAGCAGAATGATGGTAGGACTCTAGGCTGCCCCCTCAAGAGGTTGGCTAAAATTTTCAATTTTGAGGTCAGGCTCATGACACTATTTAATTTAGTTTTGATGTGTAAAGGATGAAAACTTAAGTCTATAGTTCTTTTGTTGCTCATTCAATTGTTCCCGGGAGGTCCTAATTTTATCCTAGGAAGGTATCCTAAGTAGAAATTAGGGGTCTAATTACTTAATTTTCACTTTAAGCCTATAGTGATTTCTTGCCTCTAGTTTTCTCATTTTGTCAATTGTCGAGGAGCTATGTCAAGGATTCGGGGAGACCCACATCACATGGACTTCATTCGAGAGTTTGGACGACCTATAGGCATTGGTCCATCAATATGTACTCTCTTGATTTTTTTTTTGTCGTTCCCTATTTTTGTAATTAATGCACAAAGTCAAACAATTCAAAAGTGCTAGATTTAGGATTTTGGCACTTTTGCATCAGTTTGGGCACTTTTTGACATTGTGAAATGGGCGCTTCTGCTAATTTTCTACGCACTTGCTTTCTTTTGACACTTTAAACATTCTTTTGTGCATTTGATTTTAGCAATTGCTCTATTTTTGCGCTTTTGTTTTCTTGTCATTGTTTTGGTCACTTTTGTGATCAATTTTTTATTTTGCAAAACTTCTACGCTTTTAAAACTTGGGCTCTTGCAATGTTCTAGCAGTTATGCCTTTGTTCATCGCTTTTGCTAAAATTCCATCACTTTTGTTAGAAATGATTCGCTTTTGAATATTTGTGACCTTAAGTCAACTTGTTCATTATTTTTGTTTTATTTTGCATGTTCAAAGCAATTCCTTAACATCATGTGTTGAATGATTGTAGGTGGTCCTTAATGCACTCCAATCGAGGGTGCGATGACCGTGTGATTTGTTTGACTTGATCACTGGGTTTCATGAGCTAGAGTGATATTTCCTAGATTTTTTTGGTTGCACCACAAATTTTGCATGCCCACCATCCAATGTCATAACGTGATAATGACTGCACTCACGGAGAGGTGGAACTCGAAGACCTCTTCATTTCATTTACCTATTGGGGGGCTACCATTACTCTTGAGGATGTGTGGAGGATCCTCTACGTACTCATTCATGGAGAGGTCATTACATACTTCATTCGATGGGGAACCCATGCTATGTGTCACGTTCTTAGTGTGAAACGTCAGGAGGTTTGACAATTGAAGATTGTTTTATCATATTTTGTTGGTAGTATTTGTGTACGTTAGAATGTATAAATTAAATTGAATCTAAACTAATACACCAATGAAACATTAGATTAAAGAAACTAATTAAGGAAAGAAAAATGAGAACTCTAAACCACAGCTTCTTCAAATTCGTCCCATCATCCTCTATCTCCAAGGATTCATTTCAAGATGTTTGCTCTCAGTTGTTTAAAACAACAGCTTGTAGAATGGCAGCTTGAGAGAATGAGATTACTAAAAATGCATATGCATTGCTAAAAGATTAAGCTATTGAATTGAAATACTAATTAATGATAAGATGTGACTATAGTAACTACACATGAAAATTTGAGATTCGAGGTCCTTTTCCACTCATAAGAGGGCTGTATTTATAGATTTTTGAAGGTAGGAATTTAATTGGCCAAGATCGACAATTGAGTTCAAACCTGTTGAAATGAATGGTGAGAGATCGAGAATTCGAAAAGGAGGTGGAATTCTGAGAGACAGATGGAAAATGAAGAGACAATTGAAAGGTGTCTCTCATAATTAAATAAATAAATATTTAATTATGTGTGAGAGAAATGAAAAGGATTTAATTAAATATTGCAAATATTTAATTATGTGAGAAGAGAAAAAGCCTTTTAATTAAATATTAAGAATATTTAATTTTGTGGGAAGAGTGAGAAATTTGGAAATGTGTTTTAATTAAATATCGAAAATATTTAATTAAATGTGGAGAGAAGAATATCATTTAAATTTAGAATTTAAACTTGTGATAATTAATGTAAATAAATTGTAAAATCTATTTAATTAATTAAGAGGAAGGTAGCATTAATTAAATAAACTTTATTTATTTAATTAAATTAAAAGAATTGGAAAATGAACAATATAAATAAATAATTAAATTTATTTATATGTAGATGACTTAAGAATATTAATTAAATAATTCATATTTAATTAATTAACAGGTTTGGTTAACTGTGACCATTTTTAGATGTGTACATTTTGCCCCTCTTTGAAGTGATGTGTTTCACACATTGCTTGAAAGAATTTTCCCCTGATCTTGAAAACTTACTGATAATGATGTATTCCCCCTCGAGAGATAAATCGCATGATGAGAATGATTAAGAGATTGATTTGAAAGATTTTCAGATGATTTCAAAGAAAAAAGGCGATTTAACTCTCAAAATAGCACTTTACATAGTAAAAATGCCATTTTT
Source organism: Sequoiadendron giganteum (assembly GCA_007115665.2). Lineage (NCBI taxonomy): Eukaryota > Viridiplantae > Streptophyta > Pinopsida > Cupressales > Cupressaceae > Sequoiadendron > Sequoiadendron giganteum. The sequence continues at coordinate 280,438,964 of CM021107.1, read as the reverse complement.
ACCCCTTTAAAAGGTGAAAAAGGTGAGAAGTCACTTTCATTTGAACAGTAACCTTTGAGAAATTTTGGAGCTCTAAGAGATATATTAGCAATGCCAATCTCGTATGAGCGCCATAGATTCGAGCAAGGTCGTCGTCATCAGAGACCACCTACGTATGGACCACCGATAAGTCGATCCAAACCTCTCCATAAATTTCTTTTTTATTATTTTTGGATGCTTTTTCAAATTTTTTGGATTTTTAAAATTCTATTCTAGCGCATACGAGCCGTAGTTTAGTGCATACAATAGATAATTCGGCACATCCAAAGTGGCGCATAGGTGCAAAATAGTCGCGCATAGGATAGATCAAATGGCGCATCCATGAAGCTTGCCTGCAGAGGATGATAGATTATCCCATAGATGAACTGTTATAGCGCATATGCTTGATGAAATAGCGCATTCATGAAATCATGCATCCATAGACTATTTTAGCGCATCCATGGAGTAAATTTGTGCATCCATGGTTTTAGCGCATCCATGGATTTTTGCCGAATTTCAATTTTTGAGGAAAATTGATGCATGCTTAACGATTGTTGCTAGATTAGACAACAGATTTTGAATATCATCAATGATGTAGATTTGATAAATTTTTCTTCGTGCTTGAAGAACAAATAGGTCCGATAAATTATGCTTCCATGCGATATGAAAACAAAATAGAAATGATAGATTTGCTTTCTTGATTGAAAGTCAAATAGATTGAGTCATGTTGACTGCTAAATTTGTTTCCATGTGATATGAAAAACAAATAGTAGATGATAGATTTTATTTCCTATTTGAAAGTCAAATTGAGTCATGATGACTGTTAAATTTGTTTCCATGTGATATGAAAAACAAATAGATGTGATTTGAACTTTCTTGATGTATTGATTGATTGATGATATCTATTGCTGATTGATTTTGCATGCTTGCTTGATGATTTTGTAAAGGAGGAATTTAACCTCCTCCAGATCAGAAAGAGATTTCCATAGACATGGGAGATGGTTCCCTGACTATCCCATGAGGATTTGGGAGTGATAGACCAATGTGGCCTGAGAGCTCTATTGAGTATCCTGTAGTATCGGGTCAACGGGGCACTGTTGACTGCCTTAGCGGAGCGGTGGCACAACTAGCACAACACCTTCCACTTGTTGACAAGAGAGATCACGGTGACCCCGGAGGATGTTTACAGGATTCTCGGTATTCCTGTGGTTGGAGAGCTTGTGATTTATGATCACAAGGAGATTGGGGGGATAGATGCTTTGAGGCGGGTCTTCCTTTGTCCTAATCATAGGTCAAAGTGACTATCAGTTGGGTGGGGTAGGATCTTGGAGGACATGCTTCTCCACCGCACCAGATATGCATGGGGGTCATGCATGCTTTCCCATCTATACCATGACCTTCATCAGGTCGTGTACATAGATGGGAAGAGTCTCTCCTGCAGGGTGACCCTTTTATAGATATTCACATGAGAGCACTTTGTGCTTACATGCCCCATCATCTAGAGAGATCATCCCATTGGATTTCCGTATGCTTATGTGTATACAAGGCCCCTTGTCCAGCCGAGGTTGGGAAAATTGGAGTATTGGCGGTGGGTACTTGATGATTTGGATACGATGAGCTGGTGACCATATGTGGATTGTGACCCATGGCAGGCAAATGGCATAGAGCTACCGTATGTGATGAGGTCTAGATACTTGATTGGACGCACCCCACTTATCATTGAGCGATTTTTGGGCCAGAGGGTTCTGAGGCAGTTTGGATGGGTACAAATGATGCCACAGGGGGCAACACACTATGCCAAGCATCAGGGGATATATCAGAGTGGGGGCCAGTTTTGACCATTGAGGTAGCCAAAGAGGAGTACTTTGAGTTACAGCTAGAGGATTGGACTATACGGCCAGAGGTCACAGATGCAGGGATGATAGATGACTATGTTGCATACTTCTACACACATCCCTTTCCTCGGTTTACTAGTCTAGAGGAGCCTACCCCATTGATGGGAGGTCCAGTTATTCAGGCAAGGCGACAACAAGCATAGGGACATCCAGCAGTAGGGCAGCCACGAGCAAGCCGCATATATCGGTGAGGTGGCCATGGATGTGGATGATGAGAGCTCCGAGGATGAGGAGATGGATGAGGAGATAGATGACTCAGACAATGGGGATGATGGGGATGATTGGGGGTGGTGGGAGGTAGAGATTATTCTTTGATATTCCCTTCAGCATGAGGCCATGGACATCCAGAGTGGTGGGTCAGGCCAGCACTTCAGTGCTATGTATCACTATCAGAGCTCCGTCATAGGGATAGGTGGATACTTTATAGGCTGAGGTTTAGACTCTTTGGAGTTAGTTAGCATAGGCATAGGCGACCATCAGTCAGTTGCAGGTATAGATAGCACAGCCACCACCTCCTGACCCATAGATAGCTCAGCTCATAGCTGAGAGAGACAACTTCTGAGAGTGATGCATAAGGCTGAGGGGGTAACTGAGAGACTACTTAGATCAGTTGAGAGCACCTCTATTGGAGAGGTTGTAGCAGAGGGGCTAGAGACTGCTCGGGAGGCCGAGTATTACAGGATGCGGTATTTTGAGGTAGTGCCACCTGAGCGATGGATAGCATTTGCTCAGTCAGGTACCCAGACTCAGACTCATTCACGCAGTCACTCTAGGAGTGCGACCAAGAGTGTGGGTCAGCCGGTTAGATGAGAGATCAGAGCCTCTGGGAGCAGAGATCTGTCGAGACCCACTACCTCTAGAGGTAGCAGTAGTCATGATCCATGGCCAGATGCCCCTCAATGATGAGCATTTTGTTGTACACATTTATGCCATTGTATGTGATATATCTTTTTGAAACATTTGATATCCTTTGTATTCTTGGACATTTGTTTTGATGAGATCTATGATATGCAGTGGTGATTTGATTATGCACATGTTATGGATGATGTGAATGATTTATGCACATCTTATGGATGCAAGTTTTTTACTTTTATATGTTATGTTGTGTATGATGATGCAATAATGTCATAATCTAAATGAATTTTCCTTTCTTTTATGATGTATGCAATGAATGTATGATGCAAGATGTAAATGCTTTAGATGAGATTATGATTTATGATGATGATAATGATGTAATGAAAATGCACTTATGTAATGAACTTATGATATATGCTGTAATGGAAATGAACATGATAACCTAAGCAATGATGTGAAAAGAATTATATGAATGCAATTTTATTTATGAATGTGTGTGAAATATGCAAATGTATATGTTAATGAATGATGAATGATTAAAATAATAACCATGCATATGATTTATAATGATGGATAATGATCATGATGAAGAATGATATGATAGTGAATATGATAATGAAATGAAATGATGATGATAATAAGATGTAACAAATGTCCATTCATACTCAACCATTGTCCAAAAAAGATATTCAATAATGTGATCAACCCTCAAAAATCTATTGAAAAGGCCCTCAAAATGCAAATGTATTATGTAGTCCTAATAATGAATTATGCAATCCTAAATGAAATAATGAATCATTCTCCTTGTTGCCATTTCCTGCTATGTTTAGTTGTCATCATTGAGCCTTTTGATATGTTGAAATTTAGTACAAGCATCAAAGGGTATGTTAGCACCAATGATGACCTGAGTACTGCTTCCATAATGTTTAATGTAGCAAGTTAATACAAGCATCGAGGTATAATTGAACCAAGATGACTTGAGTATTACTTGCATAAACAGACAAAAGTTAACCATTTTCCTATGCAAATTCCAAAATTTCATCAATGATACGTTGTAGAGCATGTCCTGCGACCAATTTGCACAATACTAATGATTAACCTACAGACAACAATCAAAAAAATCATACTTTTTCCTTGTGATTCTAGTTCAATACATCATTGAACCACTCCAAAGATATGATGTCATCAAATATCAAAACAACAATTTGCAACTTTTGCTTTTAAGTTTGTCATTCATTTTATTCAGATTAAGATCATCCAATTTTTTTAAAATCATCTATCAAGATAATCATGTAAGCTCAGTTTAATTGGACAAGATTGTTGTTTCCGACATTCTGATGCTAGACACATGCTACCGACTATCTACTAGAAAAGCTTCCAAAAGCGAACTACCCCCTAATGACCTTGTACTCTGACTCTTGCTAGACACAACTGTTGCGATGGATAACCCTTAAATCATCAAGCCATGATGAGATCTTTGTCATTCCAAGGAGAATGATGCAATTTGAATGTGATGATGAGGTGTGTGTGCGATGTTGATGAAAGGATGCACATGCAAAATGAATCCTAATAGATGAGAGAGCAAAATAAAATCACAAATGATGCATATTTGCCAGGTTTTCACCGTTTGTTTTTATTGCACTTTTTTCTGATTTTCTGATTTTTTTTTGTTATTACCAAGATGCCTATTTGCCAGGTTTTCATCAAGGCAATGTTTTGATTTTATTTTTAAATTTTTAAATTTTTTTTTTTTTTCAGGACTTTTTATATTGTTTTTGATATTTTCTCAGGTGTAGAACCTTTTCAGATGAATTATGTTGATCGGATCTTTGAACAGGTCCCCTTCTGCTATTGATAACTGATATGCCCCTGATCCGTATGCTACAATGATAATGAATGGGCCCAGCCAATTTGGTTCAAACTTGCCTTTCTTTTCTCGATCTTGTTGATTTCGAGGGTTTTCTCTGAGAACCAAATCACCCACTTGAAAACTTCGTGGTTTGACTCTATGATTGTAGCTACAAGACATGATTTTTTGATATCCCTTCAAGTGATTCACCGTAATTTACCATTGTTCATCAAGCAGTTCTAGCTCTTGCAATCTTGATACTCGATAGTCTTCATCATTGATTAGCCCTTTGAGTGATACTCGAAGTGAGGGAATCTCAAATTCTAGTGGTAGAATTCTCTCTGCTCCATAGACCAAAGCATAAGGAGTAGCTCTTATCAGTGTGCAAATGCTTGTTCTGTAGGCCCATAATGCTAGATTCAATTGGACATGCCAATCACGACCTACTTCATTCACTGTTTTCTTCAAAATCTTCAGAATTGTTTTGTTTGAAGCTTCAGCTTGACCATTCCCTTGTGGATAATAAGGTGTAGAGAACCTGTGTTGGATGCAAAATCTTTCACATAGTTCATCAACATCTTGATTTTTAAAGGGTCTACCATTATCTGTGATAATGGAGTTAGGAATGCCATATCTACAAATGATATAATTCAAGATGAACGAAGAGATTTGTTTGCCCGTAACAGTTGTTAGAGGAACAACTTCAATTCACTTAGTGAAATACTTAGTGGCTGTAATGATAAATTTATGTCTATTTGAAGATGATGGATGTATCTTGCCAACCAAATCCAATCCCCACTGAGCGAAAGGCCATGTTGTGGTGAAGGGTTGTAATTCCTGACCAGGAGCATGAATGAGATTCCCATGAATCTAACATTTTTCACATTTCTTCACAAAGGTGAAGGATTCTTTCTCCATAGTTGGCTAGTAGTATCCTAATCTTACAAGTTTCTTTGCTAAGGTTAGTCCACTTCAATGTGTCCCACAAATTCCACCATGGACCTCTTGTAAGGATTTTTCCAATTCATCGCGTTGAAGACATCTAAGGAGGGTACCATCCAGACCACGCCGGTATAAGACGTCAACAATTAAGGTGTAACGAGATGATTGACGAATGAAATTTCATTTTTGATTCCTAGACAAACCTAAGGGTAAAGTAGTATCTTTCAAGTAAGTGTAGATTTGGCCATATAAGGAAGGGTCAAAACTCATCAGATGGCAAATGATTTGCATTTTAGGATTGTCATGGGCAGGAGAAAACAATTGTTCCACAAGGAAATCATACCACTTTTTATTCTCTAACAATTGGAGTAGAGAGGCGATTGTAGCCATAGCATCTGCTACTTTGTTATCAATGCACAAAATTTGTATGAACTTTATATTAACAAAGTATTTCTTGAGATCTTCCTCCATTTTTTTGTAAGGTACCAACTTGTTATCTTTAGTGTGATATTCATCATTGATTTGATTTATGACAAATTGTGAATTGCCAAAAACTTGAAGTTTTGCAATTTTCCAATCTATTGCAATTCTCATACCGATTATCAATGCCTCATATTCAGCTATGTTGTTTGTGCAAGGAAACTTTAGCCGATAAGATTTTGGGATTGTATGTCCTTGAGGTGTAATAAAAATAATTCCTGCTCCTGAACCATGTTGAGTGTAAGAAACATCAAATTAGAGCGACCATGACTAGTGGATATCTGCTGTGAAAATGTCGGCATTAAGAAAATCAACATGTATTGGATGTTCCACTAGCATTGGTGCTTCTGCTAATTGATTTGCAATTACTTGTCCCTTTATAGCTTTTCGGTCCACATATTGAATATCAAACTCGCTTAGGATCATAACCTATTTAGCCAACCTACTAGTTAAGGTTGCCTTACTTAGAAGATATTTGAGTGGGTCAATCTTAGCCACAAGCTTTACTGTATGAGTTAGCATGTAGTGTCATAATTTTTGAGAAGTGAACACCACTGCTAAACAAGCTTTTTCAATGAAGGTGTAATTTGCCTCATGACTTGTTAGGGTTCAACTGATGTACTAAGTGTCTCATTCTTTTCCTGAGTTGTCTTCTTGTGCCAATAATGCTCCTAAAGATACTTCCGTGGAAGCAATATATAATATGAGAGGCGCACCTTGTATTGGTGGAGTCAGCACTAGAGGATTCATGAGATACTGCTTTATCTGATCAAATGCTTCTTCACATTTGTGCTCCCACTTGAATGGAACATTCTTATGTAAGAGATGTGTAAATGGTAAACTTTTATCTACCAGTTGAGCAATGAATCTTCGAATGGATTGTAACCATCCCTGTAAAGAGCGTAGCTGACTAATGTTCCTTGGTGGTGGCATATCAAGAATTGCTTGTACCTTAGCTGGATCCACTTCAATTCCCTTTTCTGACACAATGTATCCTAATAACTTTCCAAATTTTACTCCAAAGACACATTTCTTAGGATTAAGTCTTACTTTGAATTGTTCCATTCTTTTAAAAATTTTAGATAAGATATCGTTGTGTCCTTCTCTAGTGTTAGATTTGGCAAGAAGATCATCAGCATAATCCTCCATGAATGTATGCATCATATCGTGAAATTTTTTTGTCATTGCTCATTGGTATGTAGCTCCTGCATTTTTTAATCCAAATGGCTTATGTTCCAGCAATATGTACCCAAGGACATGTGAATGTTGTTTTATCTTGCTCTTTTGGTGCAATCTTTATTTGGTTGTATCCTGAGAATCCATCCATCAATGAGTACATCACATGTCCAGTAGTTAAATCCACAATCATATCGATGTTTGGTAAGGGAAAGTCATCTTTAGGACATGCTTTGTTCAAATCCCTAAAATCCATGCAAATTTTGATCCTTCCGTCTCGCTTTGAAATAGGCACGATATTGGAAATCCATTATGCATAATCTATGGATCGGATAAATCCAACATCTAAAAGTTTCCTTAGTTCCTCTTTAACCAACAACGCAACATGTGGATGCATTTTTCTGAGTTTCTATTTTATAGGCTTTGCCCCCAGTGTAATAGATAGATGATGCATGATGAGATCTGGATCCAACCCAGGCATATCCGCGTAGGACCATGCAAAACTAATTTGATTATCCTTGAGAATTTTTGTGAATTTAGGTACTTCTTCATCTGTCAGAGATGCAACCAATTGTAAAACTTTAGGCTTTTCTGTAGTGCCTATATTGAGTGCCTCCGTTGGTTCAATTAAAATGGAAGATCTTTCCTGATAATACTCTGGAAGAGTGTCAAGTTTCCCATCCTCTAGCATATTTGAAAGGTTTTCACCATTGGATACGCTTTTTATTTTCCTCTTTTCTTGATCTAATACTGCCTTTGTTAGGTTTTCAACATTAGATCTTTCTTTCATTTTTCTTTTTTCTTGACCTAATACTGCCTTTGTTAGGTTTTCACCATTAGGTCTTTCTTTTATGTTATTTATTTCATAGCTGAGAAACTTGGCACTTTCCTATCAAAAACTATGACCTTGTGATTCCCCGGCGGAACTTGTTTCAGGATGGGATGAACAAAGAAAGTTTATTATGGTTTCATCATTTGGAAAAGTTGGAACATCAATGGGTGCGACTTGTTCCCAATCAATGAGTTCAGGATGAACCAAAGGTAATAGATCATTAGGATGAGTAAGGTCATTGGTTCTTAGGGTCATGATGTTATTGTCAATGTTATCATGGGAGAAGTCTAAGATGGTATCCTTCTCAAAATGATCTATCTCACTTTGAACCGAATTGGTCTCACTAGAGGCCTGATCGCTTTGTACAATGTATTCAAACGGAGGTCTTGAGCTTTCTCCTTGTAAGAATGTAGGTGAGAATTTGTGTATCACATCCACCCTTTTCTCTGAGATGAAAGTATCGTCCGAGAAGTCATCCCATTCATATTCATTTGAGTTTGTTTCAGAATTATCCGCTTGAATTCTCAGAATTGATTCAACTAACTCCTCATTAAATGGCCTTTGTGTTACCTTTTCTTTAGTATCTTCACCATATCCTAACCCAGTCTTATCTTTTGGGTGCATTGTTTTTAATTGGATAGGTTCAATAATACCTTCTTTTCTTTTACCTAGAGAGCCATTTCCTTCATAACCCATTTATTGCATGATAGCATAACCTTTTCCATATTTTTGTGTGGGTAGCTTGATATGATGTACGGATTCTTTCTCATCTTTATAGATCCAATCAAGAATAGCTCTATCTTATCCTTTAGTTTCTTTGATAAACATCCCATTAAACTTGGTGATGGGGGTTGAAGTTGAGGCTAAAACTACTGCAGCCTGTTGCGTAGATGTTGATGGCTGACCATGGGATCTTGGGGATAGGGGTAGATTAGAGAGAGATAAAGAATATTCTCCCACCCCATTATCTTTCAATTTTAGCTTGCTGCCAAAATTGCTTATCATTTCTTGCACTTGTTCTTTGTATTTGGAAGTAGAGATGGCCAAAGCCTCTCTATTATGTGAGATGAATGTGTCCTAAGTTGCTCTTAGGTTAGAACAAGTTTGACTACTATTGTGATCAGTGGGTATTGTTACTTCCTATCCATCATATGGAAAATTCAAACATTGATGATAAGTAGACAGGACAACTTGCATGTCATGGATCCATGGATGAACCAATAGTATGTTATAGGTTAGATCCCGATCAAGAACCTGACAAAAGGTATTATTTACAACAGGTCCCACTCTAATTGGTAACATGATGAGACCTTTTGAAGTCCTTTCCTCATCATCATAGGCCTTGATTATAATTTTACTCTGTGGATCTATAGAGTTTGCTGAATATCCCAAAGCTAGGACCAATTTTAAAATAAAAATATTTAATTTGGCTCCTCCATCTATAAGAACACATCTAATGTGGGCTTTGTGAACCATGACTTCTAAATAGAGTGATGAATTATGTGGATGGGTTATGGATGAATCATCTTTTTCAGAAAAAGATAAACATGTGTAGGAGGACAAGTGTCCCACCATGGCTTGAAATTTATTGACATCCATATCAAGAGATACAATTGTATCAACAAGGCCTTTTCTAGAATGTCCTTATGTGCAGGTGATAACTTTAAAAGTTCCAAGATAGAAATTTGGGCTGATGTTTTTCGTAATTGATCAACCAAATTGTATTGAATTGGGGGGGAATTTCCACTTTAGATGAGCCACCTTTGACAATGATCTTGGCTTGTCTCCTTGTCGTAACATTGACCTCTCAATATTCTGGCTTACCTTTGATTTGGATAGCATTGATTTGAGGATCATCAATATAGATATGATTGATATTAATGTTATGGATGCTATTAACATTTTTGCCCTTATCACTCGAGGATTCCCCTTTGTGATAATTAGGGAGCGAATTCTTAAATGCTTGATGTTCATTATTGACATCATGTCCCTCAACTGTGATGGTACGATTATCAATCAAATCTTGCACAATATTCTTTAACCCTTGGCAATTGTTTGTCTTATGACCTTTGCACCTATGATAATCACAAAAGTATGAGTCATTCCACGAGGGTGTTTTAACTCGAGGTTCATAGTCTCTTTGTGGTGGCAATGTAATAGTGTTTTGATTCAATAATTCTTTGAGAATGGACTCCAAAGATTGGCCCAAGGGAGTGAAACTCCATTGGCTTGAAAAATATGATGGTTTGGGTGCATTTGAATTTTGATTATTGCCAAAATTATTTCCACGAGTGTTAGTTATGTTTCCTTGATTAGAAACATTGCCTTGGGTGTTAGAATTTCTGATATTATTGTTATGTTGAACACCTGACACATTAAGAACTATAGGCTTCGTATTCACGTTGTTAGCACCTACTACCCCATCATTCACAACATTTTTATTTTGGGTCCAAAATCATGACTTGTCATTGTTGTTATTATGGGTTTTGTTGTTGTTGTTGTACAAATTTGAACCCTCTTTATCAACTTTTAGAACTCCACACTTGATTAATGCACCTTCAATAGTAATTGCATTTTCAATCAATTTTTCAAATGATGGAGGAAAGTGAAGGTTTAGTTTGTAACTCATTTCTTGATTAAGACTATCGATGAAGATCTCCATTTTTTCCTTTTCAGGAACAAGATGAGAGTATCTAGCAAAAACTCTTCTCCATCTTTGCAAAAATGTAGTGAAAGATTCCCCTACTTTTTGTTTTATCTTACAAAGATCAAGCATGGTTATACAAAGATCAAGCATGGTTATCTGGTGTTGTATGTTGTAAGAGTATTGTGATATAAACTTATTTATCAACTCTTCAAAGGTTTTGATGGGGGAAGTGATATTTGAAAGCCACTCCATGGATTGTCCACCCAGACTTTGTGGAAACAACTGGATTAACTAGGTGTCTTCATGAGTGAATTCTAAGCTCATATTTCATAAATCTCTTACATGCTCAATGGGGTCATTTTTCCCATTATACCTATCAAACTTAGGGATTTCACAATGTTTTGGAAAAGGAATCATTCGAAGATTTCTATCGAATGGATGACATATTTCCTCCAAAACATACTTCTTTGGTGCTCCCCCTTGCATTTCTTTTATTTTCCCTTGTAATTCTTTGATCTGTTGAGTAAGGGCACTAAAATCATTAAGAGGGTTTTATAGGTTTTATTTAATCCCTTCCATGTCAAAATCGACAGGTAACTTAGCTCCTTGAATAGCTAAAGAGAGAAAGTATCTTTCCTTGTTTCTTTCTAAAATCCTTTCCATAAGGGTATGGAATTGAGGATCATGTTCTGCTTCTTGAAGTTTCTCTTCTGTTAATTCTTCCATATTTGAAGCGTTAAAGGGGTTTTCCTCCCTCTCACTATTATCACCCATTTTGCTCACTATACTTTCATCTTTTTCTATGTGCTTTCGAGATCTTGAGGTAATAGGCATAAGCTTTACTCAAATCCTACTAACTTTGATCAAATGAATGAAATAGTGCAATGGTGATGAAATTTAGGATAGAATGAAGATTCTATGACTTAAAAGATTTTTAATCTTTAGCTCGTGATTCCCTGAGTGAAAGGATGAAAATCCTATTTGTGGGAATTAAACCAAAGATTGAAAAATAAAGGTGATTTTGCACTTTGTGAAGTTTGATCTTAGCTTTGTAGAAAGATGAATTTTATAGATGCCTAATGTGATTGAGTTCTCTATTGCAGAATTTGATTTGGACGAGTAGCGTATGTGATTGTAGGTTGGGGAATATAAGAAGGAAGAATACGTTGACTGTGGTTATGCCTTTGAGAAAGGGATCTTCTTTGAAATAAAGCTCTTGAGTATAGAGGTTCTACAGCATAATCATCAGTGAAACCTCTAATATAGTTGTGATATAGATGAATAAAGGTTTTGTGTTCAAGCAGGACCTTTCAACTTTGATATAGAAATTTCCTCTTCTTCAATACTTTCTTATAACTGTGAGACTTCTTGGGCTTTCTAATCTTTCTTTCTAAGGACTTCTTAGCAAATGTTGTGGAATTCCAAACTCTGAGCATGGGAAAGACTAGACCAAAAAAACTTGATTTCTGAAAACCAAAAAATCACCTAGGCTCAAAAAATAGATGCGCCAAAACAAAGACTGAATACGCTAAAATAGAGCACAAATGCACTGAAACAGAGCACAAATGTGCTAAAATAGAGCACATTTGCATTGAAACAGAGCACATATGCATTGAAACAGAGCATAGATGTGCTAAAACAGAGCACATATATGCTGAAACAGAGACTGAATGCGCTAAAACAGAGTACAGATGCACTGAAACAGAGCACAGATACGCTAAAACATAGCACAAATGCGCTGAAACAGACCCGGGATGCGCTAAATTACCTCTAAGACTGACATGTTTTGACAATTTGATAAAATTTTCTTGTTTTGGATGATCTTAATCTGATTTAAATGTGAAAAACATAGCATAGAAGTAGACAATTGTTTTGTTAATCCTAAAATCTAAACAAAGAGTGTATGTTCTTGAGATTTCCACAGGTTTTGAACAAGATAAGCACTTCAGTCAGAATCACTCTTAATTTGTCAAATAGGTCATCATAGTAATCACAACCCACAGCTTAAAATCATGTTGACTCACACAGCCTTGTCACCCCCTAGAGGGCGCCCGTGTTTTTGTCTTTTCTAGGTGCGTACTCAAAGTGACGGAAGTGGATACCGAATCCCTTGAGCAAACAATCTGTGGTGACTATATGGTGAGTGTCTTGGGGGCAGATTCTTCCCTCCCCTTGCACCATGATTAAAATGATGTTTGGATACTAACACGATTGGCTTTCTACACTATGGTTCATAGTAAGGGTATCCATTCAGTGTGGCAAATAGATATACTCCCTCGAGAGACCTCCCAACCTTTAGAACAAAGGTTTTGGGGATGGTTATCCTGCGCACTACTATCAAGTTGGATTTTCATCAACAACTTGCTTTTGATTAAAGTGGGTTGGAAACCTTGGCTTTAGGTGTTCCCACTTAGGTCATTCCTCTTGGGTGAGTACTTTTTCTCACAAGAGTAGGCCTTCTAAAGGATGTAATAAAGCATTAAATTACGAAAAATAAAAGGTAAGTCTGGTATTTTGATCACCTAGTTAAGGGGAGAGCATAGACCTATTACCCACAATCACATCAAACAAATAATGGTTCAATTTTAAATCCCCAAATTGACAAATTTTCTATTCTAAGTGAAGATGTTGCTTCACTAGAAACATGGGATTCATTTAACCAAAAGAAAATTATGTTTGGTGACTATCCTAGGATTGGTTAATTCAGATTTAAATGTCTACCCTAGGATTGGTTCATTCTGTTAAAAATAACATCAGAAAAATCTTGTCCATGGATTGCGTCGGAATCAGAATTTTAAATTTTTACAACTGTATGCACTGAAACAGGTCATGTATGCACCGAAAGATCTCTTAAATGCACTGAAATAGTCCTCGTATGTGTCGAACTGCGACTCGTATGCGCCAAAACATGATTTTTGTACGTCACTTGCCAGAAAAATCTGCAAAAAAAAAATTAAATGTGGGGCTAGGTCCCACGGTGGGCGCCAAAAATGTGTACGTTAGAATGTGTAAATCAAATTGAATCTAAACTAATACACCAATGAAACATTAGATTAAAGAAACTACTTAAGGAAAGAAAAATGTGAACTCTAAACCACAGCTGCTTCAAATTCGTCCCATCATCCTCTATCTCCAAGGATTCGTTTCAAGATGCTTGCTCTCAGTTGTTTAAAACAGCAGGTTGTAGAATGGCAGCTTGAGAGAATTAGATTACTAAAAATGCATATGCATTGCTAAAAGATTAAGCTATTGAATTGAAATGCTAATTAATGATAAGATGTGACTATAGTAACTACACATGAAAATCTAAGATTCGAGGTCCTCTTCCACTCATAAGAGGGTTGTATTTATAGATTTTTGAAGGTAGGAATTCAATTGGCCAAGATCAATGGTTGAGTTCAAACTTGTTGAAATGAACGGTGAGAGATTGAGAATTCGAAAAGGAGGTGAAATTCTGAGAGACAGATGGAAAATGAAGAGACAATTGAAAGGTGTCTCTCATAATTAAATAAATAAATATTTAATTACGTGTGAGAGAAATGAAAAGGCTTTAATAAAATATTGCAAATATTTAATTATGTGAGAAGAGAAAAATCCTTTTAATTAAATATTAAGAATATTTAATTTTGTGGGAAGAGTGAGAAATTTGGAAATGTGTTTTAATTACATATCAAAAATATTTAATTAAATGTGGAGAGAAGAATATCATTTAAATTTAGAATTTAAACTTGTGATAATTAATGTAAATAAATTATAAAATCTATTTAATTAATTAAGAGGAAGGTAGCATTAACTAAATAAATTTTATTTATTTAATTAAATTAGAAGAATTGGAAAATGAACAATATAAATAAATAATTAAATTTATTTATATGTAGATGACTTAAGAATATTAATTAAATAATTCATATTTAATTAATTAACAGGTTTGGTTAACCGTGACCATTTTTAGATGTGTACAGTGTTGATCTCGTTTCCCTTGTTCTTTGTGGTCTAGTGTCGGGGCTTGTTGTTCCCAATAGGCAAGGCCATCAATTTCCTATGGGATAGGGTATATACATTGATTATATCGGCATTTTCAGGATAATCATGGAAAAAATAGGCCCTTAAGTGGCAATGAAATTCAAAAAAATCAGAGTTAGGCAACTTGACTTAAAAATTTGAATAAGTTAACTATATTATTTCAAAAATATTTAAGAATAGAATCTGTTGCAAATTGAATGTAGTTTATAAACTACATGGTTTATTTTTATTTAAAAAAAATCTATTTGGTGAAAATATGTAATTTCAATTCAGTAGTACTTAAATTTCAAGGAAAAAATAGGAAGTAGGTGTATGTCTGACCACCCTAACCACAATAGAATGTGATGCATATTTTAGATTCAAAAAATGTGAAACCCTTTGAAAGCTATAGATGTTTTTCAATCATCCCATTAATCAGGAATTTAGTCGTAATTCAAATAGAAAATGAATAATAATTATTTATTAAATTCAAAGTAACTCATAATTTATATTGGTGGAAAGCTAAGAATCTCCTTTGAAAACCATTTTCATTTCATCAATTTTGGGTAATAAACAAGTCATCAGCCACATGGGCCACCATATCACTTACATATCACCACTTTTTAGCCCATCATGATCCTGCACATACCCATATGTTCGAGCACAACACAAGATATGCATGGGGTCCATGTCTCCTTACCTATTTGTACAAAGATATGCATGGGGTTGCATATTGTGGTGGAAAATCTATTTCCTCCAGTGTTTCTCTTCTTCATGTATGGGATTGGAAGCATATCTCGGTGACTCAAGGCCTGATGGTATATTGGAGCGTGCTACTAAGGATCCCTACTCTTAGCGTTATGGATATTTTCTACATTATACATTGCCTAGACAACTTTCATACTAGCATAATTCATTTGATGATATGCCAGGTTTTGTATAGAGACCCTATATGGATTGTGAGGCATGGCCTGATGATTAGGAGAATTTGGTTTACTACAAGAAGACTAGATGGTTGATCAGTCTCACACACTCTCTTTTGGAGAGATATCTTCCTGATAGGGTTTGTAGGCAGTTTGGAGAGAGACAGGGTTGATTTCCAAACACTTATGATGCTCTTGTTGCTACAATCAAAGATCTTTCCCCAATCAAATGGGGTTGGCTAGTGAGCTTAGCAGATTTGGGTACCACTCCCAATTATGATTAGTGGTGGGAATGACTTGTTTATCTAAGACTCACAAATCCTAGTGGTGATCCTGCAGTGGGTAGGGTAGGCATCACAGGTCGCCAAGGTGAGAGACAATGCCTTGAGGTTTTAGCAAAGAAACTTGGTAGGGCTCAACAGGATGGTGCCTAAGGTGGATAGGGTAATTAGATGTAGGATGAGGGATAGGTTCCAGGTCCCTCTCCACCACCTAGGGATGGAGGTGCATAGTTATTATATATGACAGTTGCAAGAGATGCCAAGATATTGCAGTGATAGGCCATAGAGGCATAGATTGTTACTCTCACTGTAGAGGGAGATGGTATTAGGGTGGAGCGAGACACACAAATTAGGTTTCATCTCATTATCGAGATGCACTTGTAGGCTGTTACTACTGATAGGGATGGTTTGAGGATAGAGTGTGAAAATCTCTACACTAAGAAAGATCAGTTTCTACAAAGGGCTACCTATTACCAAACTTTGTATGAAGCCTTTGTTCCTCGAGTGTAGCAACGACCACAGTTTGGAGAGCTGGGTACCGCTACTTCTGCTACATTAGGTGATCAGTCCATTAGATAACCAAATCCTGATGTGCAACCATCATCCCCTCTAGTCGAGCAGTGGCATATTTATGCTTGATCTTGTATGACATTTATATTTAGAGACTTATATTGCAGACATGATTTTATGTATATATTCATTGACCTAGCTGAGGCCTCGTATATATGTATATTTTTGTATTATCCTATCACACATGTTTCATTGATGATGATGTACTATGGAATTCTCCTTTCTTGAGGATGATATATATGAGATATACATACTTCAATTCGGATCATTATATGTTTATGTGATGCTTTATGGATGTATGTTTATATATGTTCTTATGTACTTTTATGATGTATGCATAGGTTGTGGATGGATGGATCATATATTTTCCTATATGATGTTTTATTATGTATATGATGATGTATGTATGCCTTATACATGATACACGATGTTTTCATTGATTTATCATCATCATGATATATATTGACGAAATTGTTGATGTAGGATGGATATGTGATACTAATGATACTGTGATGCAAAATTGATGTCAGTTAGAAGAAATATTTGATGATGGATAGAAATTTGATGTTTTTAGTACTGATGAGTTGCTTTCAGTTTGCTTGGAGGCTTCACATTTTGAACAATCCTATTTGATGTAGCAAATAGATACAATACATCAAGGTATTAATAACCAAGGTGACTTTGTATCCATTGCATGGACCTTGACTCGACATACAATGAATATTCTTGCTCATACCAGACATACAAAAACTTTGTTTGAAATATATGGTTGAGTTGTGTTAAGATCTTCCAGACCAATTACACAGAGAGGTATATAATACCTAACATGCACCTGCTACATGAACTATTTCAAATCAACTTCCATACACTCAATAAAGAAAGTATTCACTATGGTAGTATTACAAAAATATCTTACAAACAACCAACCAAAATGATGCTCAATTTCCCCCATTCCTTCTTCTCTAAATCCTTACGGACATCTTCGAGAGATCTTGGGAATGAGTCAATAAAATAAATCATAAAAATAAGACTATAAAAAGATAAAAAAATTAGTTGTAGTATCACTTGTCATATCTGTTTGGGGTGGTGCTATTATCTAGTGTTGATCTTGTCTATTATAGGAACATATCCATTAAGGCATATCTCTGGGTGTTATTGGTGACTTGTCAAAAATATAGGTAGTTAATAATTTTTCCTTGTTGTAGTATGTTTTTAATCAAATCTTTGTGATTTTTTTCTTGAAATTTCTAGCTTTTGATGTTTGCTCTATTTGTTTGTCTGTTTTGTCAAAGGTTGAAGGTGACGATTTGTTTATTACGGGTGAAAATTTTATTGCAGATTGTGATGATGGAGATAGGACTTTTTGATTTTGATTTTTTATTTTTATGATGTTTTTGTTGTTTTTAGGGGACTAACCTAGGGCCTCGAGGGCTCATCAAAGATAATACTTGCCTACGTTGTACATGTAGAGGCTCGTAGTTTTCTTGGTTTTTTATGAACATTTTTTTGATATTTTCTATTTTGTGAATGTTTTTGGATTTTGTATTTTTTGACTAAGTTGAAATAAAACATGATTGAAACCTAATGATATTGACCTAAGGCCTTGGGGGTAAATCAAAGATAAGCCTTGCCTACATTGTACACGAAGAGACCAAATAGTTCGACCAATTGACTCAAAGCATAAAACTTGTTTTTGGGATTTAAATAATAATTTAGATTGACATTCGAATTTTGGTTCTAGAGGATATGTTGTGGGAAATTTACTTGAAATAGTTGTGAGGTTCAAGAAAATTTTGATATCTTAGATTTTGTTGAGTGAAGGAATAATCCAAAGTTGCTTTGTTTTTTTTGTTTTCTAGTTGTTTTTTACCATGATAGGATGCATAAAGATCTAATCCATGTTTATCCTCAGGAAGTTGTCCCAAGTTTAATACAATTCTACTTTCCTAAATTAGTACCAAGCCATGGTTGGACACATGTTTTATTATGGGATGAATGGGTGGATGTTGTGGATAGTACCAATAGATAATGATGTAAGTCTTATTCAAACATAACATTTGTTTGGTAGGTTTTCACTATGGTACATGTTTTAGAAGTGCCAAAAAGTGGTTTTCACTTAAAGAACATTTTATTTCTCTTTACTATTTTCTTGCTTTTTGATTTATTTTGCTTTTTTATCTTTTTTTTTTTACCCTTTTTCCTGGGGTATAAGATGTTGAAAACTTGGATTGATATTTCACTTTGTTTTCTAAAGGATATGTTGCAGTAAATTTACTTGAACTAGTCGTGAGGTTCAATAAAATGTTGATATCTTAGAGTTTTGAGTGAAGGAACAATCCACATTGTTGGTATCTTTGAAGGTTACCTTGGTAGTGCATTGGTGGTACACCTTGTTGTTGGGATGAACTATTTTGAAGGTTACCCTGGTAGTGTGTTGGTGGTATACCTTGTTGTTGGGATGAACTATTTTGAAGGTTACCCTGATAGTGAATTAGCGGTATACCTTGTTGTTAGTATGATTTGTTTGAATGGTTAACCTAATAGTGCATTGGTGGTACACCTTGTTTTTGGGATAATTCCTACATCACAACATGAGCTAGAAGAGATAGATCAAGATTTATTTTGAAGCGAGATCTGAGTACTTGCCCCCAATGTCTAGCAATGTAGGTAATGGGTTATCTTGTGATAGGATAACATGCTTGGATAGAGTATGCCCCTTTTGGAAAATACATTATGGCTCAAATAATGTTGGATAGGATAGGATCAATGATAGTGACCCATGTCAAGATGTTTCCCATAAGCAAGTGTAAAGTGTATACTAAACATTTTTCAAAATCAGGATAAGTTGGCTTTGGATAAAAATGGATTGGATTTATTATAGATAGGTTGAGATGCTTCCACTTGAAATGGTGCATGTAGATGCTCAATTCTAAAGATGAAAACTGTTTGTTAGGTTTTCATCATGGTACTTTCCCAAAGTGCCACCATAGTGGTTTTTGTAAGTGTGTAATATGTGAATAAGATTAAAACACTTCTTAATACGACATTATATCAAAGATTAAACTAATTGAACTAATTCAAAATAGTAATTAATTGAAAGCTTCATATTGCTCTCTATCTCCAAAGATTTATTAAATCTAAATTTCTCTCAGATTGTGTAAGCAAATAAGACTGTTAAAATGACTATCTGAAGAACGAGATGATGATAATGTAATTCTAAATGATTAATCAATTAAACTAGCATGATATTGATGTGAAATAGATAATTGCAGCTACAAGAGGCAATCATGGTTGAAGTTTGATTGCTTGATGTTTGATGTGTAAATGCTTGATGCTTGAATGTTTGATGCTTGATGTCTGGATTCCTACAGAGTAAGAGTGCAAAAGCTTGATTATCTAGATTCTTTTCTTGGTTGAATGAGGCTGTATTTATAGATTTCTTGGCTATAGTAATGCACAGGGAAAGCTTTGAAAGGCTTGGATTCAATCTGGAGAATTGAATGGTGAGAGATTGAGGAGATTGAGAGAAAGATGGAGATTGTCTCTACCCATGAAAACACCAGGCAAGAGAAGAGGAAGGATTGATGGAAGAGGATTGAGAGATCAAATTCCAAATTTGTCTCCAATTTGTCTCCAAAACTTCCTGTGAAGTTTTAATCAATTAATTTAGACATGATTTTGACATAAATTAGACATAGGATATCTAATTCATTTTTGAGAGAATATAGATTGGAATATTCCTTGTGCAACAATTCAAATATTTGATTTATTAAATTATCCAAAGAAAGATAAATAATTTAATAAAATGAACTATAGGATAGTTGTTTATTAAATTAGATAGAAGAATATGGAAATTAACTAATAAAGTGTTTTGTCTTTATTTAATTAATCTAAGATGAATGTGATAGATTGAAATAGGGATATGATAATTAAATCGAACAAAGTATTTAATTTTGTTTATTTAATTAAGATGAAATTAATTGTGAACTATATAAATAAATATTTCTATTTATTCAATAGTAGAGGAAATTAGGATAATTAATCAAATAATTTGTATTTAATTAATCGGATGCTCCAAACCAATTTGAGGTGTATACAGTTTTCCCCTCTTCGAAGTGATGTGTTTACATGTTGCTTCGAAGAAAATTTCGCTGCTACTGCCAAGATCAATGATAAATAAAAATAATTTTGTGTGCCCCAAACATGATTTTCAGATGATTTGATGATAATATGCCCCCTTGGGAGATAAATTAATGATGTCATGATTTTTAGAATTATTTAAAAAAAATTGATGATTTTCTGATGTTTTGATGATGTTTCAATAATAAATTAATTTATCTCCCGACAAATGATGAAGAAAAGAGCCCTTAGATGAGTTATAATTAATTTCATGGATAAAATTAATCAAACTGTAATAAAATCCACCAAAAATACCTTTTCAAAACTTATAAATAGTGCTAAAAGGTCATTTTCAAAGTCATATTTGCTTTCTGAGTTCAAAAATCCTAGTGATAAAGACTTTTCTGCCAGCTAGAGCGAGATGCCTATCCCCTACCACACTCACTGATTCGAGCGTGTCCGACATCACCGATGGCCGCCTACGTATGGACCTCCGGTATGTACCCCTCGACCTTCTCATAATTTTTGCATTTCTATTTTTTATGCTTTTTAGCCTCTAGGCGTGTCTAGGTCAGTTTTAGTGCTTTCAAGCAGTGTTGTAGCACTTACATTCCAATGTAGCGCTTCCAGTAGGTATTTTAGCGCTTGTGTTAATAACTCTAGTGCTTTCAGTGATTTAGCGCTTAGGAGTCAAGAATTAGCGTTTTGAAGGCGAATTTTAGCGCTTTGAGACTTTCAGCGCTTTGAGTTGGTGAATTAGCGCTTTCAGGGTCTGTTTTAGCGCTTCTAGTAAAGCGGTGCTTCGATGACCTTTTATAGTGCTTTGATGCAAAAAAGTAGTGCTTCGGGACTTTTTGGGCTTCGGAAGCCTGTTTTAGTGCTTCTGGTTGTTGAAATAGCGCTTTCAAGGTTTTAGTGCTTTCGGTCCCTGATTTAGCGCTTTTGGATGATAAAGTAGCGCTTTTGGGATTTAGCGCTTAGGAAGCCTGTTTTAGCGCTTCCATTTCAGAATTGACGATTTGACTTAGTAAACCTTGATTTCGTCAATTCTGATCATGTCCTTTCTTCGGATTGGTATGATTGACAATCCACATTCTTGATATTAGATTCAATGATTTAAACAAGACTAACTCTCATGATAGCTGAGAAGAAATCCCATTTATTGATGATCCTCATAATAGGTGAGGAAATGATTCAATATTTGATAAATCTCATGATAGGCGAGATCTAGATAATGTTTTGATGAACCTCATGATAGGTGAGGTTTGTTGATGATTTGAGAACCTCATGATAGGTGAGGTTTGATGTTCACCCATGAATTTTGATCGAAAACTCACACCAAAGCTTTTGAAATAGACTTGATCGTAGAATGACCTGTGATCTCTTGACATGGTTCACTGATTGTAGATTTTGTTTTGTTTTGAATATAGGAGGATCTGGGTATTCTCTAGATGTGAGAGAGATTTCCTCAGACTACAGACTTGATACCTCATTTGACACCAGATGAGCTTCAGGTGATAGGCCATTGTGGCCTTACGAGTTTGTTTGATATGCCCAAGATTAGGATTAATCGGGGTTTGTTGACCACGTTGGCTAAGAGGTGGCATAGTGACCACAACACCTTTCACCTACCCATCGGTGAGATGACAGTCACACTAGAGGATGTGTGGCGTATATTGCACATTCTGTTTATGGGGGAGATTGTTATTTATGATTCTCATGGGACCAGCAGTAGAGATGCTCTCCGTAGAGTATTTCAGGATTCGGACATAGTGGGTCCTAGCGTTCGATGGCGAAGGATTGCAGATTCCTATGCGACACTACTAGCAGTGCTAGCTGGATTCATTGGAGGTTTCCTTTGCCCTGATCGCACGTCAAAGGGATTCCTCATCGGCTGGGGTAGGACTCTAGAGAGCATGATGGTACATGGTACCAGATATGCATGGGGGATGTGCATGTTAGCACATCTTTATCATGATCTGCACTCAGTTGTATACCTAGATGCATGTAGTTTATCCGTAGGGATGACACTGCTATAGGTGTGGGCTTGGGAGCATTTCACTATGTTTCGGTCATTTCCAGTTGTAGACAGACTGGCTGGCAGACCATATGTTTTCTGATACAGTGGTCGATTCACGCAAGCTCGGATGGGAAAGTTAGAGCACTGGAGACGGGTGTTTGATGACACCGAGATAGTTATCTAATGTCCATACCTTGACTGCGAGGAGTGGGATGAGGATGGTGTCGTGTTGGGGTTCTTGTGTGATTCTATGTACCTCATTGGTCGGACTCTCTTTGTATTAGAGAGATTCTTGCTTTGTCGGGTATATAGATAGTATGGCATTATTCAGTGCATGCCTCAGGGTGTAGCCCACTATGCACGATGACGGATGGATATTCCTGATTGGGGTCCTACACTGTCACATGATGTTCTTGTAGAGGGGTACAGAGCATTACAACCATCTCCCTGGGACATGCAGAGAGATATCTTTGAGGTAGCTGTGATAGAGGAGTATGCAGCTTTCTTGGCTTTAGTCCCCCATCCTTGTATTACTATTCTTGATGAGCGAGCACCTTTACCTGTAGAGGAGGATGTGGTAGAGGGTTTTGTAGGTAGTGGGGGTGGAGATGATTCCTCATCTGGCAATAGCTCAGAGAGCAATAGTGGAGATAGTAGCAGCAGTGATGACAATGATGGCGGGGGTGGAGGATACAGAGGTGCAGGGCTAGGCATCAGCAGTGCACCTTCTTCTAGTAGGCCTCGCAAGAGGCAAGCAATAATAGTGTCGGTAGTTGGGCAGAAAAGATAGATAGCTGGGCTTCAGGCACAGGTCCAGACTTTACAGGGGCAGTTGGTACAGGCTCGGGGTATGCTTGTGCAGAATCAGACACAGATGCAGGCCCAGGGTCAGGCTCATGCACAAGCCTTAGCATAGGTATAGGGGTAGTTAGCCACCATGCAAACATAGGTTGATACCCTGATAGTGGAGCGAGATAGTGCTCGGTAGATTGCTGAGAGAGCACAGGAGATAGTAGATACTCTCCAGAGATTGGCTGATGGCACCTCCATTGGTGATTATATGAGAGAGTTTCTTTGGGTTGGCCGGAGTTTCTTTGGGTTGGCCGAGAGGCAGAGTTCTACCGAGGCCAATATCATGATGCTATGCCTGCCGAGCATTGAGTCAGTTATGCCCCATCAAAATCTAGGCAGACTCATACATGGACAATCAGCGAGGGGGTGACACAGCCTCCATGCAGAGATTCTAGAGATCCGGGTCCTTCTGGGGGTGGTGGTGGTACAAGATCTATTGGGCCTGCTCACTCTGGTAGTAGCAGGTCGTAGATGCCATTGTGATCCTGTGTGATGTATATTATGATTGTAGCTCATTGTTGATCATGTATTTTGTAGACCAGACTTCATTGTATACTTGACATTTATGATATATATATATGAGATGCAGTTGATGTGATATGACGATGACTTTATGATTTCTATGTGATGGATGCTTTTATTTATATGATTTTGTGATGATTTAATTTTAAATGTGATGATGTATATGAATGATTATTTATTTTAATGCAATGATGCAATGATAAATGCATGTGTAGAATGTGATATATAGATAAATGATGTGATGTGATAATATGTATGGATAGTTGGATAAATGCTTTTTATTTATGGAATGATCTTATGATGAATGATCTTTGATGGGTGTAATGATGTGATTTTATTTATTAAATGTATGGATACATGATTGTATCAATAACATAATAATAATGATGATGTTTTATGATGTAGGTGATAATAGATGTGATGAAAGTGATGATGTAAATGCACGATGTATTTAATAAAATGTATATCTATTATGATGCAAAAATATGTATGGATGATGAAATGATGAAAAATTTAATGATGAGATGATGATTTGTAACTATATGGTAACCTGATGATGATTTCGGATTTTATGTCAAGTATACTTAGTCTTATTTGTAGATTGGATAATCATTGATTGGAATCCTTTATGCAACAAATACTCTACAGATAATGAATTTATTGATGAATGTAATCTAATTTAATCATGCAATGATATGCAAAACAGATGTTATTTTAATAGTCTTTTTGTGCTTGGTATCATCATATAGCTTTATTGAATGTTGAAAGTTAATACAAGCGTCCATGGTTGTGTCAATCCAATGACAACCTGAGTACTTCTTTCATGATTTTTAATTTTACAATTAAACACAAGCATCGAGGTATAATTGAACCAAGATGACCTGAGCATTCATTATGTAAACAAATAGTGATGAATCATTTTAATGTGTGAATTCTGAATGTCATCGGTGATACATTTGCATAGCACATCCCCTGACAATTCATACATTTATATGATTGATATTAGACAACAGACAATAAAAGTATGATTCTTTTTCCTTGTTCCTCTAGTTCAATACATCATTGAGTTACTCCAAAGAAATGATAATCAAAAAGTACAATTTATCCATTGTTTACTTAGAGTGTTCCATTCATTATTCAGATTTTAGATCATCCATCCTAATTTTGACATGTTTTTTGGATTTTCAAAATTTTTGACTAAAGACCTAACCTAGTAACCTATCTTAGGGGTCTTGGGGGTTGATTTAAGATTAGCCTTGCCTACGTTACACACATAGAGACCACGTAGTTCGACTAACACAGACCTATGTTTCTGGATATTTGAGATTTTAGACTTAACTTTTTGACATGTTTTTGGATTTTTGATATGATATGGATGGTTGATGCTTTCTGATGATGATTGATATTGTGCTTTGATCTTTGTTTTCGATTTTATGCTATAATGTTGTTCATCCTTTGTTGAAATCGATACATTTGTATTTCCCCTAATGATATCCAGATGTTGCCCCCAAGCTATGGAGTTATATGTTGACCATGTGACATGATTTTGATAATGGATGTAATGATGGTTAGATGAATGATATGATATGAATTGATACTGACTTTTAGATGAATGATCCTGACATATATCCAAATAGATGGGAAAGCTGATCTTAGAATCACATACGACGCTTGTTTCCAGGTTTTCACCATATGATTTGATTACACCCATTGTGTTTTTGTATTTTTATTTTCTCTTTTTTTTGTTTTTTTGTATTTTTGTGTTTGCCAAGATGCCTGTTTGCCAAGTTTTCACCAGAGAAATAGTTTTCAGAAGTTTGCACCGTGCACTAGGAGATTTTGAGCATAGAATTTTCTGAGATGAATATTGTTGATAGGTTCATCAAACAGATCCCCTTCTGACGTTGATAACTGATATGCTCTTGATCCATACACTGATATGACGATAAATGGACCAAGCTAGTTAGGCTCAAATTTTCCTTTCTTTTCTCTATCTTGTTGATTCCTAGGGTTTTCTTTTAATACTAAGTCACCAACCTGAAAGACCTGTGGTTTTACCCTATGATTGTAACTTCTTGACATCCTCTATTGATAAGTTGTTAGATGATTAATAGCTTGTTGATGATGCTCGTCCAACAATTCTAGTTCCTGCAGTCTAGATACCCTATAGTCTACATCTGAAATGATACCTCTGAGTGATACACGAAGGGATGGAATTTCAACTTCAATGGGAAATATGGCTTCTAATCCATATACCAAGGCAAACGGTGTAGCTTCTGTTGGTGTTCTGATGCTTGTTTTGTAGGCCCATAGTGTAGGGTTTAGTTGAACATGCCAATCACATCCATCATCATTAACCGTCTTTTTGAGAATTTTGAGTATGGTTTTATTTGAGGCTTCTGCTTGGCCATTTCCTTGTGGATAGTATGGTGTTGAAAACCGATGTTGAATATGAAATTTATCGCAGAGCTCCTTGACATCTTGATTTTTGAATGGTCATCCATTATCAGTGATAATGGATTGAGGAATTCCATATTGACATATGATGTAATTCAAGATGAAAGAGGAAATCTGCTTCCCAGTGATTGTAGTAAGAGGGACTGCTTCAATCCACTTTGTGAAATATTCAGTAGCTGTGATAATGAACTTGTGTCCATTAGATGAAGATGGATTGATTTTCCCTACTAGATCAAAACCCCATTGATAGAAAGGCCATGTTGATGTGAAGGGATGCAGTTCTTATGCTGGTGCATGAATCAAATTACTGTGAACCTAACATTTTTGACATTTCTTGACAAATTGATATGATTCTTTCTCCATGCACAACCAATAATATCCCAAACGAAGGAGTTTCTTAGCTAGAGTTATTCCACTCGAGTGAGTACCAAAAATACCCTCGTGAACTTCTTGTAGGGCCATTTCAGATTCATTGTGTTCTAGACATCGGAGTAGGGTACCATCAAGACCTTGACGATAAAGGACATATGTGATTAATGTGTGTCGGGCGGATTGGCGGATGAAGTTTCTTTTTTGGTTCTGGGATAAATTAGGAGGAAGGACATCATTTTTCAGATAGGCATAAAGTGTTTCATAGATGGAGGTTTTGGTGTTTTCGATATGGTAGATGGTAGCGGATTCTGGATTGTAATGGGAAGGACATGATTTTTGGTCTACCATAAACTCATAACAAAAATGTTTCTCAGACAATTGTAGTAGTGAAGCAATTGCAGCCATGGCATCTGTAGCTTTATTCGCTGCTCTTGGAATTTGATCAAACTTGATATTTGCAAAAGACTGTTTTAGATAATCTATTTGTTGTTTGTAGGGCATCAAATTTTCATCTTTTGTCTGATAGTCATCGTTCACTTGATAAATGACTAATTGAGAGTCCCCATATACCTGTAAATCGATGATATTCCACTGAATTGTTGTTTTGACCCCAGTAATCAATGCTTCATATTTTGCCACATTATTTGTACATTGAAACATGAGTCTATATGATTTCGGAATTGTGTGTCCTTGGGGGGAGATGAAAAAGATCCTTGCTCTTGATCCTTGTTGTGTATACAATCCATCAAAATATAGAATCCATCGTTGAGGCATTGTTGTCATAATGTCTGCATCTGGAAATTCCATTGTCATTGTGTGATCATCTAGTAGAGGAGCTTCAGCTAGCTGTTCAGCAATTGCTTGTCCCTTGATTGCCTTTCTTTCAACATATTGAATGTCGAAATCACTTAGGAGCATAACCCATTTTGCTAGTCTACCTGTTAAGGCAGATTTACTTAATAGATACTTTAAAGGGTCAATCTTTGCAATTAACCTGATTGTATGAGCCAGCATGTAGTGTCTTAACTATTGAGTAGCAAACACCACTGCTAAGAAAGACTTTTCTATGAATGTATTGTTTATTTCATAGCCATTTAAAGTTCTACTGATGTAGTAGATGGCGCGCTCTTTCCCTTCATTATCCTCTTGTGCTAAAAGTGCCCCCAATGAGATATCTGTTGTAGCAATATATAGAATGAGTGGCCTTCCTTCTATTGGTGTCATGAGAATGGGTGGTGACATTAGATATTGTTTGATCTGATTGAATGTCGCTTCAAATCTCTCATCCCACTTGAAAACAATGTTTTTATGTAATAGATGATTGAAAGGATGACTTTTATTCGCTAGCTGGGAGATGAATCTTCTGATTGATTGAAGCCTTCCCTGTAGTGATCAAAGTTGATTTATGTTCCTAGGAGGTGGCATCTCCATTATAGCTTTGACTTTTTTTGGATCCACTTCAATGCCCTTTTTTGAGACAATGTACCCTAGCAGCTTTGCTGATGTAACCCCGAAGACACATTTCTTAGGGTTTAACCTGACATTAAATTTCTCCATCCGTGTGAAGATTTTATCTAGGATATGCAGATGTCCTTCCCTAGTAGTATATTTTTCCAAGATGTCATCCATGTAATCCTCCATGAAGGTGTGAATTATATCATGGAATATTGTCATCATTGTTGTTTGATAAGTGGCTCCTACATTTTTTAGATCAAATGGCATGACATTCCAGCAAAAGGTTCCCCATGGGCATGTGAAAGCTATCTTTTCCTGATCTTTGAGAGTTATTTTTATCTAATTGTATCCTGAGAAATCATCCATGATTGACAACATGGCATGCCCAGCTGTCAAGTCCACAATGATGTCTATGTTTGGTAGTGGAAAATCATCCTTCAGACACGCTTTATTTAGGTCCCTAAAATATGTACATATTCTGATACTATTGTCTGGTTTTGAAATAGGTACAAGATTTGATATCCATTCGGCATAATCTATAGACCGTATGAATCTAGAATCCAATAATTTCTTTAGCTCCATTTTAACCATCAATGCAATGTGAGGATGCATTTTTTGTAACTTTTGCTTGACAGGCTTGATTCTTGCGGGCAAAGATAAGTGATGCATAAGTAGATTTGAGTCTAAAACTAGCATATTGAAATATGACCAAGCAAAGTTGATGCTTCTTTGTTTGAAGAATTGGATGAATTCTGGTTTTTCTTGTTCTGTCATGGATTCCGCCATATGTAGGATTTTGCCTTCTCTTCTGTGCCAATGTCCACTGATTGTGTAGGTTCGACTAGAACTAATGATCGCTCATGATAGTGTTCTGGGAGAGTGTCAAATCTTCCATCCTTCAGTTCCTCGGAAAGGTTTTCACCGTTGGATGCATTCTTTATTTTTACTTTTTCTAGATCTAATGCTGCCATAGAATGGTTTTCACCATTAGATCTATTTTCCCTGTTTTCAATTTTGCAACTGGAAGATTTGACACCCTCCTACTGAGTCATATTGTTATGAGTATTATAGATAACATTTGTATCAGGTCCGGTATGACATAAGAAATGCATGATGGCATCATCATTTGCAAATTTTGGTACAGTTAATGGTTCGATAGGTTCCCAATCAATAAGTTTCGAATGGATTAATGGCATGGTATCATCGGATTGATTTAAGTCAATGGAAGTAAGGGTGAGGACAACAACATAGTCATAATTGTCATTTGGGATATCAAGATCTATGATGGTACCTTCTTCTAAGTCATCTAGTACACTCAAACTCTATTCGTCCTCACTAGAGTCATCGATATTTAGTGACTCTCCCACGATTGGTCTAGACCCATAGCCTTGGCCCTCCTCTCGTGTAGGTCTATATTGTTGGATCACATCAACTGGAATATCAATGAATAGTAGATCACAAGTTAATTCCCACTCATATTCATTTGAGTCTATTTCAGAACCATCTCTAAAGTGAAGGATATTTTCCATAGCTGTCTTTGTTAGCTCCTACTTCTCTTCTTCAGAGTATCCTAGTCCTAGTTTTTCTTTTGTGTGGAGAGTGAAAGGTGTGATAGGTTATGAGATTCCCTCCTTTCTTAATCCCATAGGCCCTTGTACTTCATAACCCATCTTTTCAAGAATAGCCTTTCCTTTTCCATACTTTTCTGTGTTGATGTTAACATTTTTGATACTGATCTCTGATGTTGATGTTTCTCCATCCTTGTAAAGCCAATCTAGGATTGCTTTGTTGTCCGTTTCTTCTGCTATAGTTCTAGATTTTACAAATGTTTTTTGAAGAGTTGTGCTAGGTAAAGATGTTGGAGGTTTGATCATTGATGGTTGACCATATTTCCTAGGAGATGGCATTAATTGTGATAAGTTAAGCGATTGCTCCGTTTAGTACTATCCCACTCCTTTATCTGTCAATTGAACTTGCTTTTGAAAGTTGTCTAATAGAGAAGTTTGTGTATCTAGATTGTTTGTTTCAACATGACTTGTTTCCTTTTCTTTACCTTTCTTTTGCACCCACTTGGTAGTGATGCTTGGACTTTGTTCATTCTTGGATGATGATGAACTTGAAGCTTCCCTATTGTGAGGGACAAAGGTGTCTTGAGATATTCTTAATGTGTCACAATTTTGTGGATGATTATAATCAACAGCTATAGTCACCTCTTGTCTGTTTACTGGAAACTTTAGGCATTGATGGTATGTAGAAGGTACGGCCTGCATTTCATGAATCCAGGGTCGTCCTAAGAGTATGTTGTATGTCAACTCTCTTTCCAACACTTGACATGCTATATGCTTGATCATGGGTCCCACTTGAATGGAAAATATAATTAAACCTTGGGATGATCTTTCTTCCTCATCATATGCTTTGATGGTCATTTTCCTTCGAGCATCAATAACATCGTCAGAATATCCTAGTGCACAGACTAATTTGAGGGTGCAAATGTTCAAACCAGCTCCCCTATCTATTAGAACTCTTTTAACGCGATGATTATGGATACATACTTTGATATGCAATGTTGTGTTATGCGGATGGTTTAATGAGACATCATCATGTTCAGAGAATGATAGACAATGCGGGTAGTCAGGTGTCGCACCATAGCTTGGAATTGACAAACATCCAGATTCTTTGGTACGGTTGTGGCAACTAATGCTTGTTCGAGAACTTCTTTATGTGATGGTGACAACTTAAGGAGCTCCAGTATTGATATTTGTGCGGGGATATTTTGCAATTGATCGATAATACTATAATGAGATTGAGGCATAACCACACGTTGAGATCCCACTCCTTTTAATATTACCTTGGCTTGCCCCCTAGTTAACACATTGGCTGGTTGATGTTCTTGATTTTCTTTGATTTTTAAGACATTTATTTGATTATCAGAGTTTTCCATGCTTGGGAGTAAATCCAAAGAGGTTATGTGGTTGGTTTCATTCTCATCGGTGTTATCACTAACTACATGATTATGTTTGACTTTAGATAGACACAAGATTGTTGTGTCATAGACATGATTGGCATTCTTTCCTTTGTTGTTTGAGGATGACACACCTTTATCATAATTGGGCAAAGGATCTTTGAAGGTTGAATGATCATTGTTATTTTGAGGTCCTTTCACATACACTTTGTTGTTGTCCACCAAATCTTGTACTGCATGTTTCAACTCCATACAGTCATTGGTTTTGTGACCCTTGTTGTTATGAAAATTGTAGTAATCAGCGTCATTCCACCATGATGGTTTGACTTTTGGGTCCCAGAACCTAGCTTCACATGTAGTGAGAAGGCCTCTGGTAACTAGTCCCTTCATTGCTGATTCCATTGATTGACCCAAAGGTGTGAACCTTCGCCGATTTGATGGTTTTTGATACGACTGTGGTTTTATGATTTCATTGCTTTGTATGGTATTTGACTTGACATTTTGCTCGTTGTTCTGATTCTTTGATGTGGATGTGGTCAAATTAAAAACAAGTTTGATGTTTTGGGGATCATTTGTTGTTTCGTTGATAGTCGTGTTGCGATTCTTTTGCCAAAATTTCAGTTTCTCATTGCTTGAGTATTGATTTGAGGAGTTACTTGTGTTGTTTGTTTTATCATTAAAATGTTTGATAACTCCTCTCTTGACTAACGCCTCTTCGATTTTAAGACCATTTTCAATGAATTTCTCAAACATTGGAGGACATTGTAATTCCAATCTATAACTCATTTCTTCCATCAAGTTTTCAATGAATAACTCCATCTTTTCCTCTTTAGGAATTGATCTTGGATACCTAGCAAACAAGCGTGGCCATCTTTGGAGAAAAGACAAGAATGTTTCTCCCTTGTTTTGCTTTAGATTGTAAAGATCCTTGATTGTTACATCATGTTGGATGTTGAAGGAATATTGGGAGATAAATTTGTTAACGAGTTCCTCAAAATTTCTAATACTAGGTTTTAACTTTGAAAACCACTCTATGCATGATCCTCCCAAACTCCTTGGGAATAGTCGCATTAAATATGTCTCTTCTTATGCAAACTCAAGACTCATCATTTTGAATTCTCTGATGTGATCAATTGGATCCGTTCTACCATTATACTTATCGTATTTTAGGATCTCACAATGTCTTGGAAAAGGTATCAATCCGACCGTTGCGTCGAAAGGATAAGGTCAAATGTCCTATATCACATATCTCTTGGTAGTCCCTTGCATCATATCTTGTATTTTCTGTTGTAACAGTTGCATTTGAGATGTTAACGCGGCAACCAGATCTATTGTTTGCGTAGGTTGGGGTATCTCAGTCTCATTCATTTTCGGTGTTTCTTTTAAACGGTTTACATCAAAATCTTTTGGAAGTTTTGCCCCTGATACGGCTAACATTAAAAGATATTTTTCCATGTCTTGTTCTAGAATTTTCTCCATAAATATGTGAAACTTTGGATCTTATTGAGCCGCTTGGATATCTTCCAGAGTTATTTCATTCTTATCATTGCGGTTCAGATTATTCCAAGGATTTTCTTCTGCCATTTCTTGTGATTTTAAAATTTCTTGCTCTAAGAGTTTTTGTTTTTGGTACCTAGTTAAGATTGGCATACAAATTTTTCCCCTTTCTTCTGAAATGTTGATCTTATGTGTGGGAAAGTGTCAATTGAACCTTTTTAAACAAAGTCGAATAAGATGAATGATCTTATTGATGAGACAATATTTAAAAAGTTTAATCACTATACTTTGTTTCGTGATGAAGGATGATAGTATCATGATAATGAAACTTTAGTGTAGTAATTGATTGTGTATTTGATTTCGACACTTATGATTTGCAAGATATTTTTTCAGTTGATAAGTTTGGAAATTTGTGTAAACCTTTCTGACTTTGGTTCCTAGACAGTGATTCTGATGAAAAATGTGGATAAAATGACAGACTGATGGACCGGTAAAAATCTTGAAGTCTCTGTTTTAAAAGCGCTAAAATAGAGGCCAGAAGCGCTATTTCTCGAAATCACTGGAACAGAGTCCAGAAGCACTGAAATAGATGATCGAAGCGCTAATTTGACAGAAGCGCTGAAACAGTGCTTGGAAGCACTGTAGAATTTGATGAAAGCACTATTCTACAAAAAGCACTGAAATAGTGCCTAAAAGCGCTGTAAATTTTGACAAAAGTGCTACTTTACCAAAAGAACTGAAATATAGACCCGAAGTTCCGGAACAGTGCCCAAAAGCACTATTTACCAGAAGCGCTAAAATAGTGACCATAAGTGCTGAAACAATTTTTCGGAATGCTTAAAACAGAAGTTTAATTTTCTCTATTGTAGAATCTTGTCTTGCCTTGTGGCATACTATATCAGGGACTGTGGAAGATATGAAGGATGAATCCGTTGACTACGGTTGTGGAATTACATGAGAGCTTTTCTTTGAAAGAAGGCTCATGAATAGAGCGGTTCCACCGCGTAATCTAAAGAGTGACCCCTAGCAAAATCGTGATATCGGTGAATGAATGTTCTATGCTGTAAGAAGAGTTTTTGATTTTGATATAGAAAACGTTGTTTTCTCAATTTATTTCTATAACCGAGAGGTTGCTTGGGCCTTGTAACCTTGATTTTTCTCTTAACAAATGTGGTGGACTTCCACTTTCTTAGCATGGATTTTTTGATTTGTTTTGACTTGAGGGTATGTGTAGGCTTTTGATGGACCAAAAAGTGGCAATGAGAAAAAATCACGTTTTGAATCGGTTCAAAAACGCGAAAATGGCCTAGTTGACTTTTCTAGGTTCGGTTGTCAATACTTCTACCTGAACCAAAAACCAAAGGTAGTTTCCACAAATCGGATATCCGATTTGTGGAAGCTGTATATAAAAAAATAGTCGACTCTTTAATTTCATTTCTCACATTTTGATGCGGGCGCAAGAGGTGAAATCCAAATCCGATATCCGTTCTGATCTGATATCTGATTTGAAAGGTATGTATTTTGTTTTTTCAATCTTGTAATCAATTTTTCAATAGATTTTGTTAAGTTTAAGTAGGTTTTATGAAAAAAAATTCAAAAATAGGATTTTGTATTGATTTTTTTTAAAAACTAGAGTTTACATTGTTTTTTTATTAATACTTAATGTTTTGAAATGGATCTTGATTAAAAATTAGTGTTGTTGATGTATTTTTATCAAAAATAAGAGTTTGTTATTGATTTTTGTGAAAAAGTATGGTTTTTTTTGGATTTTTATTAAAAACGAGGGTTTTTTTACAATAATTTCATTTATATTGTGTAATTTCAATTAGTTTAATTAGTTTTTAACTTTAATCAGGTATTATGGCTGCAAATGTAAATCCACAAATGCCAAATGCTCCACCATCTCCACAGCCAAACGCTCCACCACCTCTGCAGCCACCAATTGAAGACTTAATTGGTGAAAAATTGGGGCAATTGAGGGGCATTTGTGAAATTTATCAGACAATGCCTCGATTGAGAGATATGACAAACACATTGAAAGAAATAATTAAAAATATAGAAACCCTCTCCACCCAACATAATTCCTTTTATTCATGGTGAGAAGACATGAGGGAGTATTATTGATGTGGATTGTCTTACGATGATGTGAAAGATCTCCAAATAACCAAAGCCCAAATAGCTTCTTTATTCATTGACCGCCGCACTAGTTTGCCAGTGAATGTTAATAGAACAAAACTTTCCACAAAATGGTGCATACATAGGGACATTGTAGCTAACTTTTGGGATCGTTGGTGTATGGTTTTTGATAAACCACCAAACAATAAGTCCGACATACCATTTTACTTTATTAAAAAATTATATGCTAAGTTTGTGTTAGGGCATCATGTCAATTACTTTGACATTAAACCCTTCGAGGGCGTCAGTGGAGGTATGCCCCAGGATAGACTAGGGGCAGTTAGAGTAGTCCCGCACCCAAATGTTCCCCTTCTTCCCCTTCCTCCCCTTCCTCCACCACCTCCAATATATCACCCAGAGATTATCAAGGATGCATCCACACAGACTATTCAGGCTTTCACTCTTTGAATGGTCATTTGGTTTCGCATGTTTCTACAGTAGCTCAGCCACATTTTGGTTATGTTGGCAAAAGCTTGACTGCTGCTGCATCATCCTCCTCAGGTCCACATATTTGTGTGCCACATGCTTGCACTATGTTCCGCCAGATATGCTTGGATCCTTCTATACAACCCGCCAAGCATCCCTTGAACACTTTTGATTATGACCTCCATGATGTAGACATTATAGATCAGTCACAGGGGAGTGGAGCGCACCCTACAGAGTCCTCTCTTGCTAGAGAGGGAGATGCTAAAATAGTGACACAGGTAAGATTTAAATTGTAATTTCATAACTTGCATTTGTTTTTAAATGAATATTAATAAGAGATAGTATCAAGTACTAATATTTATTTACATGGTCTATTTAACAGTTGATGTCTGAGGAGGAGCTCGCACGGGTTCCTGATAGCACCCTTAGGGCCATTTCATTTGGCTTGGACACACACGCAATATATATTTTCGCACTCACTTGTTTATATTTTATATTATATACTTTCTTGTCATTTGAATTTTCATTAATGAAATTATATAATAGCTTATATGTTTATCTTGTTTTCCTCTTGTAGGAAATACCCAGTGTGAGTGAGGTGCAGCCTCGTCTAGACTATGGAGGCGCAAATCTAGATAAGGGGAAGGTAATTGAACTCAAATTGGATTGAATTAAGATTTTTAAGATCTTATATTGATTATACATATGTCAACATAGATTGGTAGTTTCATATGTACTTGTCAATTTTATTTATAGGCAATTATGAGCTTTACAGATATGTTGACAAGGGACACACCGCCTAAAGGTGTAGTTATTGGAACACCTCAAAGAGTAGGTGTTGAAACCCATCAAAGAGGAGGTGTCAAAACACCTGAAAAAGATAAAGAAAAAGATCAACCTAAAGAGGTACATGTGCTTATTTTATTTATTTTTTGGTAAATAGGTTCTTATTACCAATAATCATATGCTCACTTGGATCAATTTTATATTTTTGTTCACATATATAGATTGGCATTTCAAAAGTTGATTTGGTATATTCTAGGACTCCTAACCCTTTGAAGAGACGTATATTTTAGGTAATCAAGATTTCAATTTTAGAGTTCAATTAAAATTCAATGTATATTGATTTTGATGTTAATTATTCAATTTTAAATTATATAGTATAACTAATCTCAATTGTGGTTTGAATTTTTCTTGTGCAGCTACCTTCAGAGCCAACGAGTGCTTCAAAGAGGCTCCATTTTGATGATCCACCAATAGTTTATGATGAGATAGACATTATGGCATGTAAATTTTGAATACATATTGAAATGGCATATGCCACATTTTTTAAAACTTTGTTTGAGTTGGCGTCGATGCCATTTTTGTATATGGACATACACTTGATTATTGGATAATTTGATATATAGAAGTTGACAATCGAAATTAAATTTGTTCCTCATGTACATGATTAAACTCTTTGAAAATTTTATCTTGAGCAATTGATAAATATCAATGTACAATATCTTAAAACTGAATGGTTATATTATGTATTTTATATTTATATCTCTTATTACATTGCATTACACATCTTTCAAACTCAAATCATTAA
Organism: Sequoiadendron giganteum; assembly: GCA_007115665.2. Lineage (NCBI taxonomy): Eukaryota > Viridiplantae > Streptophyta > Pinopsida > Cupressales > Cupressaceae > Sequoiadendron > Sequoiadendron giganteum. Next base: position 280,402,046 of record CM021107.1, on the reverse strand, counting down.
TTCACATTGCATAACTAACAACTAGATGTTCATAGATGAAAAAATTTCAATTACAATATAGTTCTAACAAAGTCAACCTAAGCAGTTATAAAATTACTTCACATTGCATAACTAAAAACTATGAGCAGTTGTCAATTGCATTTGTTTGTCATTAAATTCTATGAGACCACATTTCTTTGAAGTTTTTTTGTAAATAGTCCACTGCCTTGTCTATGGTACCACATTTTTCATACATGATAGCGATCACATTAATTTGTAAATAATTAAATGATAGCCTATGGCTATTTAATTTATACTCATTTTATTTAAATGGATGAGGCTGACTGATAGGGTAGATGGTGTAGGAGCACCTATGAAGCACTAGGAAGCACTAGGCAATTTGAGGGCCTAGAATGGAGTTTTTTGTTTTTGATATTTTAAAGGTCATGTTGACCATTGGAAATGAGTGAGAGACTTAATAAAATGCCTTGGTCAAGAGCTATCAATAGTGGAAAAGTTTATGAGTTTAGACACTCACTTTTGTTAGTTTCTAGGAAATTGGCAAAAGTGGCAAAATGGGACATTTTGCAGCTTTTGCCACTTGGTAACTGACTTGTCTGACCAAAGGGAGGCATAACTATTTTGGGGAACCTATATAGGGAAGGCTTCGACCTATGAGCAGGGTTGGAAGGCATTGAGAACTTTTGTAATTTGAAATTTGATGAATGCTAAGAGTGAACAGTGAGAACAACAAGGAAAATTTTGTGTTTGCTTGAATTTTATGTGATCAGGAGCAATCATGGCTCTGTAGTTGTTGTAGTTTGAATTATTTGCTATGTTCTAAGCTTTGATGGTAGTATTAAGAGTGTGTGTTCATTTTGTAGGTGTGTGTAGTAGTTTTTTTGTTTCCTTTTGAGTTGTTGATCTAACTGGCAACCGAGCAAGAATGGGGTTTTAGTTCTCTTTCCCATTGTACCTGGTGTATGGGCTTTTGGGGAATGAGGCTAGACTCCATGGTTGTAATTATAGTAGGTTTAGGAGTAGATAGGAGTTTAGGAAGCATGAAGATAGTCTACTCCTAGGCGAGCTTGATAGTGCTCGGCTAGGAGAGACAGGGAGAAAAAGGCACTTAACGTGCAGGGGTGGAAAACTCTAGGCAAAACACGGTGTGGGAAGGGTAGGTGAATTCCTTGCCGAGGCTTACCAAGAAGGAGGAAGCCCCACCAACTTGTTTGATGTGAGAAAACTCTTGATAGTTTGCAAAATACAATGAAAAGACCTAAAAAGGCCCAAATCCTTAGTTAGTTCTAGTTTATGGAGCTGTACGAACAGTGGAAACGTAAGGCACCAAAAGTATTTAAGAGGTGGGCTAAGGTATCAGGACCCTCAAGGAAAGACTAATTGCTCTTTGGAGAATTTGGGAATGAAAGCCAATTTTCTCAGAGTTGGAGGCTTAATTGGAACTCTTGGGCTAGTAGCCTAAAAACCCTAATTGAGGGTTTGGAAGTAGCGAATGATAAATGGAGTATGGGGAACTTTCAAGAATCCTAGGGAGATTTGAATCGGATATCCGATTTGTAAAACATGTTCTGCAACGGTAAGATTTAACCTGAGTTTCACAAATCGGATATCCGATTCAAATCAGATATCCGATTTGTATACACATAGACCAAAGGGAGAGGGAGAGGGAGAAAGGGAGAGGGAGAGGGAGAGGGAGAGGGAGAGGGAGTGACAAGGAGAGGGGAGAGTGAGAGAGTGAGAGGGAGAGTGGGGGGGAGGGAGAGGGAGAGTGGGAGAGGGAGAGTGGGAGAGGGAGAGAGGGTTTAGAGTTGAGGGAGAGAGGGAGAGAGAGAGAGGGAGAGGTAGAAGGAGAGGGAGTGACAAGGAGAGGGGAGAGTGAGATAGAGAGAGAGAGGGTGATTGAGTGAGAGACTTGAGAGAGATAGAGGTGGAGAGAGCAAGAGGGAAAGAGATAGTATTTAAATATTTTATAAATTGGTAATATATGTATTTAATTATTTATGGATTAACTAAAATATTGAAATAATATTTAAATATTATATATTAAATACATAATTCGATAAGAGATTACCATAAATTGTATATTAAATATATTACATTATAAACTTTATTGGATATTATATATATTAAATTATAAAATTAATTGCATTTTTAAATAATATATTAAAGATTGTATAAATTGTTTTAAAACTGATCTAAAAGATATCATATATCGAATTCAAATCCGATATTGGATTCAAATCTCCGATTTGAATTGGATATCAAATATTCTAACACAAAATTTAATGCCTTGGTATTAGGCTCAGGATTTGGTTCGGCCCTGCCAATCCTAAAAGTCAACACGTAAAACGTGTTTAAGAACTTACCTTGTTTTTCCAGACTTCGCTCATGTGGCTGACGACTTTTATTTTATGTAAAATTGATAAAATGAAAAGGGTTTGTAAAGGAGCTTCTTAGCTTTCTACCAGTATAAATTATATTTTCTTTAGAATCTAATAAATAATAATTATTTATTTTTTATTAGAATTATGACTAAAGTACCGATTGATAGTCTGATAGAAAAATATCTATAACTTTCAAATGGTATCACATTTTTTGAATCCAAAACATGCGTCACATTCTATGCTTTGCATACTATAGGATTAAAAAAAAAAAAAATGAATTCCATTAAGTTTTGACCAAGTTAAGGTGGTCAGACATACGAGTTTCAATATTTTTAAAAAGTTGTAATAACAAATTCATAATTAATTATTTATTTGAAAAAAAATTACAAAAAAATATGCATCGCATCCAAAAATGAGTCCTCTACTTATATCTAAAATTTTATAAAAAAAATATTATGATTTTATTATGGTTAGGGTGGTCAGACAGACACCTACTTTTTATTTTTTCCCTGAAATTTTAGTACTGCTGCATAGAAATTTCAAATTTTCACCAAATAATTTTTTTTTTTACAAAAATTAACCTAGTAGTTTAGAAACTACATTCAATTTGCCATATATTCTATTCTTACATATTTTTTAAATAATATAGATAGCTTATTCAAATTTTTATGTCAAGTTGCCCAACTCTGATTTTCTGAATTTTCATTGCCACTTAAGGACCTATTTTTTCCATGATGATCCTGCACATACCCTTGACATTTTTAGGATGATCTTTAATCTGATTTAAATGAATTTGTGAAAACACGGCAAGCAATTTTGAATAAATGTTTTAAAACTAAAAATATTGTGTATGTTCAAAAATCACGAATGATCTTTATTGATTTTGACGGGTTATTTTGACAATTGTACACAAATCAAACATACTCACACTTAAGGACAAGTAGGTCATCATTATACTCACAGCCCACATCTTGCAATTACGTTGACTCACACAACCATGTCACCCCCTAGAGGGCGCCCATGTTTTTGTCGTTGCCAAGTGCGTATTCAAAGTGATGGAAGTGGATATCGAATCCCTTGAGCAAGCGGTCCTTGGTAATTATATGGTGAGTGTCTTGGGGGTAGATTCTTCCCTCCCCTTGCACCGTGAGTATGACAATGTATGGATACTGACTCGGTGAGAAACTACTCTATGGTTTGTAGATAGGGTTCCATTCGGTGCGACAAATAGATAAACTCCCTTAGGAGACCTCCCAATTTTTAGAACAAAGATTTTGGGGATGGTTATCTTGCTCACTACCGTCAAGTTGGACTTTCATCAACAACTTGCATTTTTATTATAATGGGTTGGATAACTTGGCTTTGGTTGTTCCCACTTAGTTCGTTCCCGTAGGGTGAGTACTTTTTCCCACTATGATAGGTCTGCTAAAGGATTTAATAAAACGTAAATGACATGAAATAAAAGTGAATCTGGCACTTTGGTCACCTAGTTAAGGGAAGAGCATAAGCCTAATCACCATAAGCACAGCACATAATTTTGTCTTGTTTTAAGCCCAAAAAGAAATTTTCTAATCTATGTGAAGGTGTTGCTTCACAAAAAAATCATGATGTTCTTTTTAACTTGTATTGTAAAAATGTGGTGACTATCCAAGGATTGATAGATTTGCTTTAACAAAAACAAGTGAATATCGTAGATTGATCAATTTTAGTCCAACTTTGAAATGACTATCCTAGTTTGATTAATTTTATTTCAACTGTGAAAAAAATTAAAATCTAGTCGCAGATGCATTGGATCCAGACTTTTTTTTTTTACAAAAGCGTTGGAATATTGCACCGAAACGCTAAAATAGTTACCTGATGCGCTAAAGCCTGAAAGCGCCGAAACAGGACCCCGAAGTGCCAAAGTTTTGCATGGAAGCGTTAAAACACCCGATGCACTAAAACAATACCCAAAAGCCCTGAAACAATGACCGGAAGCGCTAAAGTTTAAAGCACTAAAACAACGACCAAAAGCACTAAAACTTTTAACAGAAGCGCTACAATAAAAACACGCTGAGAACTTGCGTGACACTTTCCAAAAAATTGACAATTTTGATAAAATTGGGGTTAATGCCCCACGGTGGGCACCAAATTGTAAGTGTGTAATATGTGAATAAGATTAGAACACTTCTTAATACGACATTATATCAAAGATTAAACTAATTGAACTAATTCAAAATAGTAATTAATTGAAAGCGTCATATTGCTCTCTATCTCCAAAGATTTATTAAATCTAAATTGCTCTCAGATTGTGTAAGCAAATAAGACTGTTAAAATGACTATCTGAAGAACGAGATGATGATAATGTAATACTGAATGATTAATCAATTAAACTAGCATGATATTGATGTGAAATAGATAGTTGCAGCCACAAGAGGCAGCCATGGTTGAAGCTTGATTGTTTGATGCTTGGTGTCTGGATTCCTACAGAGTAAGAGTGCAAAAGCTTGATTATCTAGATCCTTTTCTTGGTTGAATGAGGCTGTATTTATAGATTTCCTAGCTGTAGAAATGCACAGGGAAAGCTTTAAAAGGCTTGGATTCAATCTAGAGAATTGAATGGTGAGAGATTGAGGAGATTGAGAGAAAGATGGAGATTGTCTCTACCCATGAAAACACCAGGCAAGAGAAGAGGAAGGATTGATGGAAGAGGATTGAGAGATCAAATTCCAAATTTGTCTCCAAAACTTCTCGTGAAGTTTCAATCAATTAATTTAGACATGATTTTGACATAAATTAGACATAGGATATCTAATTCATTTTTGAGATAATATAGATTGGAATATTCCTTGTGCAACAATTCAAATATTTTGATTTATTTTAAATTATCCAAAGAAAGATAAATAATTTAATAAAACGAACTATAGGATAGTTGTTTATTAAATTAGACAGAAGAATATGGAGATTAATTAATTAAGTGTTTTGTCTTTATTTAATTAATCTAAGATGAATGTGATAGATTGAAATAGGGATATGATAATTAAATCGAACAAAGTATTTAATTTTGTTTATTTAATTAAGATGAAATTAATTGTGAACTATATAAATAAAATTTTCTATTTATTCAATAGTAGAGAAAATTAGGATAATTAATCAAATAATTCGTATTTAATTAATCAGATGCTCTAGACCAATTTTAGGTGTATACATTTTTCATTGGAGAACGATTTTTCTCTTGACTATTTTCTTGATTTTTTGTTGATTTTTCTTATGTCACCCAAGATGCCTGTTTACCAGGTTTTCATCATGGTGACATTTTTTTGCTCATGTTGAACCACTTGGTGGTGCTGATTTAGATTCTACTAGTGTTGATATGGTTGTTGTTTCTGTCATGACATGCCAACATTATCCTTCTTGGAGGAGTTGTTTTTCTAGGATACAAGCGCTTGAATGTAACACCTGATAATTCTTATCTTCCTTGTTGATACCAAAGTTAACCTTACATTGTTGTGCACATCGTGATATAGTTCCATTAGATTAATTATGATAAAGATTTACTACTAGATGGTCAATGTGAGATTTAGATATCATGGATGGAAAAATGCATTGAGGTAAAAGAGATTTAGATGGATTGGTCGATAGTTTGGAATCTTTGACTCTCCAAACTTGGGAAGATGAGAAATGATGGGTGGATATGGAGATTCAATTGGGACCAACATCTTTATATACCTTGTAGGTCACTATTGAAGCTTTCTTTTGCATTGCTAGAATTTTTTGATGGATGAACTTCCCTTTTTTAATTTTTCCCCATAGTTTCTTTAACTAATGGAGTTTGATAGGGATGATTTTCTTGTTTTTTATTTTGTATCCATTTAAACTTTCTTGTCCATTTTGTTTTACTAATTATTCTACTTCAATGACTTGTTTCATTCTTGGATATAGCCTTTTCTCTTGTTGTTGTTCCCAATCAAAGGGTTGAAATATGTGTGGATGGTGATTCATGATACAATTAGTTGTAGCATTGGTAGCGGTTTCATCATAAAGACCCTTCATGCTCTCTATGTTGACACTTGCATTAGATAAAGTTGCCCCCAATATTATAGAGGTATCACTGATATGTTTAGATTCCTTAATTTTTGAATAACTGAGACCTTGATTCTTAGGATTGCCAATAATCTACATTGGTTCTAGGATACCTTGTTCATGGAGGCCTAATCCTGTGTCTTGTAATGAATCCGTTGAATTTTTTTATTTATAATAGGATATGTCTTACCTTGGAAACAAGGTACTAATCCTTCTCTACTATGTTGTGGATCTTCAAATGTGATAGCTTCTTCATTGATAGGATCCTTCATATGTGGGATAACTTCCTGATTGATATCTTCAACTTAATTATGTGAAATATCAAATTTTGATGGCTCTTCAAAATATATTGGTGCTTCTTTGACTATTTTATACCCAATGCTCTATTTCTCAGGATTATCAATTATATTTTTCTAATTTTAAGATACTATGCTCCATGTTGTTATACTTGATGTCTTCAATCTTCTTGAGGGATTTTTATGATTTTAATGCTTCTTCTTGATCAATTTTTGATATGTCTATAGATTCTACCATGCTTTGTTCATGTGTAAAGATGTTAAGAGTAGGTGATTATTGTTCCTTGTTAATGATATCAAGAGTATGACACCCTTTTTCTGGATGAAGATCATCTATATGTCCATCAGGAGTAAGCATCTCATGGGTAGATGTATGTGCACTTGGTATATGTATTTTTTCTTCTTTTGGAAAACCTTGGATGTCTTGGAAGATATTTTCCAATTCATTATAGTATTTTGATGATAGGGATTCATGATCTTGACTTTGTGTAATATTATCTTTGATATACTTTGGATCAAATTCTATGGATCAATTTCAAATAAGGGATTGCTTGTAAAGGATCCTTGGATTTCCTCAAAATGTGGACATATGGGTAATAGCTCTTGGCTTAGATTTTTTGCATTGAGTATAAGTGTGGGATTAAAAGTCTCTTGATCATCAATATGTACCACCATGATATTGGATGATGTCAATATATCTTGGATTGGATCATTTCTAGACTTAAGTGATTAAGTTTGATCATTCTTGGGATTAAATTCTTGATGTAGTCCCCTTGCTCACTGGATGATGTGGAGACATTTTCAATGTGATCAATGATAGATAGCTCCTGATCATTGTTTTCAACATTTGAGTTTGAGATATTGTCAATGTTTTCATTGGTAGATGGACCTTGAATGTCATCTTCAATAGCTATTTCTCCTTGATAAATGAGGTCTTCGATGAGATTTTTGAGTGTAACATATTTTGATGCATCATGACATGTTAATCCATGGTATTTATAATAGATCTTGTCATCGTACCATGGGAATTTGATGCTAGGTTCACCACTTTGTGGTGGTTTTGCAAGTGTGATAAGTTTGGCATTGACTAATTGGTTTAACACACCCTCAATTGGATCCCATAAAGGAGTGTACTCATGTTTAGTAGTATGGTTTGATTGTAAGGTTGGTTGAGGTGAAGATGGATTTTGAGATGAAAATTCCTGATTTGAAGGTTGATATTGTTGATGGATTTTATTTTGATTTGTGACCATTGTTGTTGATTCCCTTGATGTTGTGGTTGATGTTTTTTTATTGATATGAATCAATGTTTTGATGATATTAGAAGTGTTGTTGATGTAGATATTGAGGTGTTTGTGGAATGATGTTCATTTGTTGTGGATAGGCAATGTTTAGACGTTGAACATGGTATTGGCGATATGTCATATTCTGATCTTGTTCAAGTTCCTCAATCCTTTTATTAATTTCATTTAGGGAACTTTGATGTTTTAGAATTATTCCTTGATGGTGATTTTGAAAACCCTTGATGTTGTTTCCCTACTTGATGTTGTGACCCTTGATAAGAATGATTTGGGTAATGGATTGATGTTGACATGTTGTTGGGGATGTTATGATGCTCAATGCCTTGTCATAAGGTCACTTGATTTATATCCCCATGGGATACTTTCATCATTTGTGGTGTTTGTTGGGGAATGCTAGAACTACTTTTGTTGGCCTCCATGTTTTTTTCTATGTTGTGATCTCATAATTGTCATAAATAATTTCTAATATTTTTTGAACGTTTTGTGACTCCTAACTATGGAAAAGAATCCTTTTGTTTTTTGTTTGGATTTTCTATTTTAAGGACAAAAAATTGCGTTTGTCTTTTTTTTTGGGGGGATTTTCTATTTTTGAAAGGTGGTGTCTATTGCAATGTGGGAGGTAGAAATACAGGCTCAAACTAGATATATAAATCTAGTTTTCTCCTTGATGAGAGAGCGTAATGATTTCTTACCAAAATGTCCTGATTGCGGTAAATATTTAAGGCACATCTCTTGATATATGTTGAGCTATGGTGCCTCTTTAAAAGGAAGAATATGAATTTTTGTTTAAGAATTTTGTTCTTTCCAGAGATCATGAAGAAAAGATACCTATTGTCATGCAAGAGGTGGTAATATGAGTCTCCTGGCTACTAAGTCTTATTTCTCTTCCTCTTTATCTAAGATGCTTGTTGTGTTTCTCCACTAGTTGGGTGTTTATTTTGTCTCAAATATAAATCTCCTCAAATTACTGATTATATCTATTTGTTCTCCTTCAATTAGCTCAAAATTTGGTTATATGATAGCTGGTGTAAGGTTCGGTTGTTGAACTAGAGCAACTGGTCACCAAATGGTCATAAGGTGAAAGTGTTAATGTTTTTATATGGTTGTTATGAAGCTCAAGAACCTAAGGTTTGAGTGTTATTTTGGGGTGACACTCTTCTTGGAACTCAAAATTTTGAAAGGCCTGGATTGATATCTCACTTCTTCTTCTAGAGGATATGTTGTGAAAAAGCTTACTTTTACTAGTCGTGAGATTCAAGTAACTGTGGATATCTTAGAAGTGTGAGTGAGGGAATACTTCAAGTTTGTTTTAATTTTGATTTCCAAAATTAGCATGGAGTTTGAAGATGGATGAAGGACTATATGACCTATCTTGGGTTTCCAATTGTTTTATTTCAACAAGGATTTTATAACCAACTTCAGTTTGTTCTTCTATTATTTAGCAAGACAAAGAGAAAAAGTGATGGTTCTTGAGCAGAGGTGGTAGATTGCGAGAAAAAGTGACCAATTTCATCAACTACGACCATGTTTCTATCAAATGCACTAATGTTTGAATAGAAAGTGTGATCATTGTGCGTATTCTTTTATATTTGGTGATTGGCTTATTCAAAGGTGAGTTTTTTGGGAAAATGAAACCAATTTCTAGTCAAGTGCACTGGAAAATATTTGGAAAGTGAGGCATAAAAAGAGCAAGTGTGCTAGTTTTGTGGCAACTATGCCAATTTTGTCAAAAGAAGTAGTTTTTATAAGTGGTTGTCTATGGGATAGAGAGTAAAAGCAAGCTTTTTCTAGAAAGTGCGGCCAATTTTTGGTCAAGTACGCTAGAAACAATAGCAGAAGCAACCTATGTTCAATTTCATTTTCCTATTTTAGTATTTGGTAGTAGCGTTGATGAGTTTTTGCAATCTTGGATGATCTTTTTGATTTTTTTTGAGATTTGGAAAGTGATATCATGCAACAAAAATAAAAAAATTATAAGACCTAAATGTCTATACCTTAAGCACATTTCCCTCCATGAAATCTCAAAGTTCATAAAGGTAGAAATGCTAAAGTTATAGTTTCCAATGTTTACCTTTTCCTTAATGTGACTTGAAATATGAGCCTAGATATTCAGAAACCTTCAAAGATATTGTTTTACAATATCTTTTAGGAGTGCAAATAGATGGCTCTTTTCAAAGGATTCATGCTAAGTTAAAATGGTTTTTCATTTTAGAACCATGTTAAGTGTTTGTTTGGATGTGGTCATTTTTTTAACTTCAAGAATAGATTTTGATGTTTTCAAAGTAATTGAATAGATCTTTGGAAATTTCGTGAAAAAAAGGTATGCCCTAGGGATAGACACTTCTTCCTAGGTGGGCTTACCTCATGCCTTGAAGGGATGATTTTACGTGCAACGAATGGAGAGGCTTTTTACACTCAACCATAAGTCAGACTTGGTAAGTAACTTCTCAGAATTAAATTAAAATGCATCACTTTAGAGTATGTTTTGGATAAAAGGGGTAGCTTCTACAAACATTTGATTCTTAGTCACATTTTGGGATAACTAGTGTCTATACATGCAATTTTTTAATCAATTAATAGGCCTCCCAACCCTTGCGGGTTTTTATGTATCACACAGATACTGGGGGAGATTGACGTCATCATAGAACATCTATACTAGGTGAATGATGAATTTTCCTCACACTCACAATAACTTATATAACAGACCAAAACAAAGTACTGATTGGGTCGCCTTTGAGTTCTTCAACATGAGATGTGTCTCAAAAGGTTGGCCCTCTAAAGGTATGCTTTGAAGTAAAAAGTGTGAAAATCAAGATAATTTTTGTCACCCAAGATCACCGAAAATGCACAAGGAGAGAGGATATTCACCTAGTTTTCCAAACACAGAATACACATAATACACTTCATCACAATGTTTATTTTAAGCCCTTTGAGTAGAGCTATCCGAAAAAGAGTGAAATAAGGTGTGTACAAGATAGCAGTGGTTCTTTTTAAATCACCCAATAGAAGTGTTTTGGATATCAATCAAGGAGATAGCAAAGGTGCAAGACAAAAATTGATTTGTTCATTTTAAGCACAAAGCTGAGTGTTTTCTATATCCTTGTATTATTTGGTCAATAAAAATGAAATCGAGCATTTGTCAATAAAAATAAAATTGCTTTGGTCAACAAAAATAAAACATCCTTTTTAGAGCACTAAATTGAAAGTGTTTGCTTGTAGGATTATCTTTATTGCACCAATTTGAAAACATTTGTTAATATACAAAGCTTTGAGTGTGTTCATTTTTAGAGAACCAAAATTGAAATGTGTTGTTTATGGGGTTCTTTTTAAGCACTAAATGAAATTCTCTAACTTAGAAAGCTTGAAAAAGATTCATTTTTAGAGCACTAAATCAAAACGTGTTGTTTGTGGGGTTCTTTTTAAGCACTAAATGAACTCATTTACTAATTGAAAAATCTTAGAAAAGGCTTATTTTAGAGCACCAAATGAAATTATTTTCTATCTTTAAAAAGCTTTGAAAATTAAAACTCCTTCGACTATTGGTCTTCCTTGTAGGAAAAGTGTTGATGTTTTATTTTTTGGTACCTATTACGCATTCAAATTAGACACCTGTTAGCATTAGAAATTAAAATTTAACTTACACATATCAAACACAAATTAACAAGGAAAAAGCACAGGAAAAATAGTCAATAGTGGCCTTTGTCAGAGAGAAAAGGCACCAAAAAATGTCAAAAGTGCCCTTTGTTAGAGAGAAAAGGTACCAGAAAATGTCAAAAGTGCCCTTTGTTAAAGAGAAAAGGAATCATAAAAAGTCAAAAGTGTCAGAATCACTATCAAAAGTGCCAGAACTGTGAAGTCAACTGCGGAAATCTTCTAGAACCTATGCATGAATTTTTTTCTAGAGCACTTCTGAGACTTGAAACTTAAAATGTAGCTCATAAAATTGTTAGAGTTAAGGACCATGGTCCCACCAGGCATGCCAAAATGTGTGAGGGGGAGAATCGTAAGTATAAATGAGATAATTTCATTGAATATAAATTGATCTATATCAAAACAAACATCAAGATTCATTCCTTCACTCATGAAATGAAGCTTTCTAAGTTATTGAAAAATAATAATGAAATCCTACGATATCTAAATGAATTCAAAAATAAAGGAAAAGGTTACCATCCCATGTCGAAGTGTGTTTGCGAAGATGTGTTGGGTTGTTCATATCCATGTGAAGCCTCTGTTGTTGTGTGCAAGAGCTTGAAGTATGAGGTGTGTTTTATCAAAGATGTGTTGAATCTCTGTCAATGGCGATTATGATCTTGGAAGTACTTTTTTGTGCAAAATACATTGATTCTTTGATCCTTTATTGTGAGGAAAGAGGCTTGTTATATATAATTTACGATTTTAAATGGATGCTTTGGATCACGTAGTAGAATATCTTGATCGACGATCAAAAGATGTTGAGAGGATTTAAATGGGCATAATCTATTCAAATAGATTATGTAATTAGTGTGATTGAGGAATAGATTGATCTATTAGGAATATAGATTGATCAGTCAAGAAATAGATTGGTCAATTTGGAAATAGATTGAGCAATCGGTGGTTTGTAATTTACTCAATTAGTAAAGTGGTTGAGTATGATTAATTAATTAATTCTTTTTTGGAGTTGAACATGAAAATAAAGTTTGACTTTTTCAAACAAAGTTGCATTAGTTTGATTTAATTTTTGATGTTGTTTTTGAATAGTTTATTTGATTATTCAAATTTTGGGGGAAGTGACATAATTAAATTATTATATTTTAAAATTTAATCGTCTTAGGGGAATAAAGTGAATTAGCAACATAATTAAATAATTGGTGTTTTTTAATTAATCAAGAGGAATAAAGTTAGATTAGGACTATATTAAATAAATGTAATTTATTAAAATAGTCGAAATTGATGAGAAAGTGAATTAATTAAATAATGTATTATTCAATTAACAGAGAAATTTAGGGTTTTTGATGCAATTGATGTGAAACGTAGCGATATTTGATGATAATGATGTCAATGATGTGAAAATGTCATTTAAGGTGTGTGATAAGTGTTAGGTCAATTTTACATGTCTACAATTAGTGTTTTGCATAATGACATTGATATTAAGCAAATAATTCTCCATTTCTTTCATTTCTTTCAAAGAATAACAATCAAGACCACTAGTGTCTATCAATTCAAGATGAACTAATGTTAAAGTTGGCTTAGAATAATGCTTTGTGATAGTTTTGACATTGAGTGAAGGTTTTCTTGTTGCTTTCAAGGGAAAATAACCAAGACCACTAGTAGTTCCTTGCATGTTAGGATCTATAGGGACACAAATACCTTGTTCTCTAGCACCACATTATTTTCCACTATATCCAACTTGTTTCATAAGTTCATAACCTTTTCCATAAATATTTTTCATTTCTTTTGGAGTTAGTGGTTGTTTATAATCAACTTCATCAAAGTTGGTTTTGTATGTTGTGTTTTCTTCTAGAGTGATTGAGGTGGATGCTTTCAAAGGATATTCTAATTTTGTGTTGACATTATCGATTTTCCTTTCCCTTTTTAGAGTCCTTATCTATGATCTTGTATTCGACCATGAATGATGTGAAATATAAAGAAACCCAATCATCTTCTAATAGCTTTGTGACTTCCTCAATGTGTTTTTATTTATCTTTCTATTGCACGTGCTCTACTTGTGTAGTTGGTGTCAATGTTTTTCAAAGGATTTTCCTTGCCTTTGTCAATGTTCAAACAACTATTTGGTTGAAGGTCGACATCGATTGTATACACTATTGTTGTAGAAATAATTCATTTTATGATGAAGAGTTGAAGGAATTGGTTGGATCTCATGAATCCATGGTCTTCCTAAAAGGAGGTTGTATGAAATTTTATGAGGCATAACACGAATAGGAGTTTGTAATGTGTCCTTTCCAACTATAATAGGCAATGTAATCACTCAAAGTGGTTGTTTTCTTACATTTTGAAGCCCTCAAATAGATAAAGAGGTAGTTTGAATTCTTGATTTATCCACACCAAGCCTATGCAAAAGGGTCACACTACACACATTAAGGGTAGAGCCATTGTCGAAAAGGGTTCTTTTTATTCCCCAACTGTCATAGTTAGCTATTATCATGAAAGCATAATTTTTTTTTTGGACTTCCAAAGGAGGGAGCTCACTTTGGTGGAAAAAAATTTCAAAATTTATTCCTTGAATCATGGCTACTATGTCATTTGGTTGTGCATTAGAATGGATAGGAACTTTTTGTAAAGAAATTTGAATCTTGTTGTGATAATAAGGGGAGGATTTAATAAGGTCCCATAAGGATATCTTAGCAAGAGTATTATTAAGTTTTTCAACAAGATTGTACTCCTTGTCATTATGTGAAGGATAATGAGGGGCACTAGGAAAGATAGGGTTATGCAATGGGAGGGATGTTCAAGGTGTTTATCTTGGTTGTGGATTGTTTCTAGTGTTATATGTATGAGTAATGGTATTATAACTCGGTTGTTGTGAAACATTATTCTTAGGTGGGTAAAGCATAGGTTCGGGTTTGTTTTGAGTTTGTGGTCATTGTGAGGGTGTGTAAATAATTAGAGGATTTTTAGGATATCCCACAGGGTATGTATGAGGTTCATTAATAAAGGGGGATCTAATAGACACTTTCACATTCATAATATTAATGGTTTCAGTTTGATTTCGTTCTAATGAAAGGGAGTCTAGTGTCATCTTTTCACCATCATCTAAGGAATTCATATTACTCTTGTTAATATTGTCATTTTATTGCACCATGATATCCTCACTAGAAGGAGAGTTTTTAAGAGAACTACAAACTAGATGTTTATGAAATTCAAAGGTTGGTTCTTCTAAAATTAATTCATCTCAAGTAAGGGAGTTATCAATGGTTGGATTGTCTTGTTTATCAGTAATGCTTTCCTTGGGGAAAGAGATGCAACTAATATTCTCATGACTTTCATCAATTCTATTTTCTAACATCATATTATCTTCTTCACAACTATGAGAGATATTAGGAGAAGAAAAAATGTTCTTGTAAAAATTGTCCTTAATTTCATTCCCTTGTCCCATAATGTCTTCTAGAATAGGATAAGTAGGGGAATAAAATAAAGAGGATTGTCATAGATATTAAATATTTTATTGTCTAACACCAAACTATCATCTTTACTTAGAATATGATTGTCATGATTTCTTACAACTGCATCCTCTTTCACTAAAATTTTCTCAAAATCAAGTGATGAACGAAAATTAGGTAGGGTGGTTTTTAGAAATGTTTCTATGATCTCATTCTCTTGTGTTATAATATCTTCCAATATAGGAGAGTTTATAGAAGAGGAGCTTTCAACATTGTCATGATTCTCAATTAGTGCATCTTCTAACACCAAAATACCTTCGTCACATGTAGGAGAGTTATTAGGAGAAGACAAACTATGATTATCATGATTTTTTATGCTCTCATATTCTTCTATCACATCTTTCCCACTAATAGAAGAGATAGGAAGGGGTATAGGTTTAAGGAAATTTTCAACATATTCACTCTCTTGCACTAAGAGACTCTCATAACTAGGGAATGTATTGAATGAATGACTAACATGCTTATTGACTAAATTTTTCCTTGCAAACCTAGAAATGATAGATACCAAAATTTATGAAAAGTAATCTATGCAAACTTAAAATGGAAAGAGACTTAAAATGAAATGTAAAGACCTAGAATGAAATGTGTAAATATAATTTTTAGATTTCAAACAAGGTAATTTGCTGATTACACTATGCAATAATCTGAAAATGAAATGTTGTAAATTCAAATTTGGAATTAAGCAACGCATGAAATGAACCACTTTAAGCTAGCTCTAGTGAAATGAATCTAATAGAAACTCATCCACCTAAAACAGATAACTAATGATAGCAAAAAAAAGTGCAGAAACAAGGTTTTTAATGTTGTAAAAGGTAGTTTCAGCTCTAATCTGGGAATATTTCAGCCAGAGGGGCGTATGAGTCATAGTTAGGGTTTTTGGAGGGGTCAAATGCTAGAAAATGCAGAACACAAAAATATCAAAAAGTAGGCAAAACAATCTATACTGAGACTAAATCACCCAGAGGGGCGTATGAGTCCGAAATTAGGGTTTTTGCAACAATTTCAGAAAAATTTTGAATTGTTTCTAAGGTTGCTAACTTGTATGATGTCTGGACTATTTGTAATTGCATAATTTTAGTGAAATTTAATGATCTAAGATGCAAAAATGCAACCTATATGCACTTTCACTAATTCAAGATTTTAAAACCCTAGATGCCAATTAACTAATGCAAAACCTAATGAAATTCAATGCAAAATAGATATAGGATTATAATGCAATAAAAATAATAAATTAGTTGTTCTAAAGGCTAGGTTCACCAAAAAAATTTGTCAAAAAATGTTTGTCTATGTTTGGTAGATAGATCAACACTTTTCTCCAAATATCATTTAAGGAAACCCTAGATATCTCAATCCAAGGATAGAATGGGGGAATTAGATATATAATAAGGGTGTCTTAGGGTTTGATTATATACTAAAAAGGAGTTCGCAACCAAGCAAGGGCTTGGAGAGACAATAAATGTAAATGACATGCAAAGTACCATGCAAAACCTAACTAAATGTCCTAGGAAATGAAACTGAAAATTAGGATAACAAATTGAGAATGAACAGAGGTGCACCTAGAAGAATGATGAGGTCAAAAAGAGCTCCAAAACCTTGAAGACCTGTTATTTGGTGCCCACTAGGACTCATATGCCAATCTAGCTGATTTAGTCCCAGACTAGGGTTTTTATGCCAAAACTAGAATCTTATAATGGTTGATCTGAATTCATTGAAATCTAGAAAATGTGCTATACTAGGACTCATATGCCACAAGTGGTGTATCAGTCCCACTCTACTTTTTTAGAGTTTCAAGACCCAAATATTCTCTCTTATCTCTACTCTTCCTTCCATACTTCATTTTTAGATCCGAAACTCTGAATTTTGACCTATAGTTGACTTTCCATGAAGATGACAACCTTGTGACAACTTGAAAACTTCTCTCAACCTTGTAACTTTGTCTTCAAAGGATCTTCAAGTCCCAAGACACCTAGATCTGTAATCACACATGTAAAGAGGTAAGAACTTGTTGATTGTTAGGGAATAGGGGTTTGCCTAGGTCAAAACCCATTTAGGTAATTAAACCTTGTGATGAAACAATGAAACATGAAAAATGATACCTTGAATGATGACTTGAGATGTAAATAAAAAATATAACATGAATTTTCCATGTAGAATGAAGATCTTGATCTTGAATTAGATATGGAACAATGCTTAACTTGGATCTTGAATGCTACATCACAATACTAGCTCAACAACATGCTTGATGCTTGATGACCTTGACATGACAATGGATCTTGAATTTCTATAACAAATGATGAAGACATCTTCCCTTGAATGCCTTAGAAATGCTCTTCTAGACTCTCTTGACACTCTTGTGAAGTATTGGAATGCTTAACTCTTGATAGCTTATGTTGATATCATGAAGATTTAGGTGGAAGAATGATTTGAAACCTTTTTTATATAGACAATCCATCCAATTTACCATTTATTAGATCCTAGAATCTAACATTCATGAAATTTGAACTTAAAACGCAAAATATCCCAGTCAAAACCCTAAAAAGGGGACAAATGGGACTCATACACCACTTGTGGCATATAGGTCCCATCTGGGTGGGACTCATGCACCCAAGGTGGCATATTGGTCCCACTAGGCCTTTTTGGATAGAGGAAATATTAGGGAGTTGAGAAATTAAGTATATTTGATGTCTATGTTAGGATTTCGATTGAAATAAGCCTCAAGATGCATAATAAAGGGTCTTAGGGGCCTATTAATGATGATATGAAGGTCATAAATGCAAGAGGTCCCAAAACTCAATTTGAAAGTTTAAATAAATTAAATTAAGGAAAAATTAGGTCTATTTAGCTTAAAAGGGGCCCTAAATCCAATGTAAATGTGGAAAACACATTAAATGTTAGATCAAGGCAACATTAGTTCCATTTTAATAATAATTCCCAAATTAAGCTCAAAAATATAGAGGGATACATTTTTCGTCATTACAATAAGGAAATCTAAAGATTCTCACTTTGATTTGATTCACCCAAGGGTTGATAATCGATTCATTGTGTGGATCTCATTTCCTAATAAAATAATGAGAAATAGGCCCCTTATCATATCATATTTTCTCCACATTTAAAAAAACCTATTTTTCAACCTTTCATTTTGATGAACCTGATCATTTGAGCATCATACCTTATTGATTTGGAGTCCATTTTCAGCTCTATATCTAGGTTTTACATTCATTTGCATTGTATTTCATTGATTTTCATCTCATTTAGGGTTGTTTACTTGCATTAGTTTGCCTCTTATTTAGGGTTTTATGTTTTCATTTTTGCATTCTTTAAAATATAGAAAATTCAAAAATATCAATAACTTTTTCATAGTTTTTACATAGCATTGCATCATCATTCATTTACATTACAAAACTGAAACAAAATTGCATCTCAAATTAGGTCTTTTTGCTTGTCATTTAGCACTATTTTGCACTTGCATTTAGACCTCATTTTATAAAAATTTGAAACTGTAACTCACTATTTGAAACCAAAATCTGAAAACCATACAAATCATCTAAAAAATTTGAAAATTAATTTTTTTAAACCTTAAAGTGATCAGACCCATTTTCCTATTACAAAGATGATTGTCACTACACCAAAAGATCGACCTCTTATTGCCCAATATAACCACTAGATTTATACAAGATATAAGATCGACAAGAGGCAGTTAAACCATGTCATGAAGCCTAAGTGTCATGTTGGCCCACATTGAGGAGACCAAGGGTGACACCTTGCAGCAATCCCCTCTCTAGCACAAGCGAGGGGTTCAAACCTGTGACTTCAACTCTGATACCAATTGTTGCAAAGATGACTGTCGTTGCACCAAAAGATCAACCTCTTAATGCCCAATACAATCGTTGGATTTATACAAGATCCAAGATCCATAGGAGGTGGTTAAACCATGTCACAAATCCCAAGCGCCATATTGACCCACACCGAGGAGACCAAGAGAAACAACTTGCAACATCACCCATGGGTGAATGAGTCCTTGATTAGGGATTTTCCTAAAATTTTGAGCATTAAAATGACTGATTTTTCCTTCGGTCTTTTTGTATTCAGTTTGTTGTTTTAGTTTCTTGAATTTTGTTACTTGAAATTGATCACATTAAGAAAAACTTATCAAAATAAATGCATTGTTTGAATTCAAATTTACATATAAAAGACATCATTTTTAGGTTTTTACATAGCATAATAAAAAAATTAGCTTGTTTGAAATCTGAAAAATTGCTTATTGCGTTACACTTTGCATTCTAGGGTATTTGTTTGCATTTAAACTCTTATCCACTTTGGGTGAATCTTGGGTTTGTGAAACTTTTATGAGCTTCAAAACTTGGTGTCCTATTTCCAATACCGTTGTGAGACATAGTTTCAGACTCATGTCATCTTGCTATACACCATTCACTATGGATCTTGGGTTTTCTAACTCTTTCCCTCATAGTGTTGAAACTAGTCAACCCACTATGGATCATACCCCTAACACTTCATTTCCTAGGACTTCCCTACCTACACCTAATGTGACTAATTTTGATACAATAATTGCTAATTTACCTCATGAAAACCTTAGAAGAATGGATGAAGAGTTAGAGAAATTTCAAAACTTTGTAAGTTATGAACCTATTGTCACTAATGTAGTTCCTATTATACAAAAAATAAGAGACTTAATTAAAACTAAACAAGGAATAGAAATGGTGCTTAGCATTAATCACATCATGCAACATTACATAATAAATAAAGAGAAATATACTATGAATTATTCTATCAACTTTATTGAAATTCAACCTCGTAAGGGCATAACTAAAATGTCGCTTGACATTGCTTTCTCACAACATGACATAATTTGACATGCACCCAATGGTCCTCTTTACATAGATGGAAGAATCAATGAAAATCCTACTTATGGGATGTTAATTGATCCCATTTGTGTTGAGAATGTGATCACAAAATAATTCTTAATATTTGTGCATGAGATTTACCAAGATACTTATGAAAAACTTAAAGCATGGATCAAAATGCATAATGATTTTTCTTGCCCTACAATAGGTTTGATAACTCTTCAGTGAAAAGTTGGACTGAAAAAATTACATGTTTCATTTTCCATCATCTCATTGTCGGATTAATTTTGTGTGAAATTAGGCTATCCATTGCTTTACTCCATGACTTTTATCTCATCGATTGTGCATAAATGCTTAAAGTTTTTATTTGGAAATGAGATCTTTACTATGCACCATAGTGGCTTTAATCCTATGTCTTCCCATGGGAATTTTTCATTGGATTTATTTTGGATTGAACCTATGGAACCTATTAGGCCTTGTGAGGACTTCTTTTTAAAATACTATCAAAAGTTGAAGAAAAAACACATAGCAGAGTTATCCCTTACAAATATGCATCAACCTATGATTTAGTCTCCTATCTTTAACGAAACCATGATTGAACCAAAATACCTTCCAAGTAACCAAGACAAATCTATAACAAATCCTTCACCCCTTTCATTTAAGAGACCACAAGATAACCAAATAAGTCTTGTTGTGCTGCTAAAATCAAACAAGTTTACAAATCTAAAGAGAAAGTATTTCAGCAAATTCCCATGGTTTCTTTATTTCCTCCCTTAAGGGAATAAAATAAACCTATGGTTGATAAACCCACTCCTATGCAATCACAACTTGAAAAATGAACGAAAAGAAATTGAAATTCTAGAGATCATAGCTATAGATGTCATGTTATTGCTCATTTTTTTACAAGAAAAAGAAGAAAAGAACATAGAAAATAAAAATCCAAACTTAACTCAAGAAATGCATGATTCTTCACTTCCTTTTCCGAAACAATAAATTCCTAAATATTAAACACAATAAGAACAAGAACCTTCTATGGATATTATCATTAGACCTTATGTTGTGATTAACTTAGATGATAATAATAAAATTGAAAAGATCAATGAATGTGTGCATAATGAGTTTAATTTATTGTTTTCCTCTTCTATGAGCTTAAATGATAACAATCATGATGATCCTCCCACAAAGAGTGATTCACCACATGTTGAACTAGGCTATTGTCCTAGTTTTCCACTTGATGTTGTCCCTTTGGCTAGTTTTCTGCCTTTTGCATATGATGAATAAGATTTAGATGCAGAGGACATGCTATAGGTTGAATCACACATGCCTTACTAGTCTTGTATTTATTTGATTTTCATGTTATTTTTTTGATTACATGTGTGTAGTGTGATCCCCCATAATTTTTTGTTTGATGTATCTTCATGTTCATTCCTCTATTTGTACCTTCATTTTTTTATGTCATAAACCTTTTATCTTTCCTTCTTTCTTGTGTTTTCATTTTGGGGATGACGCAAGGTGTTGAGACATTTAGGTCTCTTCCATGTTGACCCCAAAATATTTTCTTTATTTTTGCTCTCTATGTGTCATTCTTCAAGTTCCATGAGTCATTTGAGGAATGATGATGTTTTTGAGCTTTATAATATCATTGTAGAAAATACATACACTAACCCTAAATTTGTGGATCCCTTATGTGATTTTGGGATTTCATTTTGGGGGAAGCCCCTTTTTCATGACATAGCTTCATTTGTAAAAATATGACTTAGCATAGGGATTTCCAAATAAGCTCTCATATCTTATTCATTGTTATAATTTATCACTGGCTACTTTAAATTAATTTCTCACAACATGGTGTTAGCAATTTATTTAAAGTGGGGGCACATATTGGAATTATCATTTTGGAGATCAGACTATTCCTTGTGTTTCATTACACAGTCTTCTTGCTTCTTGCAATTTATCTTCTTCTTGGTGGTCTCATTGGGTTTGATGTCCTCCAAAAGTGTGACCTTTCTTGGCATACGACTTTCCTCTTAGTGGTGATGCTATGTGTTGCATTCCCTAAGTTATGAATCTTTTATCCTTGACTTGTCCTCTCTTGAAGACATTAGGAACAATGTTCCCTAAGATGATACCTTACATGAACTAAGAAAAAACCCTTTGAACATGTCTTATCCTATTGCATTTTGTTTAGAAGTGTTTAGCATAATGCAACTTGCTATGCCTTATAGAGCTCAAGGTTCATATTGTGTGGTTCCTTATAAAAGTTATCAAAGATATAAATTTGGTATGGTATGGGAGCCTAATAAGATTCTCTCATTTTGGACCCTTGGGGACTCACCTAGTGGACAATAGATTTCACTAGCCCATGTGAGTGTGCATTGTTTTTTGCATAGTGGAAAGCAAGTTCCCCTTGTACATGTTTTTGGACAAATATTTCAGGCATGTTCCAAATCAAATTGGACAATAGAGGCTTGATCCATCTATTTTCCTTTTCCATTTTCTCTTCCTTTGAGTCTCTGACATTGTGTGATTGAGTATCTTGTCATTGTTGCATACGAATATGTTTAACATAGGCATGTGTCTCCTTGTGCATTTGTTGGTTGTTCCATGAGATCTTAGATCTTGCAAGCTTCATCATCCTCCCTGATATTTGTAATATTATCTTTCCAACAATTGTACATGAGTTTGATGCAAGTTCATCCTCTCACTAAAGTGGGGGCTAAATGTAGTGTAGAAAAATATAACCCTTTACATTTTCTCACTTTTTTGGTCCCTCCTAATTAAATTGGACTTTGTTGGATTTTGTGGTTGATTTACTGATATGTGGTTTTCATTGATGTCAACACTATTAGTATAAATTTCTTTAAGACTGTATATGTTAAGGATATTGAGAAAATTGTAATAAAATATGTTGCAAGTTCTCTCTGAAGTAGTGAAGACCAATACGATGGAAAGTTTAGTATGTTGATAGTGAGAAGTTGTATATTAAAGGGTATGTTTTCAAGCTTATCTAGTTTATTCACCAAAATTTTCAGAGGCATGCATGAAGATTTGAGCAAGGTATGAGTTTTTGTATTTTGACAGTTATTCTGTTACTCTAAATGGTGTTCATGGAAGAAGATAATGTGATTCTGGTAATCTGAGTTGTTGCGTATGTTACTATGGTGTTCATGGATATTTCTAGATCATTTTCTATCTTTGTTGCATGTCCACATTGATCATTGTGCTTGTGATCTGAGGTTTATCTTGTCTGTTCATGTTTTTTATGTTCATGGTCGACAAGGTGTTTGAAGCATGTTGTGTATCTTCGAGGAAGAATATTTGAAGGTTTTTTGTGTTCGAGGACATTATTTTGGATATGTACTATGTTGTGGCCAACCTTGGTTGATTCACATAAATAATCTTTATTGTTTTGGGTCGACATTTTTCATTCATTCTATTATTTTGTTGAAGCGAACATATAGCGATGTAATTTGTTGTTACAGATATATAAGTGATTGTTTATTCATTTGAGAAGTGTGTGTATGATTCAAAGTGTGTGTGTGTTATGTATGAAAAGGTTCAGATCATTTGAAAGTAGAGTAAAGTGTGAAGAAGAGTGAAGAAGTGTTCATGTGCCTTAATTTAGTGTTGTTAAATGTACCTCTTTACATTTACACACTTATTTAGGCCCTCTTAATTAATTGAGATTAATTAGGAATTAATTAGCCATTTAATTCATTTACAAGCCTATTTAATTGCATTTTCTGAAAGGAAAACTCAACAATAATTAATTCCTAAACATAACACTTTACATTGATCAATGTGTGTTCCAGGTTTATGGACTTGGACCCATTTTCCCATGAGTGAATGGGTCCTCCCTAAACCTTAGGACCTAAATTTAATTTATGTTTTTTTTGGTATTTTAATGTTTTCAAATCCATCATTCAATGTTGGCTTGTGATATTTGAATTTCGGGAAATTAAGGATACATACCTATAAATACAAGGTTATTTCTCTAAGTTTCACCTAGAATTTTTCAAGATCTTCAAGAGAATTTCAAGAGAAATTAAAGGCATTAAAGAGCATATATATTATAGTTTTATTGCAGCATTCTATATCTATTCATCATGTCAAAGTTTTCTTAAATCATTCATTTTTTTGGAGCTAACATTGTGATATAGGTTTCATGATCAAGCCAAGAATTCAAAGTATCATTTCAAGCAAGATTCAAGTGTCAAGATCCAAATCCAATTCAACCATTTCATGCAAGTTGTAGACCCCTATTGCAAGTATGAAGATGTTGATGCAAGAATTAAGGTTTTTTCATTGATGTCAACTGGTTAGTTGGTTATCAACTAGTGGATGTTGTCATTTATGTCTTGATAATGGTTATTTACTATATATGTCAAGGATATTGAGAAAATTGTAATGGAGAAAGGTTGCAGGTATTTATTAGTTGCTTCGAGTTTTTCTTCGAGATTTTCTCCTATGTTTGTATGGTTCAAATATGTTGATCATGGCTATTGGAAGTTACTATATCTAGATTTTGGGTCTTTGGATTGTTGTACAGTGTGAGTTATGTTCACTAGTTGTGAATTATGTTTTTAGTGTCTCTGGTTGAGGTCCAAGATAATTGTAGTTGCTTTGGATTTCTTCTTGTTCGAGTTTTATGACTTTCTATTTTGGAGATAAATTGATATGATCGTGTTGAAGATAATTTTGTTATCTAGATAGATTGGATCATGCTAAGGTTGTGTGTGCTTAATTTTTATGTGTTTTTCTTTGGTTTGGTCAACCTTGTGTTTGAAACTACTTTCACAGTTTGTGGAAGCATGTTGAAATGTGTGTTTGGGTCACACTCATTCTAATTCCACCTTAGAATGTTTTGGAACCAATCTAATTTGAATTTGTAAATAAAAATAGTGTGTGTGTGACTGACTTTGGATATGTTTCAAAGTTCAAGATGGTATAAATATAGGATGAGATATTGGTGAAAGGTGTGCAAATAAATAGAGAAAGATAGATGCAAAATATAGAGTGTGGTTGTACAGATCAATGTGAAATCTAATTGGCAAGTTTCCAGATGCAATGAGCTGAAGGTGTACTTTATCATTCAAGCATGTCTACAAGTGTGTGAGAAAATTGTGGTCGAAATCTCTATTGCATTGAAATTATTCTCTCTCTATAACAAATATCTTCTATCTTCTTTGTACTTGTGTGGCAGTGAGCCCTCTGGGTGGTTAACCCTTGTTGGACAATGAGTCTTGATCTGGAAAGTGAATCTTGTTTTAGCAGTGAGCCTTTGTATTTGGTTTTGATATTCTCTATATTGTGAGATAATCCTCACCATGGTTTTTCCCTTGTTGGGTTTTCCATGTAAATCTAGCGGTATTGTGTGTGTGGTTTTTTCTTCTTTCAATTTTTGCATTTGCACTTAATCATTAATCATATTAGTAGAATAAAGGGTTTGTGAATGATAATTGAATTATTTTGTGGTGAATGTTTTAAATGAGAAATTTATTACAACTGATTCACCCCTCCCCTCAGTTGTCTTGTTCAACAATTGGTATTAGAGATTGGTTCCTTGGAGAAGATATTAATTGCTTAAGGAAGGCTTGGTATGTCAAGAAAGATCACTATTGAGTGCCCTAGGTTTGATGGGACTAACTATGGCATCTAGAATAAAGATGGAAGGTTATTTGGAACACTATGGATATGATGTTGAGAAAGCTTATAAGACTGCATATACTACCCTTGCTAATGTTCCAAGTACAAATGATGAAATCAAGGCACATGCAGCAAATAATAAGGTAAAGTACATTATGAAGAACAATCTTTCATAGTCTGAATTAATTAAAGCTACAAATCTAAAGGCTACTAAAGAGATTTGGGACACAATAGAAACAAATCATGCAAGAAATAAAAAGGTAAAAGAAGCAAAGTTACAAAACTTGGAGGCACAATTTGAAACCTTGCATATGTCTAAAGATGAGAACGTTAAATCTTATGTACAAAGAGTGGATGAGTTGGTAGCTGAAATGTGAGAACTTGGTGTAACAATGGATGAAACCAAAATTGTGAAGAAGATTCTCAGAACTCTTCCCAATGCATACAATGAAAAGGTATCTGCTATTGAAGAATATGTGGATTACAAGACTTATACTAAAGATCAATTGTTGGGTACTTTGACATCATATGAAATGAGAAATTCAAATTTGAGAAATGGATCCAAATCAAAAACTGCTTTTAAGGCTGCAAGTAGTGAAGATTCAAATGAAGAGAACCTCGATGAAGTGGAAGCTAACTTTGTGAGAAGGATGAAAAAGGGCTTTGATAGGTACAAAGGTAAGTTACATTTTAAATTCTTTAGTTGTAGAGAAATTGATCATTATGCTTCAAGATGTCTAAAAAGCGCTAAGAAGAATAAACAACATAGATTAAGCAAAGAAAACAAAGGTAAGAAGATCAACATAGCATATTATGTGAATGAAGATGCTAGTATTTCTGATGAAGAATATGATTATGGAGATTTTGATGATGATTAATTTTTGTTCTTGGCTATAAATGATGAATCTACTTCTGCTAATATTGAAAGATGAGTGAAGGAAAATGCTCCTAAAAAGAGTGAACATGTGATGATTTCTACTCTTCATGCTAAACAATAAAAGAAATATTGGGTTGTTGTTAGTGGTTGTTCACATCACATGACTGGTGATAAGAGTAAGTTTGTTAAACTTGAAAATTATGATGGTGTCTTAGTTAAATTCAGAGATGATACTAGTGCTAAGATTTGTGGAATAGGTTCAGTCAGTTTTGACAACAAGCATAATACTGATGATCTCTACTATGTTAAGGGTTTAAGGTATAATATATTAAGTGTTGGAAAGATGTATAGTAAAGGATATAATCTTGTATTTGAGGATGAAAGATGTGAAATCAAGAAAGGATCCAGAACAATGATTGTTGTTGGAAAGAAGTATGAAAGAAACATTTATCAACTTAAGGGTGTTGATGGACATTGCTTTATGACTTATATTAATGATAGTTGGTTATGGAACTAGAGGATGTGTCATATGAATTTCGATAACTTGGAAAGAATAAGTGTTGTGCATGCCATGAGAGATCTACTAAGGATTACAAATCATGTTAATGCTATTTGCAATAATTGTTAGTTTGGAAAGAAAATTAGAAACAAATTTAGGTTAGAGGAATAATCTACTACCAGACTATTGGATTTGATTCACACAGATCTCTATGGTCCTATAAGAGAAAAAATTATACAAGGTGGTAGGTATTTTATGGTTTTCATTTATGATTACTCTATATACACATGAGTTACTTTTCTTAGAGAAAAATCAGATGCAAATTAGAAAGATTCAAGGTATTTAAGGATATGGTTGAAAATAAAGCAAACTTGAGAATAAAATGTTTAAGGTTTGACTGAGGTGGATAATTTACCTTGAATGAGTTTAACATGTTTTGTGAAGTGCATGGGATAAAAAGGAAATTATCTGCTCCTATAAATCCTCAGCAGAATGGAGTTGTTGAAAGGAAAAACAAAACGATTCAAGAAGCTGCTAGATCAATGATTATTGAGGTAGGTCTACTAGAATTTTATTGGAGAGAATCTATTCATACTATTTTTCATGTGTTCAATCAAGTGCAAGAAAAAGATAACAATACAAAGACCCTCTATGACCTATGGTGTGGAATAATTCCTATCATCATATATTTCAAGGTATTTGGAAGAAAATGTTATTTAAGAAGTGATGAAGAAAACTTAGGGAAGTTTTATGCTAGATGTGATGAAGGTATCTTCCTTGGATACTCTAATAGAAACAAATATTACAAATGTTTCAATAAAAGGTTGAGAAATATTATAGAAAGAACAAATGTCAAGGTGGATGAAGCATTGAAGAATTCAATGAAAGTCGGTGGATATGTATCTGATGAACCTGATTGCATAGAAGTTGAATTTTTTTTTGTAGAATAAGATAAGTAGAATGAAGAAGAAGAAGCTTCGGTGGTGTCCCCAAAGATACCTAAATATGTGCAATAGAATCATTTGGAAAATTGGATCATTGGAGATAAGAGGAAGGGAGTTTTGACAAGAAGTACAATTGCTACTACTGGTGAGATAAATCTATGTCTACTTTCTGAAGTATAACTGAAGACAGTGATTGAAAAATGTAATGATGAAAATTGAATGAAAGCTATGGAAGAAGAACTTATAAATATTGAGAAGAATCAAACTTGAGAATTGGTTCCTAGACCGGTAGATAAAAATATAATTGGATCAAAATGGGTATTCAGATACAAGTTGAATGAGAATGGAGAAGTGATCAGAAATAAAGCAAGGCTTGTGTCTAAGGGCTACTCACAAGTAGAAGGTGTATAATTTTAGGAAAAAAATTCTTCAATGGCTAGGATGAAATATATTAGAATGTTTTTAGCTTTTATTGAGCTCATATATATTTTGAAGTTTATTAGATGGATTTAAAGTCTACATGGAACAACCAAAAGGATTTCGGTTGTCAGATCAATCAAATATGGTCTACAGATTGATGAAAGCTTTATATGGATTGAAGCAAGATCCTAGATCTTGGTATGGAAGGTTGGATAGATACTTGATTCAACAAGGTTTCAATAAAGGTACAACAGATAGTAATTTGTACTTCAAAATTGAAAATGAAAAGATCTTGATAGTAATTGTATATGTTGGTGAAATTATCTTTGGAGGAAATGAAACAATGTGCAAGATGTTTACTGAAGAGATGCAAAAATTATTTAAGATGTCTATGTTTGGTGAGATGAATTTCTTTCTTGGGCTACAAATTAATCAAACAAATAAAGGGATTTTTATTTTATAGTCAAAATATGTAAGAGAAATTTTGAAGAAGTTTGGGATGGATGGTTCCAAACCGGTATGCACTCATATGGTGACTTGTTGTAAATTGAGTAAAGATGATGATTCACCTAAGGCTGATCAGAGAAAATATAGATCTATGACTAGAGGATTGTTGCACTTAATTGCTACTAGATCGGATATTATGCATGCAGTTTGTCTTGTGGCTAGATTTCAAGAAGATACTAGAGAAACACATGTTGCTTTTGTTAAGAGGATATTCATATATTTGAATGATACTCTAGATTATGGCTTGTGGTATCCTAGGGATACTGAATTTACACTTAGTGCTTATACAAATGTAGATTGGGTAGGTTTTGTTAATGAGAGAAAAAGTACAAGTGGTGGTGCATTCTTTCTTAGTTGTAGATTAGTGTAATGGTTAAGTAAAAAGAAGGATTATGATTCTTTATCTACTTTTGAAGCTAAGTATATTTTTGTTGCATCTTTCTCTACACAAGTTTTATGGATGAAACAAACATTGAAAGATATCAGAGTAATGTATGATGATCTCATTTCTATCTTTTGTGATAATACAAGTGTGATTAACATTTCAAACAATCTAGTGATGCACTCAAGGACAAATAATATATCTATCAGGTATATTTTTTGAGAAAAAAGGTTATGGAGAATGAAGTAAAGCTTGATTATATACCAACAAAGGATTAGATTTCTAATATATTTATGAAGACTCTTCCTAAAGATACTTTTGAGTATCTCTGCGAGAAGTTAGGGGTTATTGCCCCTCCTTTCTTGAACTAGATGTCTATGGAGATGCAGCAGTCTGATGGGTATATGGATTTATCTTTCTTTTGGACTGATGTTTGGTGGCTACTCTCAGGGGGAGTAGGTAGTACCTTCTATGTTTGGGAGTATTCAGTACTAGTATTGGTCATGTCAAAGGGGAGATCAGTGAAATATCTTTTTCATTTTCCATTGATGTCAAAGGGGGAGAAGAGTATCATGTGAAAAATTTTATCTTCTAAGGGGGAGCAATTAAAATCATGAGAAAGTGTGTTCAAAATTGTTGTGTTGTCTTTGATGGTTTTTCACTTCATGTGTTTCCATCAATGAGAAAGGGGGAGATTGTTGCAAGTATGAAGATGTTGATGCAAGAATGAAGGTTTTGTCATTGATGTCAACTGGTTAACTAGTTATCAAATGGTTTATGTTGTCATTGATGTCTTGATAATGGTTATTTGTTTTATATGTCAAGGATATTGAGAAAATTGTCATGAAGAAAGGTTTTAGGTATTTACTGGTTGCTCTGAGTTTTGTTTTGGTATTTGCTTCTATATTCATATGGTTCAAATATGTTGATCATGGCTATTGGAAGTTTCTATATCCATATTTTGGGTCTCTGGATCATTATACAGTGCGATTTATGTTCACCAATTATGAATTGTGTTTTCAGTGTCTCTAGTTGAGGTCCGAGAGAAATGTAGTTGCTCTAAATTTCTTCTTGTTCGATTTTTATGACTTGCAATTTTGGAGATAAATTGATATGATCGTGTTGAAAATAATTTTGTTATCTAGAAATATTGGATCATGGTAAGGTTGTGTGTGCTTAATTTTTTATGTTTTTTACACTATTTTGGCCGACCTTGTGTTTAACACTACTTTTAAGTTTGTGGATGCATGATGAAGTGTGTGTTTGAATTTCCCTCATTCTAATTCCACCTTAGAATGTTTTGGCACCAACCTAATTTGAATTTTTAAATACAAATGGTGTGTGTGTGGCCAACTTTGGATATGTTTCAAGTCTGAAGATCTAGTATAAATAAAGGATGAGATATTGGTGAAAGGTGTGAAAAGAAATCAAGAAAGATAGATGCGAGATAGATGTGAAATATAGAGTGTGGTTGTACAAATCAGTGTGAAATCTAATTGGAGATTTTATGGATGTAGTGAGCTAAAGGTGCACTCTATCATTTAAGCATGTTTGCAAGTGTGTGAGAGAATTGTGGTGGAAATATCTATTGCATAGATATTTTTCTCTCTTTGTAACAAATCTCTTCTATCTTCTTTGTATCTATATGATAATGAAACCTCTGGGTGGTTAACCCTTGTTGGATAGTGAGTGTTGAAATGAAAAAGATAATTGAGTGGGGGGTGAATCAGCTATATCAAAAAATTTACTTCCAAACTTAAAATTTTCACGATTTCATTAATCTGTTATTAAGTGTAATCATGAAATAAAAATCTAACAAAAACACAACACCAAAGACACCGAATATAAATGGAAAACCCAATGAGGGAAAAACCATGGTGATGATTAACTCACAATATAGATGTAATGCAATACCAAAAATAAAGGCTCATTTCCAGAGTGCTCATTGCCTAGATACAAAGGCTCACTACCCAGATTAAGGGCTCATTACCTTAAAACACACTATCCAGAAAGGGAGGCTCACTACCTACAGAAAAATACAAATAAATAGATAAAGATACACCACTAAGAGTTACACAGTTCACAACTTGATCAGAATACTATTGCCACAATTTATTCTCCCACTTCTACTTTTCACATGTATTCAAATACTCTAAACTTGCTCAAATCAAATGATGGATGGATATTGAATTCGCTACAACTTTTCTTGCATTTATACCATCATCAACCTTCGAAAAATTTATAAGGTTGGCTATACATATCAAATTCAAACTAGGTCAGCTACTCAACATTCCTGTGGTGGATAAGAATGTGAGAGGACCAATTACATATTTAATCTAGGACCCAAAGAACATCTTGGATCACGCACATGCTTCCTTAAGTCAATGCAACATCATAATGTAATGTGTAAACACCACGTCAGCCAAACCTAATGAAAACACTAACAACCTTTGAAGTACATGCATCACCAACAATATAATCTCACACAAACAGCTCAACATGCTTCACTAGTCATTTTACCATCTCTTGGAATACATCAGATACATCTGCAACAATTTCAATAAACTTCATTCATAGAGAACACTTCACCAATCCAACCGAGACAACTAGCAAAAATACCAGAGCTTTAGAGTAGGTCTTCCAAAGCGCCAAACCACACTAAACTTTTCTTGAACATACAAACCAACACATAGGGTAATCTCCTAGATATGCAAGATCTAAATTCAAATACCAAATTATTGCAAAGACAAAGAATTTCTCCTAGTCCATAACTAGATAACATTGAAAAACTAGTTCACACACCGATGAACATAATTTTTTCTCTCCATTAAACCAAAAGCTAAAACTTGGCATATACAACCCATTAAAGCTCATGAACACACCTAAAAATCTGCATAGGCATATGTTCAACATAGAAAAAATTCGGACCACAATATCAGATCATGCACAAAACACACTTCAACCCAACTTTCATTATTTCTCAAATGTTCTCAAAATAACTTGGCAACAACTCATCCTATATAGTGTTTACATCAATGAAAACATTAACGACAACACCACCAAATACATCCATACTTGCAAAAATCTCCTCCTTTGCCATTGATGGAAACACATGATGTGAAAAACCACCAAAGACAACATACATGCTTCTTAGAAGTGACAGCCTACCAAGCATAAAATTTCCACATGCTCTCTCTCCCATAAGCATACATGATTTTTAGAAGTGACAACCTACACAAGCATACAATTTTCACATGATCTCTCTCCCCTTTGAAATCAATGGAAAAGGAAATTATTGCCATAGAAATATTTGTTCACTCCCCTTTAGGATTACATCCACATCACATACTACAACATTGCACTTCTCTACTCCCCCTGAGGAGTAGACCTTAATCATTAGTCTAGACCGAGAAGAGTCTGTCCACTGGACTGATGCACCCCCATGTGCACTTAGTTCAAAGAAGGAGGGGTAGAAACCCCTAATTTCCCTTTGAGATGCTCAAAAGTATCCTTTAGAAGGGTCTTAGTAAATATGTCTACAAATTTTTCCTTGGTAGGTACATATTCAAGTCCGACTTCATTCTATAATACCTTCTCCCTCAAGTAGTGATACTCGATAGATATGTGCTTTGTTCTAGAATGCATCACCGAATTCTTCGAAATGTTTATAGCACTTGTATTATCAAAAAATATAGAAGTAGGCTCATCACAAACCACATGTATGTCCAACAAGGTTTACTTCATCCACACAACTTGTGTACAATAGGATGCTACTGCAATATACTCTGCTTTTGTAGTGGATAAAGAAAATGAATCATATTTCTTGCTCAACCATGCAACTAATCTTCCTCCAAGAAATAATGCACAACCAATAGTGCTCTTCCGACCATCTACACATCCAACCCAATCAACATCAGTGTAGACATTGAAGGTGAAATCATTATTCTTCGGATACAATAGCCCATAGTTTGGAGATCCTTTAAGATATTTGAATATCCTCTTCATAGCTTTAGCATGTACTTCCTTTGGTTTTGCTTGAAATATTGCAACCAAACATACAACATGCATGATGAAAAATCTAGTAGCAGTAAGATACAACAATCCACCAATCATGGATATGTGCATCGTCTGATCAACTTTAGTATATTCCTCATCCTTATTCAACTTACAACCAGTTACCATAGGGGTACAAACCGTTTTAGAGTCATCCATTCTGAACTTCTTCAATAATTCCTTAACATACTTAGATTGTGAAATGAATATCCCTTTTTTACTTTGGTTAACTTGAATTCCAAGGAGGAAATTCAATTCACCAATCATAGACATTTCAAATTATTTTTGTATCTCTTCAGCAAACTTCTTACACATACCTTCATTTCCACCAAAAATGATATCATCAACATACACCACAATTATCAACATCTTACCTTTGTCAACCTTGAAGTAAAGATTGATGTCTTCGGACCCTTTGTTGAATCCATATTTTGTCAATTATTTATCCAACCTAGCATATCAAGCTTTGGCATTTCAGTCCATATAATGCTTTCTTTAACTTACAAACCATGTTCGGTTTATCTGATAGTGAAAAACCTTCTAGTTTCTCCATATATACTTCTTCTTCCACTTCTCCATTCAGAAATATAGAGTTGACATCCATCTGATATACCTTGAAGTCTTTATGAGCTCAAAATACCAAGAAAATTTGAATGGCCTCCATTATTTCTATAGGTGCAAAATTTTCTTCAAAATCTATTCCTTCAACCTGTGAGTATCCTTTATATACCGGTCTTTCTTTATTCCTAACCACTTCACCATCCTCATTCAATTTTTTTCTGAATACCCATTTCAAACCAATTACATTCTTATTTGTAGGTCTAGGGACTAGTTCCCAAGTCTTATTCTTTTCTATTTGTTGTAATTCCTCTTCCATTGCTTTCATCAAAATTTCATCATTACATGCTTCATTCACAGTCTTAGGTTCAATCTTAGAAAGTAAACACAAGTTTACCTCAACCACTTTGCTTCTTGTCTTCACTCCTTCACTTTTGTCTCCAATTATCTATTCCTCTAGATGATATCTCTAAACATATTTAGGAGTCTTAGGTGCAGTTTCCAATATTTCTTCTTCTTCTTCTTCACTTTTTTCTTTATCTTCCCTTTTCTTCTTCATGTACTTTCTCATAGATAGGCTCATTAGTTTCAACTTCAGTTCTCTCCACTATTCTATGCATAGCTTCATCAACCTTCACAATAGTACATTCAATTATTTTTCTCAGCCTCTTATTAAAACATCTATAATCCTTGCTAGTAGTAGAATATCCAACAAATACTCCTTCATCACATCTAGCATCAAATTTTCCAAAATTTTCTTCATCTCTTCTAATGTAACATCTACTACCAAATAACTTAAATTATTTCACAGTAGGAGCCTTACTAGTCCATAACTCATAAGGATTCTTAGTGTTGTTACCTCTGATTTGAACTTTGTTAAGAATATAAACAATAGTGTGTATAACTTCTCTCGAGTACACATCAGGAAGATTTGATCCTTTCATCACAGTTCTGGCAACTTCTTGAATATTTCGGTTATTTCTTTCTACAACTCCATTTTGTTGAGGGGTTCTAAGAGTATAAATATGTCTTTTTATGTCATGCTCTTCATAAAATGCATTGAACTCACGGGATGTAAACTCTCCAACTCTATTAGATCTTAAGCATGTAATTCTTAAATTTGGCTCATTTTCTACTCTTGCCTTAAACACCTTGAATCTATCAAGATCCTGAGACTTTTCTCTAAGAAATGTAACCCATGTCATCCTAGAGTAGTCATCAATTAAAAACATAAAGTACATGTCACCATTCAGGCTACCTCTTCTTGGAGGACCATAGAGGTCTGTATGAATTAATTCAAACATTTCGATAGAAGATTGATCTTTTCCTTCAATTTTTTTTCTTGTTTTCTTTCCCATCTAACAAGTTTTGTAGTTTGAATTACAAGGCTTTGTGATTCTAGGCAGATCTCTCCAACTTCTCTAGAACTTATTTTAGCTAGGTTATCAAAATTCACATGTTTCATCCTCCGGCGCTAGAGCCAACTTCCACTAATCTAAGAAACAAAACACTAACCATTACCAGCTTTAAGTTGATAGATGTTTCTGTGAGTTCTTTTTCTAGCTGCTACCATAGTTCTAGATCCTTTCTTGATCTCACAAGTGTTATCCTAAAACACAAGCTTAAAAACTTTGTTGCACATTTTTCCAGCACTTAAGAGATTATGTCTTAAACCCTTTACATAGTAAACATTGTCAATATTATGTTTTCCATCAAAGCTATTTTTTCCTTTCAAACAATCTTAGCACCAGAGTCATCTCCAAACATGACTATACATCCATCATACTTCTCAGGTTTAGTAAAATTACTCTTATCTCCATTCATATGATTTGAACATCCATTGTCAATTACCCAAAATTATTCATCTTGTATGGCATGAAAATCACCCACCACAATACCTTTTTCTTCATTCTTTTTGTTCTTCAAACTAGATTCCTTTGCATACTTCTTTTCCAAGGCTAGAAACAAGCATTCATATTTATCTTCCTCATAGTCAAATTCATCATCAAAAATCCCTGCATATTCCTTGACATAATACAACTTCTTGAACTTCCTATCCTCTTATCCTTGTATTTATTGTTATTACCATTCTTATTCTTCTTTTGTGTAGCTCTATTAGGACATATTGATGCATAATGACCAATATTTCCACAACTAAAACACTTAAAAGGAAACTTGCCTTTGTATTTACTTGTACCTTTCTTCAATATCCTTGTGAAATTTTCTTCTAGATATTTTGTATCATCATCATTTGGATCATCTTCTATCTTCATTGATTTAAAGGTTGTTTCAGTCTTCTCCTTATCTCTTGCACATTTTCTCATCTCAAATGCAGTCAAGACTCCAAATAGATGTTCCTTAGTAAATGTCTTTGGATCATACTGTTCTTCAAGAGAAGATAATTTGTCATTGTAATTGTCTGGCAAGGTCATCAAGATCTTTTAAATTATATCTTCATCCTTCATGGTACCACCTTGATTCTTGATTTCAGTTTCTATAGTCTCGACTCTCTGATAATAACTTGCAATGTCTTATCCTTCTTCCATTCTCAAGTTCTCAAATTTTTGCTTAGCAGTTAATCTCCTTGACAACTCTACTCTCTCATTTCCTTCACATATGTCTTTCAATTTTATCCACATTTCATTTTCTATAGCCATAGAAATAAATTTATCTCTTTCATTTTTAGATAAACCACTACAGATAGAAAAAATCACTCTTTCATTCTCTTCAAAAGCTACAACCTCATCAAAAAAGGAAGGACTGACTATTGGAATCACATACTTCATCTTGAAAACTTTCTAGGTATTAAAACTAAGTGAAATCAAATAACTTCTCATCTATTATTTCCAGTCACTAAAATAATCTCCATCAAACAAAGGAATCTACAACTTGTGGGCCATCTGATTTACCTTAAGTGGTTAATCTTTTCACCAAGGAACCAAAGATCTGATACCAATTGTTGAAATAGACAAGATAACTGAGAGGGGGGGGGGGGGTGAATTAGTTGTATCAAAAACTTTACTTCCAAACTTAAACTTTTCACTTTATCATTAATTTTTTATTAAGTGTAATGATGAAATGCAAATAACATAAACACAACACCAGAGACACCAGATTTATGTAGAAAACTCAATGAGGGAAAAACCACGATGAGGATTAACTCACAATATAGATGTAATGCAATACCAAAAACAAAGGTTTATTGTCAGAGGGCTCACTGCCAAGATACAAAGGCTCACTACCCAGATTAAGGGCTCATTGTCCAGAAAGGGAGGCTCACTGCCTATAGAAAAATACAAAGAAATAGATAAAGATCCACCACTAAGAGTTACACACACTTCACAACTTGATCAAAATTTTATTGCCACAATTTTCTCTTCCACTTCTTATTTTTGCACTTATTCACACACTTTGCACTTGCTTGAATCAAATGATGGATGGATATTGAATTCACTACAACTTGTCTTGCATTTATAACATCATCAACCTTAGAAACATTCATAAGGTCAACTATACAATTCAAATTCAAACTAGGTTGGCTACTCAACATTCCCACGATGGTTAAGAATGTGAGAGGACTAATTACATATTTAATTTAGGACCCAAACAACATCTTGGATCACACACACTTCCTTAAGTCGATGTGTTGGTGTTTTAAAGTACAACCCAGCTAGGATTTGTAATTCTCTAAGAGGTAGCCAACATCTATATTAAAGAACCACAAAGGCTAGTGGCCAACTGACAAGATTGAGTCAAAGACTGACATCTCCTACACTTTTGGCTCTATAGGACCAAGGTGGGTAAACCAATACAATTCCCAAAACTTAATTCACTCTTACACCGACATTGCTTTAGAAAGCAGATAATTCCCAATGAAAATACACTAAGGGAAGCATTGACAACTTCAAACTTGTCTAAATTCTTAGTAACTCAACCCTCTCACAACCATTAGAAAGTAGGATAAACAACAAACTAAATAGTAATAATAGGAATTATTTTTCATTTAAATTTGTTTATGAGATGCACAAAACTAAAAAGTAGATCAGTGCCAATTCTGGGCCATGGAGTCAAACACATAAATGCATTCCCCAACAAACATACTTCAACCAGTGGATTTAAATTGTTGATTCTTTGCATCAAATGCTAGTGTCTTGCACCAATAATCCCTCTCTTATTATCAATTAAATTCTCCTTATCAAATCCCATCTGCACACCTGAAATCACAATCACCTACTCAAAGCATTTTAACCATTTCTTTGAAATAGAACAATGAACGGACCAAACAATCTCATGAAATTTGAGATGATAAACTCAAAGACATTTTGTATTATTGAATTTATATGACTAAAAGTGTACAAATATGGAGACAATATGAAGACATTCATGAATGTGTAAACTCCTTCATGATGTTATTTGCATAAATTGGTTGTATTTGCTCATGAATTCAGAAAATTACAGCTTACAAACTCAAGAAATAACTCATAATTTATAATTCTCTATCTACCCAGCCCAATACCAAAAAAATCAAAACCTCTTTCAATGAGAGAATAAGAGAATATATATAAAAATAGAAGCAAGCAGGAGAAACCCTAAACTTGATCTGAAAATTCCATCTAGAAGCTTCATTCACTGTTGATCAAACTGAAAATAATATCTCATCTTCCTTCCTTTGCAACAACAAACTTATTCCCTCAAGACTGCCTCTACTCATCATTGTCTTGTAACTTAAAATGTGCCCACATGGAGAATCTCAATCATTTACCCAATTGCTGGAAAAACCTCTTTCCCATGCAAAATTTTGTTTCAGCTCTCTTTACTTGCTGCACATTATATTTCAACAAATATTAAATTTTTGCAACTTCAATATTTATCCCTTTTGACTTTATTTCAATTCCCCAGCAAAGAGAATGTTCCACATTGAAATGATCCAAAATGATAAAATGAATATAAAATCCACTTTACATTTATCAAAGTCTCATAAATTTAATAAATTTTCTCACATCTCTCCCAGTAAATAAAAAAAATTGCATAGTGAATACTTATTCACTTTATACAATCTCTCCTATGAAAATTTCACTTATCTTGCAACCCATCTTGAGCAATTAAAATTCCCAAATAGTGAATATTTAATTCACTCTCCATTTAATAATTTTACCCCATGGATAAAAACACTCCACCTTCCTCATTCATTTTGTATTATAAAATTTGCCTAGGTAAATAAAATATTCACCCACACCACATTTGACCCTCACCGTTATTTAAAATACTTGGCCACAATATTTGGAAACATTGTAAAATTTCATCAGGCCTCATATTTGAATAAAGTATCTTTGAATAATACTTTATTTTACACATAAAAGTGAAAACCATATTTTACCTATGCATGAAACATCACTTGGGCCCACCATTTATATTTTCCCCTGAACAATTAATTTTGAATGTTTTTCTTCCTTTTAAAGATTTTTTTAAAAAGTCATTGGGCCCTTTATGTGCCTCGTATACCTCACACATTTTTAATGACATCATGTTTTA
The DNA here is from genome assembly GCA_007115665.2 of Sequoiadendron giganteum. NCBI lineage: Eukaryota > Viridiplantae > Streptophyta > Pinopsida > Cupressales > Cupressaceae > Sequoiadendron > Sequoiadendron giganteum. Next base: position 280,362,569 of record CM021107.1, on the reverse strand, counting down.
TCATGTGAGGCATGTGAGGTTTTCCCTAATTTCATATTTTGTCTGGTTGAGCTCCCATGCTCTGCATTTGGTCGTCATTGCCTCTCCATCGAGCCTCCATCATCTCTCTAGTGCTCACACCCCAAGCTTGTGGCCAACGCACCTCATTCCTGGTATTCACCTCACATGGCGCAGGCCTCTCCTTGGCTCTATTCACTTCTGATCTATGCGTACCCTTCATTGTCATGCCTAAAAATTTGGTCTTCTCCTTGTTTGGTGTGGGCCGCTTCTTATATTTTGGTGAATCCTTTCCCAAGCCCACACACTCTCCTTTATGCTTTGATGGATTTCCATCCTTTCCTCCAATGCACACCCCTACTTGAAATTTTCTAATGCCTTATCAACAAATGCATTTTGTGCATACCCTGCACTATGATGGTGCCTCCCTCTCGGCTCCATGCACTAGTTTTCCTCTAGTGGCTACACATAACCTCTTCCAATGCTCCCTATGGCCAGCACATCTCCATGCATGCCTCTGCTTCCACTTGCTAGTTGCATTTTTTTTAAATTTACTAAGGTCTCACTTCAATGATCTTAGTTTGGTGCAAATTCAAAATTTGATGCTCCCATGAATCTCCATCGAGCCTACATCTGGAAATTACATTTTCTTGAAAAGTCTATGAGGTCTATCAAGAAACCCATACACCAATCCTTAAGAACGTTCAACCAGTGTAGTGGAAAATGAGAGTTCCTTATTTAAAAGTTCATGTGTCGTGTCCCTTGGGCTATCTCCATTTTTAGAGCCCATCCTTCCCCACACCTGCACACCATGCACTGATGGCTCTCATTTCAAAATACAAGTAATCTACAATAGCATACCATGAGACCACATTAATGTGGGTATTCATTTACAAACAATTCACACACCTCTCCTCCAGGTCGTGCCCCTCATTTTGCAGCATGGGCCTCTTGAATCTTCACATTATTTCTTTTGCTTGGAATCCTTTATCCACTTTCAAAATAGTTGATAACATGAACGATGGAAACTGTTGGTGCAGCCTATATTCCATTTACACATTGTTGCCTTTTATTTAATACTTTTTAAAGACGATTAGTTGAAATAGGGTAGAATGAAAACCCAATTTACCATTCTTATCCTTGGGTGAAAATAATTCAATCTCCACACTAGACCATATCCTTACCTGCTCATGACTCAATAATTTCAATTGATGTTCCTTTTGTTGACACCTTTCTCAATGAAAACTATCACTGCTTTGGTAATGATGATTTGAAACTACAATGCTTTGCATATCCATTCTTTGTACTGCAATTTAAAAATTCTTATTGTGAGAAATTTAGCATATTACTACACTTCATTAGCCCCTTTATGATAACATTTTTTTCGGTAATTTCTTAAGGTTTTGTACTTGGGTATTGAGATAATCAAGACCCGATATTTTCATAGGCTTACTTATTGTTTCAGACATGTCACTTTCCATCAAAGGGATTGCCACTCTTGAGAAAAACTTTCCAATGTATGTAGTTTCTCAAACAATTTAATAAGATTAGATAGATTTGTGACTTTGTCTTACGGGAAACCAAGTGAGACACCACTCTATATCACATTTTCTTTCCATACCATCATACTTTTGTAGCTTAAGCAGAGAATAGCACTTGTTAGTGATTATTTGAGGGACTATAAAGATGAGTAACTCTGTGAAATGCAACATTTTCACCTTTACTTATGCAAAGCATGTTGGGTCCCCATGTGGGCCCGGCTAAAAAAAAAATTGTTTTCAAACAATTTTTATATTCAAACGATTTGACATTGCCTTTTGAATACTTTTGAAGGTGAAAAAAAAAACTGGGTCTTCATCAAAACTCTCTTTCAGGCACTTTTACAAAATGGTGAAAACTAGCCAAGTGGGCTCAGGAATCGGCCTAGGAAACTGCTCAAATGACCTCATGAAGAAATGAGAACTTACAGACATGTAGACATTTGATATGAGAATACAATGCAATAAATGACTTGAAAAAAGGAAACCCGAGGAACCGGATATTAATCGGCAAATTTTCCCAATTAAACTTTTCTAAAACAACGGTTGTTCTGAACAAATTAAAACTCATTCAACTGCCAATTTATAAAACTAGTGAATCAACTCCTAGCAAGCTGCCATCAGACATGTAAGTTCATTAACATATCCTTAGCATGTGTGCAAAAGTAATTTATTTGAAACATAGCTAATCAAAAGTTATTAACGGTCAAAGTTGGCCACTCTGAAAAGCTGTCAGGAATGCAGATGTGAAACTGAACAAACTGCATTTGGTTTCGATCTGCTAAAAATAGCAAATCAGATCACGAGGCTCTAAAAATTGACACCCAAGATCATTTAGGTATGGAGAACACATAACAACATTCATTTTTTCATGACAATTAGCTGGTTGTGAAATCCAATCTCAAACAAGAGGTTGTTTCACAAAACCGACAATCTACAAAAAACAAAATAGTGTCAAAACCCTCCAGCTTCAGTTTTTTAAACTCTATCAAAACTCATCATGGGAAGCTAAAAAATGACACATACGTTCACATATGTCAACTAAATATTTCTGCAAATGGGTTTTGCATGACAATTAATAGGCTTCAAAATATAATCCTCCAAAGTGGGTCACTTAGAGTGATTCATCAAGTGCACTTCTAAAAGTGTAAAGACAATTTTTTTGAAATAGGCATCTCAAATTTGTAAAATTTGAGAGTGCCATCACATTTAAAAAGCATAATGTAATGTGTAAACACTAGGTCGGCCAAACCTAATGAAAACACCAACAACTTTTGAAGTACATGCACCACTAACAAGATAATCTCATGTGAAAACTCAACACACTTCACCAATCATTTTACCATGTCTAGGAATACCTCAGATACATCCGCAAAAAATTCAACAAACTTCATTCGTAGAGAACACTTCACCAATCCAATAGGGACAACCAACAAAAATATCAGAGCTCTGGAGCAAGTCTTCCAAAGTGCCAAATCACACTAAACTTTTCTCAAACATAGAAACCAACACAAAGAGTAATCTCCTAGATTCACAAGATCTGAAACCAAATACCAGAGGTCTGTGGAGCCAAAACATTTCTCCCAGTCCATAACTAGATAACATTGGCAAACCAGTTCACACACTGGGGAACATAAATTTTTCTTTCCATCAAACTAGAAGCTGAAACTCGAAATATACAATCCATTAAATCTCATGAACACACTTGCAGATCCACACAGGCATAGGGTCAACACAGAAGAAATGCAGACCACAATACTGGATCATGCACATAACACACTTCAATTTAGCTTTCATTATTTGTCAAATTTTCTAAAAAGAACTTGGCAGCAACTCAACTTGTACAATGTTGACATCAATGACAATAGTAATGAAAAAACCACCAAATACATCCATACTTGCAATAGTGAGTCCTGATCTAAACAATGAGGCTTCTCTAGCTATGAGCCTTTGTATTTGGTTTTGATATTCTCTATACTATGAGCTAATCCTCAATGTGGTTTTTCCCTTGTTGGTTTTTCCACATAAATCTAGTGTTGTTGTGTGTGTGATTTTTCCTTCTTTCAATTTCTACATTTTCACTTAATGATTAATCATATTAGCAAAATAAAGGGTTTGTGAATGATAATTTAATTAATCTCTGGTGAATGCTATAATGGAAAAGTTTATTACAACTAATTCACCCCTCTCTCAGTCATCTTGTTCAAAAACCTCCTAAGATCTCCATTATCAAGGTTTTATTCAAGGGTTTTTTGAGTGGTAACATATCTTTTTTCATTCTTCATTCCCCCTTTCATTTATTATTTCAATTCAAGGTTTGATTACCAAAATACGGTTTGACCAAGGCAAACCCCTATTCACCCAAAACCAAACATTTTCACTCTTGTATGTGTGATTTAAGATTTAGATTGAAGAAGACTTCAAGACCTTTTGAAGTGCAAGATTTACAAAGTTTTAAAAGTTATAAAAATTGTAAAAATTGTTGTCATCTAACGGAAACTAAGATCCCGAAGTCATTTCCAACATTTCAACTATGAAACCTGGGAAAATTAAAAGATCTAGATCTGCATCAGAGGCTCCTAAAATTTATATAAAAATCTTGCACTTGGACCCATTCACCCATGGGCGAATGAGTCCCATATCTACTTCTCAAAAGAACTTTTGGTGACTGGTAAACATGTTTCTACCCTTCTTAGATCCACAATCTATTTTATAGCTACACAAGTATTGAGTTTAATATTGTTGTTTCAAGTGTTAGATTGCATTTTGGTGTTGATTTTCTGATTTTTCAGTTTTTCTCCCCAAAGTGTTCTTTGACCTTGACCCTCATCCTTCAAGCATAAGAAAACATGAATATTCTCACTTTGATTTGATTCACATAAGGTTTGATAAGTGATTCATTGTGTGGATCTTATTTCGTAATGAAATAATGAGAAATAGGTCCCTTATCATATCATATTTTCACCCCATTTTAAAAAACCTATTTTTCAACCTTTCACTTTGATTGTGAAATTAAAATACCTTAATTTTTTTGATTGATTTGTAGAGCAACAAATAAATTCATCCCCCCAAACATAGACATTTCAAACTCTTTTTGCATTTCTTCTACAAACTTCTTACACATAGCTTCATTGCCTCCAAATATTATGTCATGAACATATATAACCATAATCAAGATTTGATCTTTTTCAACTTTAAAGTAAATATTTCTATCTACGATACCATTATTGAATCCTTGTTGTATCAAATACCTATCCAACCTTGCATACCAAGCTCTAGGAGATTCCTTCAATCCACACAAGGCTTTCTTTAATCTACATACCATATGTGGCTTATCTAATAATTGGAATCCTTTTGGTTGTTCTATGTATACCTCTTCTATAAATTCTCCATTCAAGAAAATGGACTTCACATCCATTTGATCAACAAATATTCATTCATAGCCTTGATCCAATATTCATCTTTGCATGCCTTAATCACTATTTTAGGTTCAAATTTAAAAAGTAAACATAGATTTACCTATTCTTCAAAAAATTTCCTTCTTGTCAGTATACATCTTCTCTTATCTCCAATGATTTGTTCTTAAGAATGATTCTTCTATACATACTTCAGAGTTTTAGGAGTCTTTTTCAAAGCTTCTTCCTCTTCAATTTGTACTTCTTTTTCTTTATCTTTTTCTATAACTTATTTACAACAAGATTCATCAAGTTCATATGAATCTATCATTATTGAATTCTTTTGTAAATCTTCATCAACCTTGACACTTGCACTCTCAACAATCTTTCTCAATCTCTTGCTGTAGAATTAGTAAGCTTTGCTTCTAGTATAGTATCCAAGGAGGATACATTCATCAGACCTAGCATCAAAATTTCCTAAATTTTCTTCATCTCTTCTAATATAAAATTTTCTTCCAAAAAATTTGAAGTACTTGACAGTAGGAATCCTTCCATACCATAGCTCATAGGGAGTGTTTGTATTATTTTCTCTTGCTTGAAATCTATTAAATATATAAATTTCAGTATGCATTTCTTTTCTCTAGTAGACTTCTAGTAAATTTACTTCTTTCATCATTGTTCTTGCAACTTCTTGAACATTCCTATTATTTCTTTCAACTACTCCATTCTGCTAAGGATTCATAGGGGTAGACAAGTGCCTATTTATGCCATGATTCTCACAAAATATGTTAAACTCATTGGAAGTGAAATATACACCTCTATTAGACCTCAAAAATTTGATTTTCATGTCCATTTCATTCTCAACCATAACTTTGAATGATGTAAAATTGTATAGGGCTTCTAATTTTTCTTTGAGAAAAGTAACCCATTTCATTCTAGAATAATTGTCAATTAACAACATGAAATACCTGTCACCTTGAAGAATTCTTACTCTTTTATGGCCACACAAATTTATATGTACTAGTTTTAGTAATCCGATAGTAGATTTTTCTTTGACTTTGAAGCTTCTTCTTGCTTTCTTTCCCATTTGACACTTTTTACAGACAACATTGATAGGTTTTGTAATATTTGGAAGATCTCTCACATCTTAAACTGAATTTATTCTTACTAGGTTATCCAAAAAATTGTGACACATCCTCTTGTGTCATAACTATATTTCATTAATCTAAGTCATAAAGCAGTGACCATCAACACCCTTGAGTTGATAAACATTTCCATCTATTATTCTTCTAGAAAAAAAATAGTTTCAAATCCTTTTCTAATCTCACATCCATCATTCATAAACATAAGATTGTATCATTTTCTACACACTTATCTAACACTCAAGAGGTTATGCCTCAAACCCTTAACATAGTAGACATCATTAGAATTATGCTTGCCATCAAAATTGATAGAAAATTTTCCACATATCTTAGCAGATGTATCATCACCAAATCTAACACATCCTTCATCATATATTTCAAGTTTAACAAAATTACTCTTGTCATCAGTCATATGATTAGAGAATCCATTTTCAACGATCTAGTATTTCTTCTCCTATCTAGCATGAAATTCAGATACCAAAGTACCTTCGGTCTTATCCTTAGTCTCTAGAGGACTTTCCTTCTCACATCTCTCAAAGTTAGTAGAAATAGTTTTATCTTTTAAAGCCATGAACAAGCATTCACCATCATCATCATCATCTCCATAATCGGATTCATCATCAAAAATAATTGCATCTTCTCTAATATAATAGATTTTCTTAATCATGTCTTACCTTTGTTCTCCTTATTTTTGTTATTCAAAGCTCTATTTGGACATATTGAACCATAATGACCTATATTTCCATAACTAGAACATTTGAAAGGAAACTTATATTTTACTTACCAATAACCTTCTTCATTCTCCTTACACATTTATCTTCTATATCATCAAGATTCTACTGATTCTATTCCTTGTTCTCCTATGATTTTCCTACCTTAAAAACAGTCTCAATTTTTGCACCACTATTTGTAACATTTTCATCTTCAGACATCCTCAAGTTATCAAACAAGATATTTAGATTCCACATCTTGACTTATTTTAACTTATTATCTCCTTCATAAATGATTTCTAACTTTACCCAAATATCTCTAGTTGTTTCTCAGACTCATCACTTTCATTAATTCAAATTTAGTAAGACCGTTTAAGAGAGCATACCTTTGTTTACCATTTCTTTCATAGGATTTGATCTCATTAGTAGTACCTAGACCATTTACAGGTTCAATGTATCCATTCTTAATAGACTTCTAGAAATCAAATCCAAGATAAACTAAAAAAAATTCCATCCTTGTCTTCCATAATGCATAATCAATTCCATCAAACACATGGATCTCTTTCTTGTGTGTCATCCAAGATCTACCTCAAGTGGTTAAGCTTTATTCCAAGAAACTTAGATCTAATACCAATTATTGAATGGACAAGAAAACTGAGAGGAGGGGTGAATCAATTATACCTTAAAGATTCAAAACCATCAAAAGCATTCAGATCCACATTCATTCAATTAAACCTTAATCTTTTATAATGATTTAACATGAAAACAAAATAATTGAAACTAAATCAAATCAATGCCATGCATAAGAGAACACTACATTTACATGGAAAATCCAAGATGGGAAAACCACAATGAGAATTAGCTCACAATATAAAATAATATCAACACTGAATATAAAGGACTCACTACCCAAAGAGAGAAAGGCTCACTACCGAAATATAAAAGAAGATAGAGAAGAGAGTTACTCAGAGAAATCCATCTCAATGTAATGGAGGGGTGATCCCACAATACTAGTTTATAATTTTCTTCATGAAGGAAAATTGCAAAAAATCTCCCAAAGACAAAAATTTGGGTTTGATCAAACATGTAGGTTCGTACGAACCAATAAAAGGGTTCACTTGAACCCCCTAGTTTGAGTGAAGCCCTTTCTGATGCCAAAGTCACTCGAACCCATTTTGGCACCTTTTTTTCAATGATCACAAATGAAAATTGAAAAAAATGGGGGTTTGAGAGAACCCCCCTTCACTCAAAGGGTCAAGGGGGGTTCGCTCGAAGGGGGATTCGCTTGAACCCCCCTTTTTTCCCTTCTCCCCATCCTTTCTCATTTTATTTCAGAATTCTTTGTTTCTAGGCTCAGCTTGAGGATGAAAATAGAGGCAACTTCATAGACCCAATTGGATGATGGTGGTCCTTGGAATGAGTTATGCATCAAATATAATTTTAATATATTTTGGTTTTATTAAGTTTTTTTTAGTTTAATTAAACATAGGGTTTTCAATGAAAAATCGAGCTCTCTATTTTGCACATTTGGAAAAATAGTAGATTATCAAAAAAAAGAAAAAAAATTTCGTGCTAGATATTGTTTTCCTTGATCCAGCAAAAAAAAATAATTTTGATACATACAAAAAAAATTATGTTGTATGCGGTCCACCTATGTCTAAATTGTAATTGGTTTGACTTCAAAACTTAATTAAGAAAAAATTATTCAATAAAAAACACTATGAAACCAAATGAAAGTACTAGATATCATAGTTATAAATCTAATTCAAAAAAAAAAAATTATCCTTCATAGAATTTTTTTTTATGTTGTTTACGGTAAACATCACTCTTTAAAAATGGTGTTTATTGTTAAAAACTAGTTTTTGAAGGAGATGGAAAAAGAAATGCAATTTGATTCCAATTTTATTTAAAAATATATTTATAATCTACAGACAAAATGTTACAAATCACTAGTTTGCACCATCTTAAAATTCCTCATTGTTTAGCACTATAGGTGCTCGAAAGTGAATATTTAGTTAAAAAAAAATAGTTAATGTCCAGTTTGGCCAAAAAGTGTAAACCACTATTGTGGGATCACCCAAAGGAATCCACCACAATATCACCAACACCTTTGTAGTCTCTCTATAGAATTGTAGACACCTTCTACTCACTACATACAATAGTCTAACACATGAAAGCTCACACTGAACTTCTTAAATTCACACTACACTTTGCAATTCACATTATTTGTATCATACTTGTAGATATATTTGCATCTCTCAACAACTCAACTCATATTTATATCATCTTCAACTTTGAAAATATTCTCCAATGTTGGATATGCACCTCAATTGCAAAAATTAAAATTAGGTCAACCCCAAAACATTACCACAGTGGAGAGTAATGAAGATGGACCACAATACACCTTATCTAGGACCTAAATCCACTCATACATGCCACACCATGCTTCCAAAAAAATTTCAAGTAGGGTAAACACCTAGGCTGGTCATTACCCATGTAAACACCATTAAAATTTTAAGTACATGCTTCCTTTGATCCAATAAAAAATTGCATACAACAAATGTCACCTGAACACAATACACAAATACCCTAAAATCCAACAAACTCCTTAGAAAAACTTTCACTTGAAGAATGTACACACCCAATACACTCAAACAACTTTGCCATATATTGTACTGACTTTTGAAGCACCAAACCTCAAAAAAAATTGACTGAAGAAAGATACAAAAACTATCAACACACCTTTCAATCTAGAAAACCTAAAACACAACTATAAAGAAATGTGGAGCAATAAAATTTATCCTAGACACCTCTACAATACACGATTGACACACTATTGAACATAACTTCTTCTGCACAACAATCTAGCACATCAAATTTTGAATACAACACCTTTGAAAACCTTTGATCATCATATCTGAAACACATAGGTAGATATTCAACCTATAAGAAACACATAGCAACACCAAAATACTACTCTGCAATCCAGAACAACATTGCAATTAATTGTTTCCTCTTTTTATCATTTTTTCTCAAAAGCACTTGGAAATCAAGCACAAAAAACACATCCTCATAATCTTCATCACTTTATCAACCCTATATCCATAGATAGAAGCTTAGAAAATTAACCATAGAGGTCCACATGAGTAGCTTACTAATAACAACATAATGAAATGAATCAAAGCATCATCAATGAAAACAACATAGACAATACCTGTAGTGTAGAAAAACAAACCTAATGTCACCTTGATCTAGTGTTGTAATATTTTTTACACATTCACATTAGATTTAGGGCCCTTTTAAGCTAAATAGACATAAATTTTCCTTAATTTAGTGTTGTAAAGTGTATTTATTTACACCTTCACATTAAGTTTTGGGCCCTTGCAAACTAAATGGACTTAAAGGTGCCTTATTCAAGGTGTTGTAAACTTTATCCTAACAATTTCAAACTAATCTAGGAATTTATTAATAAATTGGGATTTTTTATGCCTTATTTGGCCTTATTTTGCATCCACAAGCCTTAATTAATGCATCCTTTCGAGAATAATCCTAACATATATCAAATGACCAATCATAAATTAATTATTTTGGACTTTGTGGTACAAATTTAGTGTTCTAGGGCTCATACTCCACCTTGGGCATATGAATGCCACCTAAGTTTTGGGGCCCCAATCTAGATTTCACATTAATCTAAGAATTTCTTGAAAAATGTGTCCCAAAGCCTAGCCTAATGGGACTCATACGCCACTTTTGGCATCTAAGGCCCATGTGGCTTAAACATAAATTAAGGTCAAATTCTTGGTGGTATTTTATTCTCCTAGATCAGATGTTGGCTTGTAGTGTTGTAATTTTAGGAAATTTGGCATAAACAAGTATAAATACAAGGTTATTTCACTCATTTTCAACCAAGAATTTGAAGAGAGAATTCCTAATAAATTTTATGTGATTAAAAGTCTTCACAAGAGTATTCAAGGAAATTCAAGAGTATTTTTAAAGCATTCAAAGGAAAATTTCTTCATCATTTGTTGGAGAAATTCAAGATCCATCATCATGTCAAAAATATAGTGCATCAAGCATGTTGTTGAGCTAATGTTGTTGATGTAGCATTGAAGATCCATTTGCAAGAATTGTTTCACTTCCAATTTGAGATCAAAATCTACATTCTTCATGGAAACTTCATGTTAGTTTGCATATTTATATTCCAAGACAACATTCAAGGTATCATCATTCCATGTTTCATGTTTCATGCCCTTATTTCATTGTTTCATCATTTGGTTTAATTACCTAATTGGGGTTCGACCAAGGAAAACCCCTATTACCTAACAAAACAACACTTTTTATCTCTCTTTGTGTGATTACAGGTTTATAGGTTGAAGAAAAAGTTGATTTGAAGCCTTCAAAAGTATCAAGATTGCAAATTTATACAGGTTTCAAAATTTGTCATGTGAATTTGTTAAGGCTCACAGAAACTCGGATCTAGAGCAAGATATCAAACCTATCTACATGAAACCAGTGGGTAAAGGCTTATTTGATCCATCTTCAGAGGCTCACAAAGTTTCACTTCAGAATTCTACTCTTGGGACACTTTGTGAAAAAATGAGGTAGATATGCCACTTGTGGCGTATGAGTCCCAGTATACCTATTTTTGGGTAATTTTTATAGATCCTGATTTAGTGGTTCTAGATTCTTGTTTCTATCCAGAAACCCTAGTCTGGGACCGATACACCCAAACTGATGTATGAGTCCCAACGGGCATTAAACAACAAGATTATAGGGTTTTGAAGCTTATTCTAACCTCATCCTTCTTCCAAGTGCACTTCTATACTTTCTCAATCTTTTATTTTGCATTTCAATTTCATTTTCTAGGTCATTTAGTTAGGTTTTGCATGGTACTTTTCCTATTACATTCATTTCTTGTCTTTCCAAGCCCTATCTTGGTGGTGAACCCTCTTATTGTCTTTAATCATGCCCTAGGATACCCCTATTGTAGATCACTTTCTCCCATTCCATACTTGGATTGAGATCGCTTGGGTTTCCTTGAATGATATTTGGAAAAAAGTGTTGATATATTTCCCAAAAATAGGTAGATATTCAACCTAGAAGAAATGCAAAGCAACACCAAAATACTACTATGCAACCCAAAACAACACTGCAACTCATTGTTTCCTCCTTTATCAAATTTTCTCAAAATAACTTGGAAATCAAGCACCACAAACACATCCTCATCAATTTCATCACTTTCTCAACCATATATCCATAGGGTAAGTGCACCAATATGTGACACAATTTTAATGCCAAATTGGAAAAATTAGCAAAAAATGGTTGAAACTAAGCATTTGGTGCATGCGCAATCTGGCATGCGCCAAATGCAAAAGTACATTAAAACCCAAAAAACACATTTCAACCTGTGGCTTGGCTTGGAGGATTTGAGCTCTGTAACTCATGCTTGCCAAATCTCATCCACTTTTTGCACTCTTAGCTTGAAATTTTTCATGAGGATTTTTCCAACACATTAGAGAGGTCGAAGATTGTGAAGATTTATTTATTTTTATTCTACTTATTTCAAATTTGATTTAGAATGCAAATTGAAATAGGTTTTTATAATAAAACTTTGTTCTAAGTCTCAGGGAATGAATCTCCACCTTGAAACATTGAGAATTCACAATTACCCCCTCAAAAAGAGCCTCCTATATAAGAACAACCTAAAACCCCTCCATCAATTCATAGGCATCCTTAAGGAACACAAGAAAATATTCTAAATCAATATGAAAAAAATAAAAGAGACATTAAACAATTAATTGGAAGATTAATCGAGCATGGCGAAACCCACCCTTTTAGGAGAGGGATTGTCGAATCATTAAAGTCAATTGTATCTCATGTAGGAGAAATGAGTGAAAATAAATTTTTTGGTCAAATAAGAGGCACAAGATGAGACAATTTTATGCTAGTGGTTTGTCATATGCAGATGTCAAAAAAAATAAAATTAGCAAATATGACTTGTGTGCCCTATTTATAGACCTAAGAACCAACACACCTTTGTCTCATGCATGCAGGAGGTTCCCCATCCATTGGTTCCACCATGAGTTAATTAAAAATAAATTTTGGGAGTGATGGTGGATGGTATTTGACCAACCTCCATGCAATAACCATGAGGTGCCCCAATAATTTTTGAGGAAACTCTATTGTGAGTTTGTCCTCAATAAAATGCCAAATTAGTTTTGACATCTTAGACTTTCAGGGTAGAGGTGGGGGCTCCACACATGATATACTTGCTGCAAGATATAATCCATAGTTGGCCCTGAGACCCTTGGCCAAACCCATGGAGGAGCATGTCGATGTTCCTTCCATTTTTAAGGATAGTGTAGAGGTGGACACATTGCACTCGATTGGCTCACTTACCTAGACTATTTTATAGTGTGTGAGGCCTCTAGTAGAGCCTGATGTGGAGGAGACATTTAGGCCCTGAGCTCCACCCCACCATTGTGGTGCTTGTGTTGTTTTTTGTGCGTACGATTATCAGAGTGCCCTAGATTCAGCTACACAACCTACATCAGTTGTAGAGGTGATGGATTTCACATATGATTTGCTAAATGATACATTCAATATTGAAACTCGGGTAAAATTCAACAAGTTCATTTAATGTTGTTTATTAAATTATATTTTGAAATTTAAGAATAACTAAATTAGTAGAATTTTTATATGATGAAATTTCAGGGTAAAACTGTTCATGATATGTGCTCCATTCCTACAGACCCTTATTCGTTCTCAACGTTGAGTCCACAAGTATGCAACTAGTATTAAATTATTATTATTGCATTTGAATATTTGAATGTTTGTTTCATAACATGCTTTGGATTTCAAATAGTTTCCTTGTGGACCTTTGACCTCCACACCTCACAATTCATTTTCTCAAACAACTTACACTTGTTGGAAAAAGAAGAAGACACAACTGAGAGGGGGGTGAATCAGTTGTCATAGAATTAGAACTTATTCAATTGTGAGCCTTTAAACTCAATTCTAGTGAACAAAAATGAAAGCATAAATTAACAGCACATCAAAGACACATGAACACCAAGATTTTATACGTGGAAACCCTGTTAGTGGAAAAACCATGATGGATGTTTCTCCACAAGATTATATCCTATTAGAAGTATAATTAAGAATAGAATAGGGAATGCACTTGCATTTAGGAACACTGCCTAGAGCTCACTACTCAGAGGAAGGCTCACTGCCTTACGAAATAAAATCAGATTAAGACCATCTGATGGAGTTGAATTGAGAATTAGCTTTTACAAAAGCTTGATGATAGTTCCAATTAAGCAGAGAAAAATCTCCACACACTTTTCTCAAACTTCTTCACACTCTGCACAAACTTCTTCACACTCTACTCAACATCTTTCACACTCTACTCTTCTCTTTAATGATTTGATATTTATTTACACATGTACACACCAATCATTCACTCATACATACTTCAAAATAAGAAAAAAAACCTCTGTTATATATCTACTACATGGATCTATATCAACAACTCTGTCAGCCACAAATAAAGAATAAATTACAACTATCGGCCTCAATACATAAATAAATCTTAATGTGCACCAACACAAGTTGGTTACAACATAGTGAGGACCCAAAACAATAAACTCAAGCATTCCAAACAATAAAATATTAATCCATAAGGATCTGCAACACGCTACCACCATCATGTCAACCAAGAACATGAAAACCTTAAACACATAATGAAAAATATCCAATCACAAACACAACGATCAATGTAGACATACTAAATTGATAGAGAATGATCTAGAAACATCACTGAACACCACAACAATGTACGCAACATATCACTTTTCCATAATTGCAATCACATCTTCCAGAAACACCTGCTACTGTAACTGAATAACTATAGGAACACAAAACTTCATAACTTCCTCGATTCTTGATGTGTACCACTAAAAATTTCGGACAACATACTAGATAGACTCAAAAATAAACCCTTTGATGCATGACACCTTAAAATCAATGTACAAAACTTCTCATCACTTTGATCCTCTCAGCTTCACTAGTTGTGTGTAACATATTTATTTTAATTTTCTCAATATCCTTGATATATACAACCTTCAGAATTAGCAATACTAATAGTGTTGAAATCAATGAAAACCACATATCAAAAATACAACCACAACATCCAACAAAACTCAAGTAGCCTTTATTTATTAATGGTGTTGAAAAACAATGTTAGCTAGTTTTCATAATTTTGCGTATACAAATCTAAAAAATTGATGAGAAACACAAAAATTGCATTTGTATTCCTTGATCATGTCACATTATCTTCTCCTAATTCAATTTTTGTTCCTTTATTCCTTCCTACTCCCATCCCATTAAAATTTAATAGTTCACCCTATTTTCCATGATCCCCTCCTAGCCCATCCCACTAATATCTTCTAGTCCATGCTATGTGTCATTATGCCCTTGTACTCCCATCTTATCGTACCCATTATTATTTCACCCTCGATGTTCCATGATCCCCTATGATCCACCCTATGTTCCTTTATCCATTCTATTTTATACCATATTTATCCACATTTCACCCTAGATAACTCCTCTCTATTATTGCTACACATAGGTCAAGTTCGCACTTCATGTACTATATTCAAACCCTAGAAACCTCCTAACTCACCCTATGTTGCATTATTCCCTACTAATCACATCCCATTAGGCTCTAATTTTCCACCCTATATTTTTTTATCCCATCCTAGCCCATCCCATCAATCTATACTAGTCCATCCTATGTTCCATTAACCCCTTTTATTCCCATCACATTACCCTCTCTTATTTCACCTTATGTTTCATTATCCCCTCTTGGTCTTGTCCCACTATCTTTCCCTAATTCATCCTATGTTCATTTATTCCCTCCTAATCCCATCCCATTAACCTCTAATAGTTCACGCTATATTTTTTTACCCTATCCTAGCCCATCCCATTAATCTATTATATTCCATCCCCTATTCCATTATCGCATTTGACTCCCATCCCATTGTACCCTCTATTATTTCACCATATGTTCCATTATCCCTAGTTGTTCTTGTCTCTTTATCCCATCAATGCTATAGCACCTCCATCCAAATTTTACCCTATAAACCATTAGAAGAAATAAATTTCCTTCCACTCAATATTGACCAAAGTTGTCTTCCCCATTATTGTTGCACACCTCAACAACCAAATTCATGTTTTATAATAAAACCTTGGACACATCCTAATTCATCAGATGTTCCATTATCCCTTTGAAATCTGCTAGTAACATAGTGATCCTTACTTCATTCATGTGAACTTCATTGTGGCATTATCACTATGTTGACAATATGCCCTCATTAACATTAGTTCATCAACATATGCAATACGAATCTCAATGAGCACTGAAATTTGGTATTTACAAGAGTTTGGACTATCCCAGTGGACTTAGTACTTTCACCATCATGCGATCTATAAGCACTATATTGTAGTCTCAACTGAGGCCAACCATTTACTCTTTCATTTGTGGAAATTATAAAGGGACTACCTATACTTCTTGATATTATTGTTAGATATGTTGTTTCATTTTCAGTTTTTGACATCAGACAACCTTGGTGATGTTGGTGGCATGATGGACCATGGATTTTCTGCAACAATAGCTAGTTTTGATCCATTAAGAGAGGTATGTAACATATTAGTCGATTTGACATTATATTTTCTCTTTTATGGTCTATTATAGAAAATTTTCATGATAATTTTATGTAGTTTAATTTCTATCTTGATGGTTTCTACAAGTGGTTGTCACTCTAGATCATGGACGTGGTAATGTTGTAAATGTGCATGATGACTATATGTATCTAGTAAGTGATTATATTTTGTTATATGTCATTCCACAATTCAATTTCTATGTATTAACATCTTTATGTTTTATTGTATCAATTGAAGGTCCAAAGTGAAGAGAGGAGGACTAGTGAGCATGTTCAAAAGATAAGAGAGCTGGCAGTCACTCCATCTAGCTGAATTTCAAAGGCAGCACAGGATCTATTTCCTTCCCCTAGAGGGAAATGACTATGTATTAGGGTCATTTTTTTTATGTCTATGCAGAATTTTGGAACATATGTTTTGTACTATCGATATATATGTGACATTTTATGTCCATATGGATCCTTTGTACTAAGCCTGTATAGAATTTTTGGATATATTATATCTAATTTTATCAATATATATCATTGTATAGCCTTACAACTTTTTGATTAAAAAAAATCTTATTTTTCTATTGCCATTCTTGAATGGTGTTATCATGCGTATTGTGTAAATTGTATGCTTGAGTGTTGTAGGCATGATTTTTTTTACATATAATGCTTAATTAATTATCGTTGATTGCTCAATAAGCCCCATCTAAAGCGTATTGTGTAAATAAGCTCCATTCCTAGTGGTTTGTATCCTTTGGAATGCTTCAATTACTTGTGCCTCACTTATTCACATGTATAATTCACATATATTTCATTTATTCACATGTATGTTGCATGCTTCCAATGCATAGAAGCAAAAATCTGTTGGGGAAAATTTTGGCAAACCAAAAGCATAAGAGTTTTTGAAAAAATGGGAAAAAATCATATTTTAAAAAAACGTACAAAAATTGTAGAAGAAGAGATAAAAACTATTTTTTTAAAATTGAAAGGTATTTCCATAGCATATAGAGATATAGAGATCAAATAAAATAAATGTTTTAACTAATGAATTATAAAAAATGGATTTTTGTAGTTTATATTCATATTGTTGATTGCATTGCATTGTACATCTTTCAAAGTCAAAGCATTACTTCACATTGCATAACTAATAACTAGATGCTAATAGATGGAAAATTTTCAATTACAATATAGGTTTTACAAAGTCAACCTAAGTAGTTATGCAATTACTTCACATTGCATAACTAATAACTAGGAGCAGCTACCAATTGCATTTTCTTATCATGGCATTCTATGAGACCAAATTTCTTTGAGGTATTTTTTCAAATAGTTCACTTCCTTGTCTATGTTACCACATTTTTATACATTTCTACCAAAGGATCTGGTCAAATAGTTCATTGCCTTGTTACTATGGCTAAAATCCTAAAACAAGTTCTCTGGAACAAGATATGGATGCTTGGAAAAAATATATCAAAAGCATAATAATAAGCAATACAATAGACAAGGCAGTGAACTAGTTGAAAAAATGCATCAAATAAATGTGGGGATGGAATTCCATGACAAGCCATAGAGAAGGCAAGGAACTATTTAAAAATATGCCTGAAAGAAATGTGGTCTCATGGTGATGGAATTCCATGACAATAAAATTTATTTTGATTTTCATGGCATTCCATCACCATGAGACCTCATTTTTTTGAGGCATTTTTTCAAAGAGTTCACTGCCTTTTCTATGTTACCACATTTTCCATACATTTCTATCAAAGAATTATATCAAACAATTCATTTCCTTGCTGCTATGGATAAAACCCTAAAACATGTTCTTTCAAACAAGCTATGGATGCTTGGAAAAAATCTAACAAAGCATAATAAGAAGCAATAGCATAGATAGGTCAATGAACAACTTGAAAAAAATGCTTCAAAGAAATGTGGTCTCATGGTGATGGAATTCCATGACAAGAAAATTTCTATTGATTTTCATGGCATTCCATCACCATATGAACATGTTTCTTTGAGGCATTTTTTCAAACAACTCACTGCCTTGTCTATGCTACCACATTTTTTGTACATGTTTACCCAAGAATTTTATCAAACAATTCACTGCCTTGTTGTTAGGGCTAAAATCCTAAAAGAGGTGCTTCCAAACAAGCTATGGATGCCTGGAAAAAATATATCAAAGCATAATAATAAGCAATAGCATAGACAAGGCAATGAAATATTCAAAAAAATGCCTCAAATAAATGTGGTCTCAATATGCTTGTCATGGAATTCCATCAGCATGGGACCACATTTATTTGAGGCATTTTTTCAAATAGTTCATTGCCTTGTCTATGCTACAAATTTTTTTATACATGTCTACCAAATAATTATATCAATCAATTCACTACCTTGCTGCTATGGCTAAAAGTCTAAAACAGGTGCTTTCGAACAAGCTATGGATTCTTGGAAAAAATATATCAAAGTGTAATAGTAAGCAATGGCATAGACAAGGTAGTGAACTATTTGAAAAAATGCCTCAAAGAAATGTCATCTCATGGTGATGGAATTCCATGACAAGAAAATTCCCTGGATTGTCGTGGCATTCCATCACCATGAGACCACATTTATTTGAGGATTTTTTTTAAATATTTTACTACCTTGTCTATGCTACCACATTTTTCATACATGTCTACCAAATAATTTTATCGAATAGTTTATTGTCTTGCTACTATGGCTAAGTGCCTACAACAAGTGATTTTAGACAAGCGATGGATGCTTGGAAAAAATCTATCAAAGAATAATAGTAAGAAGTAGCAAAGACAAGGTAGTGAACTAATTAAAAAAATTCCCCAAATAAATGTTGTCTCATGGTGATGGAATGCCATGACAATCCATAGCAATTCTCTTATCATGGAATTCCATCACACCATGAGACCACATTTCTTTGAGGCTTTTTTAAAAATTTCACTGCCTTGTCTATGCTATCTCATTTTTCATACATGTCTACCAAAGAATTTTATCAAATAGTTCATTTCCTCGTTGCTATGACTAAAATCCTAAAATAGGTGATTTAGAACAAGCTATGGATTCTTGGAAAAAATATATCAAAGCATAATAATAAGCAATAACATTGACATGACAATGAGCTGGTTAAAAATTTGCCTCGAAGAAATGTGGTCTCATGGTGATGGAATGCCATGAAAATACATATAAATTCACTTGTCTTGGAATTCATCATTCCATTCCATCACCATGAGACCACATTTCTTTGAGGCATTTTTTCGAATAGTTCACTGCCTTGTCTATGGTCTCTTGGTTTTTCTTCATGCAAAAATCAACATAATAGTAGGCAACAAGCTATGATTTCATGGTTTTTCTTCACATGGAAATCAACATAGGACATCAAACCATACATCATGGATATTGAATATTTGGATTCAATGTTTCACTAGTAGGCTGAGTTTTTCATCTGAGCAAGGCTGCACTATTTGGTGACAACAACTACAATTTGAACTCTTAAGGGATTCAGCCAATTGAACATAACTCAGAGTGATTCCACGTGTTTTGGTGTGAAAGAGGACCATGGCTAGAATATATATATCCAACCGGATGCATTGGAACAACTCATTTGGTCACATGAGTTGTACAACAAAAGTTGCACCACTTTGCAACTTTCAACTACTTGCATTTGATAATTTTTTCTCCAAAAAAAATATCCACCATGAGAAAATTCCTCCGAGATAGAAAAAACCAAGAGAGACTATTTTAGAGGGGCCTAATGTAATAACATAGGCTCAAACGATAAGTTTCCAAGTATCATGGTGTCTGAGTAATTGCATGTTGAAGTTTGCAGCCACTTTGCACTTTGGGCTCTTAAGGGATTTAGATGATTGAACGTAGCTTAGAGCGATTCCACATGTTTTGGGTGCAAAAGAGGACCATTCCTAGCTTAAATGTACCCACCTAGATGCAAAGGAACAATTCATTTGGTTACATGAGTTGCAGAATGAAAGTTGCACCACTTTGCAACTTTCAACTACTTGCATTTGATAACTTTTTTCCCAAATGGAAATTCACCACCATGGGAAAAGGCCTCTAAGATAGAAAAAACTAAGAGAGGTTATTGTAGAGGGGCCCAAAAATATCCCATAGGATTAGATGATAATTTTCTAAGTTTCATGGTGTTCAAATACAAGCATGTTGAAGTTTGTAGCCATTTTACACTTTGGACTCTTAAGGGATTATGTTGGTTGAATGTAGCTCATAATGATTCCACATGTTTGGGTGTGAAAGAGGACCATGTCTAGCATAGAATTACCCACCTAGGTGCATTGGAAAAAATCATTTGGTCACATGAGTTGTAGAACAAAAGTTGCACCACTTTGTAACTTTTAATTACTTGCATTTGACAACTTTTTTCCCAAGTGAAAATTCACCACCACAGGAAAAATCCTCCAAGATAGTGAAAAACAAGAGAGTTTATTGTAGAGGGGCCCAATGCAATACCATAGGCTCAAATAAGAAGTTTCTAAGCATCACGATGGCTGAATACGAGCATGCTAAAGTTTGCAACTATTTTGAACTTTGGACTCTTAAGGGATTCTGCTAGTTGAATGTAGCTCAAAGTGATTTCGCATGTTTGGGTGTGAAAGAGGACCATTCCTATCATAAATGTACCCATCCAAATGCAGCGAAACAATATTTTTGGTCACACGAGTTGCATAATGAAAGTTGCACCACTTTGTAACTTTCAACTACTTACATTTGAAAACTTTTTCCCTAAGAAAGTTTTTTCCACCACAAGAAAAGGCCTCTAAGATAGAAAAAATTGAGATGTTATTGTAAAAGGGCCCAAAGAAATTGCATAAGCTCAAACAATATGTTTCTAAGTGTCATGGTGTCTAAATATGAGCATGCTAAAGTTTATAGCCATTTTTCACTTTGGACTCTTAAAGGATTCTACCAGTTGAATGTAGATCAAAGCGATTCCGTGTGTTTGGGTGTGAAAGAGGACCATGAAAAGTGTAAACATACCCATTCAAATGTGTCAAAACATTTTTTTTTTTCACACGAGTTGCAGAATGAAAGTTGCACCACTTTGCAACTTTCAACTACTTGCATTTGACAACTTTTTCCCCAAGAGAAAATTCACCACCATGGGAAAAGGCCTCAGAGATAGTGAAAAATGAGAGAGGTTATTATAGAGGGGCCCAACCCAATCTCATAGGCTTAGACAATAATTTTCTAAGCATCATAGTGTATGAATACGAACATGCTAAAGTTTGCAGTAATTTTATACTTTGGAATCTTAAGGGATTCTATTGGTTGAATGAAGCTTAGAGTGATTCCATGTGTTTGGGTGTGACAGAGGACTATTCTAAATACCATTTTTGACACTTCAAAACATATCAAAATTACAAGGGTGGTTACTTTGGAACACAACCCTCAATTTTCTACTACTACGCTTCACCATATGCCTAATTAGGCTTGTTTGATAGGTCAACTATTGGTTCTACGAACTCCAATCCTTAATTCTTCATTTTTGATCACCCAACATGTCATATGGGTTCTTCATATGAAAAATATATCAAGTAGAATGGTTTCAAAACACCTTTTATATAAAAACCTACTCCTATGCAACCTTTTATGCCCAAAATAAGAGGATTTTCTACCTAAGGCATCACCTAGTCTTCATCAAACCTCCACTACTTCTGCAAGCTTCAAAAAATTAAAACACGTCCTAATTACCTCCATTCCATAAGTTCTTAGGCCATTTCACTAGTGGAATGGCTCAAAACTCCATTTTATTCTCTCAAAGCACCAAAACCTAGGGTTTCAAAGCAATATGGAGTAAATTGCTTCTAAAATTCTCAAAAATGAGTAAAATTAAATGAAACCAAGATTTTTGGAAAGTAGATTCAATTCCACATCAACTTCAATCATTTTGAGACCACTTACAGGTTGTACAAGGCCGTACAACCTTCTGTAGCAGTAAATTACAATAGGAAAATATAGAAAACCATAACTTTATTGATGTTCAACCTACAAAATTTCCTCCACAACCTTGGTTTGACCATTACATTGTGTATTCAAAATTTTCCAAGCAAAACCAACCGACTAAAACTACCTTTTTAACCCTTAACTGTTCAACTTCCTCCAAATGCAAAAAATACAAAGTTGAATACCAACTTTTAGCAAATTGGAGCAACTTTTATAATTCAACTACAAATGACTCAAAAAAATCACAAAGACATTAAACATGGTCTAAATAGACCTTATTCAATCAAAAATATGACTCAAAAACCAAAAAAACCACATTAGACTCTTTCATGGATCATGGAGGCCTATGGTGCCCTACACCACATCATCCCTCCTTTCAAAACTATGTTTTGTCCCCAAGATATATTTGGTATCTCAATCAAATGGAATGATAGATTTATAGATTTATTTGAGATGGAAAAAGGTGCTATTGCACAAAAAAATTTCTTGTTGGAGTAGATGACAAGGTAGGGGTTGCGTATGCCTCATAGAAATGGGGACTCATGGTGATTTACATCGCCATGAGTCCCCATTTTTATGAGGCATTTACTGCCCTTACCTTGTCAACCCTACCAAATTGGCAAGCTAGTGAGCTCACTAGCTTATCAATTCAGTAGGCTTGACAAGGTAGGGGCAATGTATGGCTCATAGAAATGGTGACTCATGGTGATGTACGTCATTGTGACACCCCATTTCTATGAGGCATATTTTACCCCTACCTTTTCAACCCTACGAAATTGGAAAGCTACTGATCTCACTAGCTTTCCAAGCTCACTAGCTTGCCAATTTTCTAGGCTTGACAAGGTAGGGGTAGTGTATGGCAAGCTAGTGAGCTCACTAGCTTTCCAAGCTAGATATGCAGTGTGAATTGTTTTTAAAATGCAAGCTATGGATATGAGATTGATAAAGATATTGATGATGCTAATATGGAGATGATGATATGATCCTAAAATGAAGTAGTTGCAACTACAATGCTATGGAGATAGCTATGCTATGCTAATGAGAATGAAATGATAATGATAACGCTAATTCTATGTGTAGACACTAAAAAATGTCCTAGGCCTCCGACTGTTAACTTCTTCATAATTATTTCATCTTCATTCCTCATAATTAAATAATGTTAATTAATTAATTATTCTATAAAGTCATGTGTCCTCTTTTAATTAAATATTTTTAATTATTTAATTAATTCATTCTTACCTTTATTCTTTCTTGATTAATTAAGTAAATATTATTTATTTAATTACATCACTAATTAAGTCTATCTTCTATTAAATGATCATTTTAAATTTTATAATTATTTTGTCACACCTTCAACTATAATTAAATAATTTCTTTAATTATTTAATTATTCCTTAGCCTTTTCTCCCTTTAATTAAATAGATATTTATTTATTTAATTTAATCCCAAAATCTTGAATGTTGAATTAAATCATTATTTAATTCATAAAAGGATTTATCTATAGCATATTCCTCTATAATTAGATAGTCTCTTTTTTATCTAATTCGTCATTTGTCACTTATGTCTAGATCTAATTTGATCATTTAGTTATCTGGTGAGATAATATTTGATTGTCTCTAATGAAATTTTTTTTTATCTTGATCAATTCATCTTTTTCATGCAATCTTTGTTCTTCTGTGTCTCAACTAGTTTCCACTAGTGATTAAATTATTATTTAATTTAATTCCCACCATTTATGCTTTATCGCTTACACTAATTTAACCCTAACACTAACCCTAATGCATGTCACATCTTTTAATATTAATCATCGATTTATATTTTAATCTGAACCTAGCATTCAAAAATCATATTTTCTATAAATTGGCTTTACCTATATCATTATTACTCCTCCCAAAATCTTATGAGTTTTGGAAGCAACTTTAGAATCTTCAATGTTTTTCTATTATCAATTTTCATGAGGCCACACTTGCATGCTTAATTAAAAATCTGAGGGAAAGTATCATATTACATTGAAATGGAGAAGAGTATGGAGGTGATTCATGGAATCATATGGATGTTTGGTAAAATCATTCATTTATGCATTGTTTATACAATTTTCCATTGTTCTCGATTATTAGCTAAGGTTTAGTTTATTTTTTTTGCGTGTATTGCTAATCCGTGAATTTTCCCTATGCTATATCTGGGGAACTCAACGTGAAGGACATATTTTCTATAATTTTTGTATGATTTTCTATGTTTTGTAGGTTTTTCGTATGATTTAATGCAATCACCAAGACAGAGTGACACATCTGCCAATTACTTCATGTTTTTTGGTGTTTCTACACAGCAACAACTCAGATAGAATAAAATTTATCCTATCTCTCTTGAAATTTTCATCTCTATGAACAAAGAGATAACCCCAAGGTCTCTCAAGTGTTAGGTCATCACAATACAATAGAAAAAACTCAGTGATAAAATGTGAAAATGTTGGTAATCACAAGGGGCCTTATGAACAAATGTTGGAAGCTCTAAACTCATCATATTTTAAGATATGGTGATGCTCAAATTTCTAATTCGAACCAAATAATAAAAGAAACAACAAAAGATGAGGGTTTTAGAAGTCCTAATGTTGAAATTACTTCTAAGATTAACCATGCAAATGATGAAATACTTGGAATGGACCAATCCCTTAAACTAATTTCTATTTGACCCAGGCTATACCTGCAATCTGGAAGAAAATAGTGTAATCTTCTAAGGTATTAAATATTTTCAGACTGTGGGCATTCATTCAATAAAACTGGATGAATATCTATAGTTGAACTAAGCTCGTGAGTATTGGGTACAAGTTGACCTTGCACAACAATCCCATAATCAAGAAGTTGCCCATACTATAAACTAGGATTGCTACAACACTCCAAGCATTAAATCACAAGCATTACTAATTAAACCTAAGATATATTCAAACATTTCCAAGCAATTTAAAAGATAGAACAAGAACCATGCAAGATTATTAAATGCAAGAGAAGGCATCATTCATGACACAATGTCTGCACTTTGTATTAAATCATCACATTTGCAACAATTTTAGTCTATTACAACATTTGCTTGAAATGTAAAAACTAACTTCTAATCTTCTAACATGCTACTCTACTACTAAATCTATTGTCTACAAGTCTTCTGAGTTAGTTTTCTCAATCAACTACTAGGAGAATGAATCCTTACAAATGAGGCCAAAGGCCATACTTATAGAACATGTCTACATGAACCAAAGCTAGGGTTACAAAGAAGGTCAGCCACCAACCAAATCGGCCCCAAGAACCCGCAATAACTCGCCATCCAGCATGAATGCAGCAAGAGCCCCTTCAAATCGATCTAGGATCACAAAAATTTAGGTACACTCTCTCAAGCCACACCCACCATTAATGCCTCACCTATGCAAAAAAAAACATGCACAAAACATTAGCCAGAACAAAAGCCATTGATCGGATCCGAGTTTGGAAAATGAATGACTCAAATTGAGCCATACTAGGTTGAGTCCACCATGTCACGTTTTCCTACCATTAATGGCCACCAACAAAATTGACCTTGCATGTGGGGATGGGTTTTGTCTGATAGCGGACACAAAGTGCACTCGACCGCACCTACACATCATGCGAAATCTTCAAAGTACACCCATTCCTCCTTCAACTCCAACAAAAACAACCAGCTCGATCTAAATTGCATTCAAATGGGCCACCATTGATGCTCAATACATCATCAAAATTGAAGTCAATCCATTAGAGTTCCTAAGGAAAGAAAATCATGCACAAACCTAGGTGAAAGAAGAACCAAAAACAAGCGGAGGCGGAGAAAAAACAAGAACATGAACGGAGAGGAAAATAGGTCGAGGTAGAACCAAAACCAACCCCGATTGTGGCAGAACCAAGATAGGAACAGAAGGAAAACAAGCAGAGGCAGAGACAAAATGGGAATGGGAAAGGAAGGGAAATAGGTGGAAGCGGAAATGGAACCAACCTCGGTAGAAGCAGAGATGGAACCAAGACAAGAAAGGAAGGGAAATAGGTAGAGGCAGAAATGGAACCAACCTTAGCGGAAGTAGAGACAAAACCAAGGCAAGAAAGGAAGGGAAACAGGTGGGGGCAGGGAAGGGACCAACTTAAGAAAAAGTGGGGGTGGAACGGGAACGGGAACCGAACCATGAACTTTGTGAAAGTTTAGAGTTAAGTTCCATCCCGGTCCCACCTCTGACAAATGAAAGAAGAGTAAAACCAAGGAAAACCTAAGGGAGGAAAGTAACCCTTAGGCCGAAAACAGGCAAAGAAACAAAGAATAGAAAAGGCAGGGAACAAAGCCGAAATGGGAACGGAAACCGAACCGTGAACTTTGTAAAAGTTCAGAGTTCAATTCCATCCCGATTCTACCTCCCATGAATGAAGAAAAACCAAAGAAAAGAAAACCTAAGGGAGGAAATCAACCCTTAAGTTCAAAAACAAAAAAAAATGATGAAGAAAACAAGAGAGCGTGAAGCGGAGCCGGAGGTGGAACGGGAACGAGAACTAAACCATGAACTTTTAAAAAGTTCAAAGTTAAGTTCCATCTCGGTTCTTCCTCTGGAAGAACAAAATGAACAAGGAAAACAAAGAAAAACCTAAGGGGGGAAAACAACCCTTAGGACCCAAACAAAAACACCAAGGGAAATAATAGAAGGAAAAAGAAGACCACCCCAAAGAGGACATCCACGAGACTCCAAAACCACTAGGAACTCAACACAAAGAAACCCACAACCAAGAAAAGAACTAAAGACCAAACCCCAAGATTTTTAAAGATAAGCACAAAAGAGTGGGAAAGCCACATAAACGTGCCAAAACGACAAGTCAAGAGAGGGTCCCCACTTCCAATGGGGTGTGTATGCAAAAAAACACAACAAATAGTGACTTTGTTGGTGAAATGATCAAGAGCATTTCAATGACAAACTGGCATCACAAACTCAAAATCTTTGGTTTCAATCCAAGCATCAGGTAAAAATCACAAGAAAGAAAACCTTTCCTATACCAGGGTCAAAGTGTGTGAGTATGCATTCATTCCTCTTTCCTAAGTTGCAACAAGGACCAATCTCAGACTGATAGGGCTACTTAAGGATTCTAAATCCAAAAGCAACTAGAATAGAGCCTCACTACCAGTCAGGCGTCCATAGCCCTAGTAAGGTTATCACTATGACCCTCCCTAGCATAGCTCTACTCCTAGATAGGTGTCCATAGCACTGGTAGAGATACTAGAATACCCTCGAAAAGGTGAACATTTCTTTTGATTTTCAATATTTTCTTTCTTTTTTCTTTTGATATTATCTTTTAAGATTTTCTTTTAAAGCTTTACTTTTCACCTTGCAAGCAATGAAGCTCACACTCAAGGATGAGAACCATAGTGTCACTAGAGAAAAATTTAAGATTTTTCACCTAGTAAGACCTCCTAAATACCATATGCAACCTCAGAATTCTTAAAATTTGCGAGAAGATATAAGACCCTAATACATTCTAGAATTTAAACTAGTCAAGTGACACTAATTCCTAGCCCGTGCAACATCAAATGAAGGAAATATACCAGTTTGAATTACTCTGAAAAGATGATAAGATTTTGTAGAAGAAATCCCAGAGAAACCTTAGACAAACAACCAATTGTACAAATGCAACAAGCCCAGAGGAAAGAAGATAAACCCCAAATCAATCATTAGAGCAGTAGGGAAAACCAACCCAAGCAGACCAAAACAAACCAAAAACAACAAGCAAGCAAGGAAAAACCCAACCAAAAGCAACAAGAAAAACAACATAAAGGAAACCTAATCTAATTATATACAAGGAAAGAGCTAAGAACAATTCAAGATTGGAAATAATGCTTCAAATACTACCCATTGATAGGCAATGGGATATCTCCTCCAATGAGGGTTTTCAAATGAAAAGAATTATCTCCTAGAATCTCTGCAATCTGATAAGAGCCAAGACAAAGTTTGTCAAATTTTTCATGCTCCCCCTTTTTTCATGGGCTTTATCCTAGTAGAGAACCAAGTCAGAGATTCTAAAGGCCTTCACCTTGGCTCTCCTATCAAACCATCTTTTCACTATACCCTGATGTTTGGAAAAGTTTTCTAGGGCTTCATCTCTTCTCTCATCAAGGTGTAACAATTTAGTTAAGCGGGCTTCACACTTATCCTCTCCATCATAATATTCATTGATGAATTCCAACGTAGGGATATTTAGCTAGATGGGATAGACAGGTTCCAAGCCATATACTAAGTGATAAGGAGGGGTTCTTAAGGATTTATTCTATCTAGTGCGGTCTACCAAAGAGAAAATTTGAGTTGGGTATGCCAATCCTTGGGATTCTTTTCTAGTAGTTTCTAGATGAGTGTCAATAGGTTTTTATTGGAAGACTCAGCCAAACCATTCCCCTATGGATAGTAATTGGATGCAAATTTTATGGCAATTCCATGATCATAAGCCTAGTTAGAAAAATTTAAAGATGAAAATGTGGGACCACTATCAAAAACTATAGCTAATGGACAACCAAAGAAGTTAATGATGCTTGATTCCATGAAATTGATTACCACTTCAGAGGTGCATTGTTTGCAAGCAAGAGCCCCGATCCATCTAGTAAAATAATCAGTTATAGTAAGAATATACTTGTTGCGTGCAGATGAATATGGGTTGATTGGACCTATGAAGTCCATTCCCCCACTATTCAAATGGTTTTACCTCTATAATAAGCTGAAGTGGAAGAGCTTCAAACCTCTCTCTACTTGTTGTAGTTTGATACACATGGAAAGTTCTTGCATGGTGATGCATGTCATTGAACAAGGTAGGCCAGTAGTAGCCTGCCCTTAGGATCTGATTTGTAGTGGAAGGTGTTGAACCATGGCTTGTGCCATATTTATCATGAAATTTAGTCATTACTCTCCCTACCTCTTCCTTCCCTAGGCATCTCAAGTAGACAACTTCATGATTTCTCTTGTATAAGACAACTCCCTTCATCATAAAACTGCCACTCTTCAAACGTAGACCTCTCCTTTGTACTATATTGAGGTGTCTAGGACACTACTAGTTCAAAAGATAGTGGATAATATCATCATACCAGTCCCTTGGAGAAGCATCCTTAATATTATAATGTTGGGTAACAAGGCCAGGACCTATTTCTACCATTGCCTTGGTCAGTCCCTGCCCTCTTACCAACTTCATGGGTTGAATTTCAATATCATATTATTGTAACATAGTTACCCACTTGGCTTTGCGTTTACCCAACTCATTCTTCATCAACAACTTGACTGCAGGATCAGGGACTATAGAAAAGACCTTGTTTCTCAATATATAGTACCTGAACTACTTCATAGTTCGAACCAAGGCATAAGCCTTCTTTTCAACATTAGGATACCTCAGTTCTACATCTTTCAAAGGTGCATTCATGAATTCTATGGGATGCTCATTCCCTTGATCATAATTTTATGTCAACAAGCCCGCACAAGAGTGATCAGAAGCAAATGAATAGATGTAGAATGGCTTAGCATAATCAAGACTTACCAAAACAAGGGCCTCAACAATAGCTCTCTTGATTTTTGCAAATGCTTCCTTAGCCCTTGTATTCCATTCAACCTTTGCTTCTTGCCTCAACATAGCATTCAATGGCTTGACTATCTCTATAAATCCAGTGATAAATTTTTTGACAAAGTCAATCTTTCCAAAGAATGAATTCATTTCTTTCTTTCTTGCAAGGGGTTGAATTTTCAGTATAGCCTCCACTCATTCAGGATTAATGGAAATACCTTGTTCTAAAATAACATGTCCTAATAGCTTTCCCTCAGTGACTCCAAAGATGCACTTCTTTGGATTAAGTGAAATGCCAAATTCCCTGCACTTCTAGAATACTTTTCTTAAATCTACAACATGATCACTTCTCTTCTTGGAAAATACTGTCAAATCATCCATGTATATGATTATGCACCTTTCAATGATTTCCTTGAAGGAAATATTCATAGCTCTTTGGAATGTAGCTCCAACATTGATTAATCCAAAGGGCATTCTTCGATAAGCAAAGGTTCCCCATTTTATAGTGAAGGTAGTCTTCTACCTATCCTCATATTGGACCATGACCTGGTTGTATCTAGAGTACCCATCTAGAAAGGAAATCATTTGAAATCCATTAACAATCTGAAGCACCTCATCTAGTCAAGGGACTAGATAATTATCCTTTTCTGATGCTCTATTCAGGTTCCTAAAATCAGCACATAGTTTGATTTCTCCATTTTTCTTCCTAACCGGAACCAAGTTTGCAACCCATGTTGAATGTCTTACTAGAAATATGATTTGCACCGAAAGTAGCTTATGCACTTCCTTCTGAATAATGGGCTCCAATAGAGCATTAGTTGGTCTCTATCTTTGCATAATGGCTTAACATTTGACTTGAGGTGGATAGTATGTGTAATGATCGAAGTGTCATATGTCCTCAAGTCATCATAACTCTAGGCTATCACATCTTGATACATGTGCAAGGAATCAATAATTCCGTTCCTCTCCTTTGGAGTACACAACTTACCAATAGAGACATTCTTGACAACACTTTGGGTCTCCATGTTGTATGTTTCACACTGACCGTTGAGGGATTCCCTTTTCATTTTCTGCTCTTGATCTCTTATCTTATCCAGATCAAAGATCCTTTCCAATTGCACCATGCCTCTTGGGATGGTATTAGTTTTCATATTGAGGACCCCTTATAGGTCCATTTCAGTCTCTTGAGGTTCAACCTTATCAATCACTTGAGAAGAAAACATATCACAACTAGTGATAAAATCAAGAATACGCTTATCATCTTCAAATACTTGAAAATTGGTGACATTTTAAGGTAATGAGGGTACTAGAACAAGCTCCACATTGAACTTATTTAAGTCTGAAAGTGATAAGGGCTGCAATGTACTTGTTTCTTGTGCTAGGGAATCAACAGTGTGATTCTTACTTTGAGGTATCAGTTGAATGTTGAAAGCATCAAATCCTTCAATAAGATCCCATACTCTATGCCTATAATTGGCCATCCTTCTATCATGACATGAATATTGTTTTCTCACTTGCTTGACCACTAGCTCAAAATCTCCAAAAACTTGCAAAATTTTAACCTTCTTTCTTAATGCCATTAATAGCCTATGAACTAGAGCTTCATACTTAGCTACATTATTAGTGCACTAGAATTGGAGTCTATGAGTAGAAAAGTAGGTCTTACCTTTAGGACTAGTCAGCTCAAGCCCTGCTCTAGCACCTTGCTTGGATCTGGATCCATCGAACCTTAATGTCTAGTAGTCATTAGCTCTTGCTTTCCTTGAGATACCTTTATCTTTGCTGCCACCCAGAGGCTCTTTGGGAGGTTTTGGTTCCTTCCCCTTTAGATTATTTTGACTACTCCATATGTTTAACTCAACATTTGGGGTTATGTTAATGTGCCTTTGTATTTATTCCACTGCAATTTGACACAAGCAACATTCTAGTTCAAAATGAGGAGCATTGTGAACTCTGCACCAATTAGGAAGAAATTCTTCAAAGTTCATATTTCTACCCAGCTAAATATGATCTTGTACACATTTCTGGATAATCTCCTAGAATTTATCCAACAAACTGAGTTGTCTATCTACCTGATCACTACGTTCCTCCATTTGTTCAAATTGCACTTCAGAGCTGTTGGCTTTTGATGTGGATTCACTAAAAGAGCACTACAACACCAAGATTTCCTTTGTGTTTGAAGTGGGGGAGGCTAGGACATAGTTCCCCATACTCACCTTTGATACCAGTATCTCATTTGAAGTATTCTGATATTCAATAATGACATACTTCATTCTAGGTTCTCTCTCAATTCTGATCTGATTTGGGGACCCTTTCCAAGGGATCCACATGTGAGAATGATCTATGGATATGTATCCATTTAGTGCCTTGGTAGAATATCTACCTAAGATAAGATCATAAGTGTTAGGAATGTCAGCTACCTAAATATTAAGTACTTGTTGCACTTTAGGATCTAAGGAAACTTGCATGGGAATCATGTTCAGTTGTCCTACTCTATTCACCTTTGTTTTGTCCAATTGGGTGACCTTATTTTGAGAGGCTGCAGGGGTAATACCACAAGCCCTACAGATGGAAAATGGCATAAAATTTGTGGACTCTCCTGAAAACAATAGGAAATTATGCATATTTTTACCAAATACACGAATAGAGATTAGAAAACGAGGGGTTTCCATTTTGCCTTGGAATAAATTCAACTATGAGTCAGCTTGTGCAACTTGACCCTTATGTTTTTCTTTACCCCTATCCTTATTGTTTGATTAGTTAGGACCTTTGGGTGCTTTTGAACTAGGAGGCCTTCCAATTTCTTCATTGGTTGCTACTCCTTATGTTGCTATACTTCAATTAAAGGATCCTAGGACTACATTTTTGATTTCAAGAACTCTTAATAACTCAAAAGAAGAAAGACTCACCTTCACTTTTCTATGTTCCTCAATGACATATTCTCCCAACTATTCCACATTCATGTTAGTGTGGACCTCCTTGGAATGACCACTCTTCCTATATTTTGGTGCATCAACATTGCTTCCTTTTGACATATCAGGTTGTCCTTCTTTTGTGAGGTATTGTGTTGGCACCTGAGGGTAGGGTGGATTGCTATTGGCATGTGGATCTAGTGGAGTAGTAAAATTTCCTCCAGCTTGTGGATTCCAATGGGGCTTGCTCCTTAGATCATACTTTCTCCCA
This sequence comes from Sequoiadendron giganteum, assembly GCA_007115665.2. NCBI lineage: Eukaryota > Viridiplantae > Streptophyta > Pinopsida > Cupressales > Cupressaceae > Sequoiadendron > Sequoiadendron giganteum. The sequence continues at coordinate 280,329,356 of CM021107.1, read as the reverse complement.
AGTTGCTGAAACATCTGGAATTCTTCAACATCAACCTCTTCTTTATCCAATGGTCCATTGTCATTCTTAGTTTCTTCAGAAAATAGCTGAGATATTTCATCTTCATTAAGAACTTGTTCAACCTCCCCATTCTGGCTACTTGATTCCTCCTCCGGTTCATTCTCCTCATCCCTCGATAAAGGGGCATGATTCAACACCAAAACTGGGGAATCATAGGGATTTGAGGGTACCAATTCTTGGCCAGTGGAGTTGTTTTCAACTTGATATTGAAAGATGGAAGCAACAGTTTGAAATAAAGGGTAGTTAAGCTCAGAGTGTTGACTTGTCTTATGAAGCTTACACCATCCAAACAAAGTAGCTTCTGCTAAGTACACCCCACATGGAGGTTTCTCTAAATTGGAAGGTTAATCTTGTGGAGTGGGAACTCCTCCATTGTTAGGCCCAATGTTCCATGACCTATTCTTCCTAGGTGGTTATCTTATTTCAAATCTTTGTCCACCCTATTGAATTCTATCAAAGTTCTAACCAGAACCTTGTCCTCTTTCAAAGTTTTGATTTATGTCATAGTGTTTCCCTTTGTTATAACTTGATTGCATGCTCTTTTGATTAACTTGGAGTTGGATATTCTAGTTCCTCAAGTAGGTTACCTCTATGTTTAGCTTCTTCACTTGCTTAGTTAGCTCATCTAACCTTTCCTTATCAAGGTTGTTGTAAGGGACTGGATTCATAGTGTTTGGGGGGTATATTAACACTCCTCCAGAACTAGTAGACTGAATCAAAACTTCCAAGTTATGCAAATATGTAGGGAAAATAGCTTGTGACTATGAATAGAGAGGATGGATAGCATTTTTCTAGGGATAACCAAGTATTGGTTGGACTTGGTTTATTTGGTGACTTGGGTGAGGGACTAGAGGCAATTGTGGGATAGGATTCATGATAGGTGTGTGATTGGTTAGAGCCTGGTTGAGAGATTGGACTTGGCTTGGTTGAGCAGCAGGTTGTAGAGATGGAAGAGGTCCTGAAAAATGTTGTCTTGAGTCTGTACTAACCTTAACAACCTCTATATATGCAGCGAGCAAGGTAGTCGGGGGATTAGTTCTCCACTTAAGGAAGGTGGATGTAAGGCTGTCAAGGGCTTCAAATTAGACCTCTAGGGTAGTGTCCTCATTTCCAACATAAGGTGCTTGAAGTCTAGTTTATGCTTGGTGGAACCTATTATTTAATGATCCTATATAGTCATTAAATTCTCTCTTGACTCTAGTAAACTACAGATAAAGCTCATTAGCACTAATTGTAATCTTAAATTTCAGTAGAAATGAAGCCTCAAGCTCAATCCAATTATGGATGGATGCAATAGGTAAATTATTATACCAATAAAAGGCCTCCTCTCCTAGAGAATAGGGGAAAATTATACATGCAACATCCTCATGATTATTCCCTCTATCTCTCAAAAAAGTCTGAAATATCCTAATATGCTCATCTTTCATTATATTAGGGTCATTTATGTGAAACCTAGAGGAAAAATGCTCAGGGTTCTTGGGCATAACATTGTAGTTGTTGAATGTCAGAGGTGATGGGTTATTTTCTAGGAAAGCCATTGGTGGAGGTGGATGTGGTAATGGTTGATGGGTGACTAGCTGGGCTTGTGGAATGGAACCAATCTCAGAATTGGATGAAGATGAAGTGGATGGACATGGGGATGGTGAAAATGATGGATTGGATGATGGTTCCTCCCCTCTTCTAGTCCTTATTGACCTACGAGGAGGTGGTAAATCTTGAAACTCTTCTTGTTCTCCTGGTATAGATTTGTTCTCCTTCTGCACCTCTCTAGAGAGATGGTGTTTAAAAAATTCTCCAGCTTGCTTCTTCAAGCCCTCCTTCTAGTGCTAATCCTATTGTTCAGTTTTTCTACAAAGCAACAACTCAAAAAGAATAAAAGTTATCCTATCTCTCTTGACAGGTTGATCTCTATGAAAAAAGACATAACCCCGAGGTCTCTTGGGTTTTAGTTCATGACAATGCATTAGAACAAACTCAGTGATAAAATGTGAAAATGTTGGTAATCACAAGAGGCCTTACGAACAATGCTGGAAGCTCTAAACTCATCATATTTTAAGATATGGTGATGCTCAAATTTCTAGTTCTAACCAAATAATAAAAGAAAAAACAAAAGATGAGGGTTTCAAAAGTCCTAATGTTAACATTACTTCTAAGATTAACCATGCAAATGATGAAATACTTGGAATGGACCAATCCCTTAAACTAATATTTTTTTGACCCAGGCTATACCTAATATCAGGCATAAAATAGTGTAATCTTCTAAGATATTAAATATTTTTAGACTGTGGGCATTCATTTAATAAAACTGGATGAATATCTATAGTTGAACTAAGCTCATGAGTATCGGGTATAGGTTGACCTTGCACAACAATCCCATAATCAAGAAGTTGCCCAAAGTATGAACTAGGGATTGCTACAACACTCCAAGCATTAAATCACAAGCATTACTAATTAAACCTAATATATATTCAAACATTTCCAAGCAATTTAAAAGATAGAACAAGAACCATGCAAGATTATTCAATGCAAAAGAAGAAACCAATCATGACATAATGTCTACACTTTGTATTAAATCATCACATTTGCAACAATTTTAGTCTGTTACAACACTTGCTTGAAATGTAAAAACTAACTTAGAATCTTCTAACATGCTACTCTACAGCTAAATCTACTATCTACAAGTCTTTTGACTTAGTCTACTCAATCAAAAAGTGGGAGAAAGAACCCTTAGAAATGAGGCCAAAGGCCATACTTATAGAACATGTTTGTTTGAACCAGAGCTAGGGTTACAAAGAAGGCTAGCCACCAACCAAATCAGCCCCGACAGCCCACAATAACTCGTCATCCAGCATTGAATTCAGCAAGAGCCCCTTCAGATCGATCTAGGATCACACAAAGTTAGGTACATTCCCTTGAACCACACCCACCATTAATTCCTCACTCACACGAACAACAACGTGCACGAAACATCAGCCAAAACATAAGCCACCAATCGGATCTGAGCTGGGAAAACGAATGACTCAGATTGAGCTATACTAGGTTGATTCTACCATGTTATGTCTACCCACCATTAATGGCCACCAACCAAATCGACCTTCCATGCAGGGATGGGTTTTGTCTGATAGCAACCACAAAGTGCACTTGATCATACCTGCAGATCTCGCCAAATATTCAAAGTACACCCATTCCTCTTTCAACCCAAACAAAAACCACCAGCTTGATCCTACTTGCATTCAAATGGGCCACCATTAATGCTCAATACATCATCAAAATCCAAGTCGATCCATTAGACTTCCTAAGGCAATAAAATCATGCACAAACCCAGGCAGAAGCGAAACCAAAAATAGGTGGAGGTGAAGACAAAAAAGGAATAGGAATGAAGAGGAAAATAGGCGAAGTCAAAACCAAAACCAACCTCAGTGGAGGCGGAACCAAGAAAGGAACAAAAGGAAAACAAGTGGAGGCGGAAATGGAACAAACCTCGATAGAGGTGGAGATGGAATGAGAATAGGAAAGGAAGGGAAATGAGTGGAGGAAAACACAAAACCAGCCCCGACAGAAGCAAAAACGGAACCGAGACGAGAAATGAAGGGAAACAGGAGGAGGTGGAAATGGAACCAAGACGAGAAAGGAAGGGAAATAGGCGGGGGTGGAATGGGAATGGGAATCAAACCATGAACTTTTTGAAAGTTTAGAGTTAAGTTCCATCCCGGTCCTGCCTCTGAAAAAGAAAGAAGAGGAAAACTAAGGAAAACCTAAGGGAGTAAAGCAACCCTTTAAGTCGAAAATGGGAAAAGCAACGAAGAAAAGAAAAGGTGGGGAGCAGAGTCAAAAAGGGAACCGAACCATGAAATTTGTGAAAGTTCATAGTTTGGTTCCATCTTGGTTCCAGATCCAAGGAATGAAGAAAAAACTGAAGCAAATAAAACCTAATGGAGGAAACCAACCCTTAGGCCAAAAACAAACAAAATGACGAAGAAAACAAGAGAGTGGGAAGCGAAATTGGAGCCAAAACAAGAATGGGACACGAACTATGAACTTTGAAAATTTTCAAAGTTAAGCTCCATCCTGGTTCTGGCTCTGGCAGAATAAAATGAACAAGGCAAAAACAAGAAAACCTAAGGGAGGAAAACAACCCTTAGGACCCAAACAAAAACACCAAGGGAAAAAATAGAAGGAAAAAGAAGACCATCCCAAAGAGGACATTCGGGAGACTCCAAAACCACTAGGAGCTCAACACAAAGGCACCTACAACCAAGGCAAGCAACAAAGACCAAAATCCCAATATTTTCAAAGATACGCACAAAAGGGGGGCAAGCCACATAAACGGGCCAAACGGGTAGGTCAAGAGAGGGTCCCCACTTCCAATGAGGCATGTGTGCAAATATGCACAACACTTCATTACAACTACCAACAACATGAGCCACATCTTTGTAGTGCACCACAATTTCCATCTCGTAAAGCCGCAATAGATTTCCTCCAATGCATCTGATTCATCCTATGCATCAAATATGTCATCCTACGACACAACTTCTTGGTTTTTGGTTTGTTTTAAATTTCTGCAATTAATTTAGGTTTTTGTATTTTTCGGTTCAATAGGTTAGGATTTTCTAGTTATTGGTAATCTATTGATAGCTTGTGGCAAGAGAAATTTAATGTTCATTTTGCAGTTTCGTTTGGCCAAGATCTAAAATCTACAACTCTCATTTGTCGAATGTTGAAATTGAAACTACTAATGAATCTGATGTAAGACATTTGTTGAAGAGTTGATTTTGAAACTGATTGTCTAATTAGCTTAGATAATACTTTAGTTGGTGCTTAAAATAAACAACTGTCTACTATCCTTGGTGCCTTTGCATAATTTTTTTAGATTAAAACCCAATTTAAAAATAAAAGTATCCTCTCCCCTTGTGCACTTGTGCAATCCTGGGTGTAAGAATTTTTTTTATTAACTCTAGATCTAGGCTTGCCTTGGTGGGAAAAAGTACTCACCCCAAGGTGACTCAAACAAGAAACGAGCTAAAGCCAAGCTACTCCTGACCGGTATATAAATGTGAATGATACTAAAAAATTTATCATTACAAGTGTAGATGTGTTATACAGACAAGTTAATCTTGCCTCACGTATAGCCACCTGAATCGGTGCCCTTATTAAAAGCCATTTTTTTAGATTACCAAAATTCCTCTATTTGCTGGTATAGGAGGTCGAACCTCTGAAGTTGTCCCACATACTTGCAGTTCTAAGTAGAGATGAAGAGTCTATCATGGGAGATTCATGAGAACTCAAAGCTTGGTTGACCTAAATAAATGAGTTTCATGGAGAGGAGCTAGTGTGGTCAAGATTTTACTCATCTACTCTGAATAAGCACAAGTGGAGAAATCCAAGTGGGAACACAACATATATTACCCTAGCCAATTGTAGGATCATACTTTTCTATTTGAATTTTTAAAAAAATCACATCAAAATCAAACCAAAACAAAGTGTTTTCTATTTGTTTTCCATTTTCCTAAAATTTGATCAGATTCGAACTGAAAGAAACCTGCAAACTTTGCCAAAAATTACACAAAAAATGGTTCCTATTTATAGAAAACCACATCTACTAGTATGAACCACATTTGTTGTTATAAACTACATCTATTACTGAGAACCATATTTGCCACTATAAAGTGCATCTAATACCAAAAACCACAATCATGTGTAAAATGACGCATCTATTAAATCTGAACCATAATTACCTTAGAATCGAATAAATAAATTTCACCTTCACAGCCTAAGGTCACATAGTCAAAACCTATCTCTAATTATCCTTTCACAGTGATCTCTGAATAGAAACCAAAAATATTTTCTCACACTTTTCATCATTGCACCTTTTAGTATCATTTAGCCATAACAAGTAGACATACCACTTGCAAAACCTAGTTTTATTTTAGAGTCCTCATTACCTTCAGATCAATTAGACCTTTTTAGGATAGTCACCTTTATAGATTTTGAAATAGGCCAACTTTCCATGCTTTGGATAAACCTTTCCTTCAATTAAAATTATCATAGAACTAAGTCATTTGTAACACCAATTATCTTTTGTCATTTTGGTGAATCTTTTTCAGCTTGTCAATCCAGTTTGGGAACTCACGTTGTCTCTTATAAACGGTCCTTTGAAAAACTAATTTGAAGCCTTGGCTAAAATTTGCATGGTTGGTAACCAATTCTTGAATCTCTCACATTTTACTACACTTTATCATACTTAGCCATAGTCATTTTAGAACACCATCATTTTAGACATTAATGAAAATTTAACATCCCTTATTTTCCAAAAAAAGACCAAAAACATAGTTGCATTAGCATTCATTCCTTATGTCCAAAAAATCCAAAAACATAGACTGAAATCCTATCATTCATAGACATAGTTTTGCATCATCCGCATTTTGAGCATATCTTGCATGGTCAAAACAAGGTCCAAAAGGAAAGAAAAATAAATGGCTGATCGACAAGACTTTATCAATCCATTTTCAAACCCCCCGTCAAGGACATCAAGACCTTGCAAAACTTTATTGGATAAATTTGTCGCTAGAGAGACACAAGGATGTGTTATAGTTGAAGACTTAGACATTGCTGACCAAGATCCATAATTATATTCTTTTGTAGATGAATACTTGGCACAAGATCCTCAACGATATCTAGCAAAATTTTTAGTAGAAGGTGCTACATTACCTCCTGGATTTGGCATTCATGCATTATAAACTTCATTTACGCAAGGGAAAAATATGATGACATCTAGTGCCTCTATCCCTCAAGTAACTACAACTATACCATTTGGAGTACCTACCCAAAGTTCCACAATAGTACATATATCACCATTTGGTACATCAAGCAGGACACAAGGCCTTAATTTTACCATAGGAGCATCATCGTCAAATCCCTTTAGCATGAATATTAGAAGAAAAAAGGCCTAAAGTTAGCATAAACATGAAAAATTCTATACCAAACATCAACACCACTAGTGACATTCCACAAATAGGGGTTTCACAAATGGGACACATACCTCTCTTACAATTTGGGAACCAGCCTGGTCCTTCACAAAATGTTCATGTTCCCAATCAAACATAAACAAACCAAAACTTTTTCTCTCACATTCCAAATAAAAATCCACCCTTCATTCCTACACTGAACCAAAATCCGTCACATAACATTGGGTTTAAAAAAACTTACATAGACCCCAAAAATTCAATCAACATGTCATTGACACAAGTGGATGTTCTGCAAACACAAATTCAAGCCCTCCAACAAAAAATGAAGAACATGGCAATGACTAGAAAAAATACATTTTCAACAAAAGAATTATGTCCATTTCCATTTGACAAAGCGTTATACATGACACCCTTACCACATGGATATGTTATACTAAAATTGCCTAAGTATAATGGGAAGCATAATCCTATTAAACATATAAGGTAATTTTACACAATGTGCATAAATGTTGCATATGACCCCACATATCTCATGATACTTTTTCTGTGAAGCCTTGTTAGAATATCACTTGAATGGTTCTCTAAACTTCCATATGGCATAAGGTCATGGGGTGAACTTGCTGAAAAATTTATTGAACATTTCATTTTTAACATTGACAATGAAATCAAAATAGCATCCTTATGTCAGACCACACAAGATGAAGGAGAGAACTTTATCACCTTCTTCCAAAGATGGTGGAGTCTAGCTAGTCGATGCCTTGTTGAAATGCCTGAAAAGCAGGTCACCATATTTCTAGATAATCTTAATTCAAAATTGAGAAGTGACCTAAGAGTACACTAGTGCGCTTATTTTGTGAAACTAGTAGAAAATGGTATCATACTTGAAAAGGCTTTCATTGACAAAGGGGAGATCAAGATGCCAAATAGAAATCCAAATGTTCAAAAGACCCCTAATGACAAGAACAAATTTTGGTCCTGAAACAAGAACGTAACTAATGATGGCATTGGCAATGCTAAAGCCCTACATGCAAGACTAGTCATTTCATTTAGAGGACACAAACCCTCTAATGACACACCCAACAATGCCGATCAAACTACCAATCTTGTCCAAAACATGCAACAACCATGACCACAAAGGAGGTTTCCAAAATGTGAATTAACTCTCCTTGGGGAACCGATTGAATCAATCTTCAAAGAACTGGTAAAACACAAACTCATACAACTTCTTGAGCCAAAACAGTATGGTCCTAGATAATTTAAACCCTCTTGGTGGGATGACAACACTTTTTCTAATTTTCACTGAACTAAGGGACACAGTCTACCACAATCTCGATAGTTGAAGAACATTATACAAGATCTCATTGAAAATATTACTATTGAAGTTAATGGAAATAAACATACATCCTCAAATAGAGATCACAAGGTCTTTACTAATCCATTACATGACCATGGAAAAGGAAATTCCTCTAGTTCGGTCAATAAGACCAATAATTTGGCTAACTATGCTAATGCCAAGTATGACTATAACCAAGGCCCAATCATAAATCACATATGAGCCATCGATGGACATATCAACACTAATACCATAAAGAAAACTCCTAAATCTGCTATCAACACATGGTGAACTAAGATAACCATCTAGGGTCCTCCACCACAACAACAACCATAGTCCTCCAAGTATCAATACAATTTACTTGACTAGTTGGGGAAGACCCCAACACAAATTTCTATCTTGGAACTATTGAGTATATCACCTGATCATCGAGCCATTTTAGACAAAGCTTTACAAATAATGACCATCCCCACCAACCTAGATGTTAATCATTTCCAAGAGATGGGAAGGAAGACCACAATGACCTTTTACACCTCAAATTTCTTGTTCATAAAATAAAAGTTAGATGAGTCTTAGTAGATGGAGGAGCAGGGTAGAATCTTTGCATCTTGAAACTAGTTAAGGCATTAGGTTTCTCGAAGGCACATGTGGACACTACTAAGAGAATTATCATTAAGTCATATGATGATGAAGAATCATCATCTAAAGGAGTTGTAATGCTCCCCATCAGAATTGGTCATGCGTTTATGGATACTAGTTTCCAATTTTTGGATCTCATCCTTCTATATAATCTGTTATTGGGTTGACCATGGATACATTCTATGAAGGCCATCCCTTCCACTTACCATCAATACCTTAAATTCTCTTACAATGGCACTGAGATCATGATAAATGGTGATCCTGATCCTTTCTAGTATTGCACTATCCTACGTGGCATACCCCAATGATAGGTGGTTGTTAATCAGGAGGCTTCATTATCCAACTCATCCCAGTATATCGATCCATCCACTCTTTCTAAAATATCTACTTCCCAAAAACCACCTTCCACTCCTAAGGTCAAGATCCAAGAAAAGTGTTGTGGAGTGTATCATATAAAAGCATCTTATTATATCAACTATTTGGTTCCTTCTAAATTATATGGTCTACCAATAGAAGATAGGAGACATCCATTGTCACATTACATGTCCCTCCCACATTAACTTTTACAAAATGGGGGGAATTAAGCAGAGAAGTTGCAAATAGAGAAGATGTGACCTCTTGGTGATACAAAGAAGAAAATGAAGAACCTCTTTCACCCACTCAAATTGATACAAATCAATACGGAAAAGGTTTTAAGATAATGCAAAAAAAAGGATATGATAGACATAGTGGGCTAAGACTACATCAAAATGGAAGGACCGAACCCATCATTGTCTCTAAGCAACCTAAAGGCCTAGGGCTAGGGTTTAAACCAATTAAGATTTGCATTTCTAGTACCTTGACACTATCACAAGAGGATGTAAGTGTTTCCAAACATATTGAGACATCCAATGAACCACCTGACCAATGCTACTACAATTCCTCTGACTCTAACGAATATGAGTGGGATTCCCTCACCTCCATCAGTTTCATGGACCTCGATAAACTATTTGGGGAACTTGAACAAATACTTAATCCCTTGCAGAGTCTACCTAATTCCTATCCTCAAATGTCTTTGACAAATGAAGAATGGCTCAAACATTACTATTGGGAATCCCTTGATCCTGCCTCTTGGGAACCTGATGAACCAATTTCTGATATCCAAACTGTTACAATGGTTCCATCCCAAAATCTACCTATTCCCAAGAAAAATAATGAGGATTTGGTAAGAAAAAATTATGACCATGTCAACAAGTCTATCCTCACATTATCGGCCTCTACCTTTGATACTACCAATGATGACATGCCCCTGGTATATCCTCAACTTATTTATTGGAATCAACAAGACACCCCCATCTTAGATACCTTTGAGAAAGACGAAGCAATAATTGAGTTCATGGGACTAGGAGAAGGCATACCTAGTGGTTACCATAAGGATGGATTTACCATAGACCTGGATAAAATGGCTTATTTTGGAGAGTTTGTTCACCCTCTAGTCGCAAAACTAGAAACAATAAGAAAAAACTATAAAAAAATAAAAAATGATGAGTCCCTAGGTGAAAATTGAAAGACACCTTTGGACAATGAAAATTTAAAAATAAAGGATGCATCCAAGGGAAAAAACATCTCTGAGGCACCCGAGGATGAAGGGTTGAACATTCTCCCCATTGCTCAAGAAAGGTCACCAATGTTAGTTGAGGAATCTGTGGCGATCAACATAGGCACTAAAGATAATCCTCGGGTAATCTATTTTGTGGCATCTTTGACAAAAATAGAGGAACTTGAATTTCGTACCTTCTTCACAGAAAGATAGATAAAATTTGCATGATCATATGCTGACATGCTTGGACTAGATCCTGATTTGGTATTTACATCATTTTCTATTCCAATATATGTTAAACCCATGAAGAAGAAATTAATCAAATTCAGCCATAAATTGCTTTATTAGTCAAAGTTGAACTAAAGAAACTATTGGATGTCAGCTTTATCAAACCAATTGTATGTGTAGATGGATTAACAATCTTGTACCAGTAATGAAATCAACAGGAGGAATCCACATCTATATAGACTTTTGAGATATAAATAAAGCATGTCCTAAGGATGACTTTCCTCTACCAAATATTGACATGATTGTGGACCTAACAAGATATGAAATTTTATCCCTCATGGATGGTTTCTCGGGATGCAATCAAATCAGAATCGCACTTGAAGACCAACATAAGACAAAATTTAATTTTCCATGGGGAACTTATTGTTGGAACATCATTCCTTTTGGACTTAAAAATTTTGGAGCCACATGCCAACGCATCATGACAACCATTTTTCATGATCTCATACACACTCTTATGGAAGACTAGGTGGATGATCTAATAGATAAATCATTGACAAAGGTTGATCATTTATAGGTCCTAGATAATATTTTTCAAAGACTAGAAGAATACAAAGTGAGGCTAAATCCTAAAAAATGTGTATTTGGTATGCAATCAAGAAAAATTTGAGGATACATTATTTCTAGACAAGGCATTAAAGTGGACCCAACAAAAGTGAAAGCTATAATGGACATGCCTCCACCAACCAATATAAGTCAACTTCAGAAACTACAAGGGAGAATATAGTCTATCAGATGATTCATAGTGCATTTAGTAGATAAAATACATCCCTTCCAACATCTACTCAGAAAAGGTGTACCATTTGTATGGACAGGTAAATGACAAGAATCTTTTCAATAAATCAAGGATCACCTACTTACACCACCAGTGCTAATGCCACCTATTGAGGAATGACCTTTTATACTCTACATTTATGCAACCACATCATTGCTAGGTGCCTTACTTGCACATAATGATAATGAGAGACGTGAAAGGGAAATCTATTATACTAGTCATACTTTGGTGGAATATGAGCTAAATTGCAGTCCCATAGAACGTGGTTGTCTTGCAGTAGTTTTCACTACTCAAAAACTTAGGAACTACATGTTAAACCACCAAACAATGTTGGTCACAAAGATAGATCATTTTAAGTATCTCCTTACTAAAGAAACATTAATAGGATGACTAGCTAAATGGGTAATGGTACTTAGTCAATACGATATCCAGTATGTAGAAATAAAATCTATTAAAGAATAAGTTATTGTTGACCACTAGGTAGACACACTAATTAAGGTAGATCATCCTCTAGTTGTAGATTTTCTTGATGAATTCATCTTCACTCTTGACACAAGAATGACATGGAAGTTATACTTTGATGGGTCCCACACAAATCATCATTCATGCATAGGCATATTATTTATCACACCACAAGGTGACACTATTCCTAATTCATTCAAAATTTCTTTTCCATGAACCAATAATATAGAAGAATATGAGGATCTTGTAATAGGATTATGATTGGAAATCAAATGGAAGATTAAGCACCTACAAGTTTATGGAGATTCTCAGCTGGTAGTCTGACAAGTTAATGATGACTATGAAACCAAAGATGAAAAGCTCGCCCCATACAAGAGAATGGTAGATAGTTTCAAACAATATTTTGACATCATATTTCATCAAATAACCCACATTCAGAATAGGGCAGTAGATGCCATGGAAACCATTGGTTCACTCTTGGACATACCTAGCAACATGCCTAAATTTGAGTATTTGGTAAAACAACTTTTGGTCCTTGCCTTTGATGTCCTACATTTTTAGATGGTGTGTGAACTTGTTGGTCTCAATTATCCATGGTACAAAGATAGATATGACTACCTCCATGCCCACATCCTACCCCTAGACCTCTCAAACAACCAATGTAGGACATTTATTCATAAGTCTTTTAAGTATAACATCATCAAACATACCCTTTATAGTTGTATCCTATACAACAACTTGTTGAGATGTCTCAATATTGAACAAGCACATGCAACCTTAAATGGGGTACATGAGGATATATGTGGATCCCACTCTAGTGGTCCCACCTTACCTAAAAATATTATGAGACTGGGCTATTATTGGCCTACGATGGAAAAGGACTCGTACATCTTTGTCAAGAAATGTCGATAGTGCCAGATTGATGGAGACTTGATACACACATCAACATAGGAGCTCCATCCAATAACTTCACCATGTCCCTTTGTTCAATGGGGAATGGATCTCATCAGTAAGATACATCCTACATCCTCCAACAATCATAGATTCATCATTACTATGACTAAATACTTACCAAGTGGATTGAAGCCATTCCTATGACCTACATTACTGACATACTATGTTCATCCTTAACTACATAATTTTTTGGTTCCTCAATCCATAATCACAGATAATGGCCACCCATTTAAAAACCAATAAGTTCATCACCTTTTCCAAGAATTCTATATCCAACAACACTTTTCTAAACCATATTACCCATAGGGTAATGACCAAGCTAAAGCATGAAACAAAACAATCCTTAAAATCCTTAAAAAGACCATCCATGACACTGGTTGTGATTGGAATTTACAACTTAACCCTACCCTATGGGCTTACCGCACAAGTATATGCACTCCCACCAACGCCACTCCATATTCATTGGTATTTGGTTCTGAAGCCATCTTTCCTATAAAGGTCAAAATTCCTTCCCTACGGGTATCTTTGAAAGGGAATATTGATGATGAAGAGTACCCTATGATGAGAGTGCATGAGCTAGAGTTCCTGGATGAATCAAGACAAAAGGCACTAGATCATCTTTAAGCATATCAAAACTGTATTTGTTGCAACTATAGCATAAAATTCTTTAGCTGACATTTTGACATTGGTGACTTGGTCTTAATTAAAAATCCAAAGAATCAAGTAGAAAGAGAAAAACCAAGGAAGCTTGAGCCAAACTAGCTAGGACCCTATATTGTCACATAAGCCTTTGGATCAGGAGCATACCACCTTTCTACACCTGAAGGAGAACCATTGTCAGACCCAATCAACAGTATTCATTTGAAGAGGTTCTATACATAGCATATGAGAACCTTGTCTTAATCATGAAAAATACAAAAAAATATTAAAAAAAAGAAAAAAAATTGTTACCTTGATAAAAACCCGACAAGCAAGCATCTTTGTAACACCAAAAAGATTTTGAAAAATCAACAAAATAGTAAAGAGAAATAATTTGTCCAATAGTGAAAACCACTTCGACGATGCTTTGGATAAGTACCATGGTGAAAACTTGGCAAATAGGCGCTATGTGTAGTCAACTTTGCTCCTTTGTCTACCATCATTCCAATCTGATTTCTCTATCATTACACCCATAATAAATGATTGTCCTTTCCATAACCTGGAATGATTGACATCAAGTACACTCCACATCCCCATTCCATCCTATTGGTCTTATACCCGAGTGGGGGAAAATATTTGACCTACATCATTTGGATCTTGCACTTGTTGTTATGAGTTCATAAAATGTCTTGAAAAAATCCAAAAACATCATAAAATGTCTTGAAAAATCCAAAAACATCATAAAATGTCCTGAAAAAGGTTAAAAAAAATGTCAAAAAACACAAAAACATTTAGATATCTTTCGGAAATCCCCCCCCTCCAAAAAAAATAGAATAAGAGTCAGTTGTGTCAGACAGTCATCATCATTTCAAACTATGTTGCCTCTATGACTAGACGTAGGCAAGGCCATTTGTCAATGATCCCTCAAGGCATTAGATCAGTCTTTCTAGGTTTGTCAAATAGCACACGACAAAATAATGAGTCAATTCTTTGTCCATCAAAAAAATTCATTGGTCGTGTCGAACTACGAAGTCTCTGCATGTACAACATAGGAAATTCCATCTATCAATTAGCCCCCAAGGCCACACTAGATCAGCCCTTTAGGTTTCATCACATTCATTATCACACATGTTAAATATTCCCAAATAAAGTAAATCTTTTTCAGTAAGTCTTGTCAGTCAAAGTCTAGTCAAACTATGAGGTATCTATGTGTATAACATTAGCAAGGCCATCAATCAATGAGCCCCTGAGGCCACACTTGGTTAGTCCTTTAAGGTTCATCATATCAGTAAAAAATAAGTCAATAAGGTCATGAAGTCAACCAAACAAATTGGAAAAACACTAAAAAAACCCAAAATAATCAACCATTTCCTTATACAGGTGGCCATATTATCGAAACTACACTCGATGTCTTATACAATGTGTCTTTCTAAAATCATGCTTTATCATTGCCTTATACATGTGGTCATATGATTAAAACTAGACTCCACATCTTATACGATATGTATATTTCTAAACTCAGGCTTTATCATTGCCTTATACAGGTGGTCACATGATCGAAACCAGACTTGACATCTTATACAACTTGTATCATTCCCAAAATCAGGCTTTATCAAACAAACATCTTATCAATCTTATAGATAATTAGAAAATAAATAGATCAAATTTTGGCAAATATTCTTACTGGTTGCTGACATTATGGCTTTTTTTGTCTTATCTTTTCATTTGGCTTTGTCTTTGAGTCCAGTTACTAGCTTTCTCAAGGATGTCCCATGAAGGATTTAGAGAAGAAAGGATGTCTCGGGACTCTTTTTATTTGACTATTTTTTGTCTATTATCTTTTGGATTTTTCTTTGTGTCAGGTTACTAGCTTCCTCAAGGATGTCCCATGAAGGATTTAGAGGAGCGATGATGTTTCATGACTCATCTTTTATTTGATTGTTGTCTATGGATTGTCTTGACAAAAAGACTGGGGCAATTTTTCTCTTAGTATGAGTTAGGACACTCCTTGTCTATGACTGTTTTGTTTTAGCAAGTGGATGACCTTGTAAACCTTGGTCTATCTCATATCATGGTGTTTATTATCCATTTGTATCATTTAATTCCCAATGATGATTAATGCAAGGCCTGTTATGTTTTAGCGAAATATTGAAGATTTCTAATACTAACATCTGAGTTTTCCTCTCTAACATTTCTTCTTTCCTACATTATGATGTAGTCCTATGACACACACAAAAAATAAATTATCCTACATACGCATTCATGTTACAAACATCATTTAGAAATTTCCATACATATGTAAATATTAAATCATACATATATGATGCATTTGAAAAACACAAAAAATACACATCTATCACATTTAGGAATCCATGGCATAACGTGCATTCACCATCATAACCTGTATAGAATACTATCACAACAAATTCATTCACATGGCATGGTACATATTAAAAGATATTGCATATCATAATGATAAACATAGCATCCATAATACCATAAATTTAAATGCATACATCATCATAACGGATTAACACATCATCATCGGCTGCATGAATATCATAAAGTAAATATCAACATCCATAACACATGCATAAATTGAAACTACATATGAAGAATTTCATATCATATAAGTGTTGTCAAAAATGATATATATTTCTTAGAAAAAAATTTCATAGTATAATTTCATAATGTATCTCAAAATAAGACCTCACAGGCTCAATGGACATACAACATTAGTGTCAAAATTGACCTATCCTAAACTCTCATGTTGTCCAGAGCTGTCCCTGCTGCTCTCACCCTAGCTATACCTACTCTATGATCGCCTTTTATGAGACTAACCACTGCTTAGTGCCACTAATTCCCTCAGTGCCCTTTGATCAACTAGGATTGCCTCCTCATACAAATCTCTATAGTATTGCTCTCATCTACCTACTCTGATAAGTGCATGTGCTATGTCAAAAAAAATATTATGCATACAACCATGAAGTTAATAACTCTCTGATCTAACTCCTGGGCTTGGATCAGGACCCTATCTCTCTCCAAATACAAGGTATCCCTCTACATCTGTATCCCATCCGTCTCTAATTTTAGGGCTTGCACATCAGCCTCTAGTGCCTATACTTTGGTCTATAGTCTATCCATCTTTGCATCCTTATCACTTGAGCTGCCCCTAATTGGAACATCCTCATAAACCTACTCTCCATCCAGTATCCTCTCACAAATGATCTTCTCCATCGTCATCTCATCCTCCTACACTAGCTCCTCTTGTCCTCCTACCTCTGCACCATTGGTAGCTACATCTGCTAATATCTCCAAATGCTCCCCCTCAGGTTGCTCGACCTCAACATCTACATCAAAATCCTTTGTCTCCCCTCCTCTCTCTCTCCTCCTTCTCTCCCTCCTCTCAAATGGGATAAAATGATCTCCTCCTCCTCAACCTTTGAAAAAATATTTTCCCATCACCTCCTCTCCCACCCTTGCTACCATCACCACCATCTCCACCCACTCATTTGACCACTGGAGCTGGATGATTTGGATCTGTCAAAGATATCGGTCTATGAAACTACAACCATGCATCATACTCAGGAGTAGTACTTGCATCTATTTGTCCCTCTCTCCATGCCCACTAATGTGCCTACAATCCATCTATCTATTACTTTATTATAGCCACTGAAATCTCGGCCCCCATGGCACCACCTCCCTAGATGATCTAGAAAATACTGATAACCCACAAGGTGCTCCTTGCTACTCTCCAAACTATTTGAGCACTCGATCTAGAAAATACATCTCAATAATATGAATTTCCTGAACAATCCTCCTAATTAGGTACCTCTCTTTCTGACACCATGGTAGATGCTCATGCTCATCTAGCCACTTATGACAATCCATATATGTCCTCTAGATAAAACTGACCAGTGTGTCAAGACCATATCTCCAGTAACCGATATCGCCCACATGTTTTTGTGTGACAAATTTTGTATAAATACAAACATAGAGTGTCATAGTCTCTAAGTGTCGATAAATAGGTGGACAAAACATTGCAATGTGCTCCCACACCCAAACCATAAACCATGTGACCCTGCACCTCATGTACTGTCCTCCTCTATATACAATGTCATGGAGCTAAAAGTATACCATGGCCAATAAACAAGGACCCCATGCATACACTATCTCACTCACCAACAAGACACTCGTGTCCACGGTGGTCTAGAATAACCACTCCTACTATCACTGGACATATAACACAATCAAACCACTTGTAGTGTGCAGCCAATATCTCTCATTTGATCTCATATCTCTCAATCCCCATCTATGCCACATCCTCATATACATAAAAGGTGGTAAGAACCTTATATCCTCAGCTATGATCATATCTAACTCTCTCCCCACGAATCAACAGATGTAGGATCCTATAGATTTCCTCCAAGGTAATGGTCACCTCTCCAATAAGTAGATGGAAGGAGTGGGTCTCAAAGTGCCACTGCTCAGCTAATGTGACCAACATCCCTCTATTTTCCCTAATCATGGGCATAAATGTAACATGGACGATCCCTAGATGCCACAACCTGTGCCTCTCAGCACTGGAAAATTGTGTCCTCAAACCGTAGATCTTAGGCACGTGGGACTCTCTGGTATAAATCGGATCTAAATGAACCTATGACCAACATCACAACCAATGTGTGAGTAAATTTTGCATATGTTATAAAAACAGGTCAAATCAAACCTAGGTCAAAATTTTCAATAGTCAATTACGTCGCACTAATTCAAACGTGTCATCGTTTCTGTAATTGTGGTGCACATTTGCACATGCGTTTCAAGACAACACTTGCATTGAACCCCTAATTCAATTATTGATTCCTATAACAATTGTGTCACTCATAAGCAATTTCGGTTAATCATTATGTGATTGCACACAATTATAGTCAATTGTGTTATGCATAAGAGGATGCGGTTAACCAACCCATAGATGTGTCACATTATAATAATTGTGTCAAAAAATTAAAAAACCAAATCTACCCTATGTGATTTGACAATAATTGTGTCATTTTGCATACAAATGCATACAACACGATGATAATTGTGGCTTTTTGTCGTGTGACGCAACTGACTTCCAAAATTAAAACCTACCTAGAAATGCATGAAAATAAAATTTTACCAAGTGGGTTTGTAGTGCCTTATCGGATCTCCTATGCCCTTCGGCCACCTGAATGTATGAACTCCGTAATCCCTATTCTTGTGGTGAGGAATGCGCTCCATCTTCAGTCAGAGCTCCAAATCTCCAAGGTTCAAAAGTGCAAAATGAACTCAAACTTTCCAAATTCCTATTTATACCCCCATAAAAATTAGGGTTTTGACCTAGGGTCATTTTTGGATGCACTTTTTGTCATGTTGTCATTGCTTTTATAGCCATCTAATTGACATTTCAGAAAAAAAATAAAAATTATTTTTAAATTTTTTTGAATTTTTTTGAAAAATTCACAAAATTCTTCTAAGGAAGCACAACCCTATCTTATTGTCACTGGGGCATGTTTTGATTGATTTTCTTTGGCACAATACGATAAACAACATTATATCAAAGAGGGGCAAACTATAGACACTAAAAATTGTCCTAGGCCTGCGACCCTTAACTTCTTCATAATTCTTCCATCTTCATTCCTCATAATTAAATAATGTTAATTATTTAATTATTTAATTATTTTCTAAAGTCGTATGTCCTCTATTAATTAAATATCTTCAATTAATTAATTAATTAATTCTTACATTTATTATTTCTTGATTAATTAAATAAATATTATTTATTTAATTGCATTGCTAATTAAATCTATCTTCTATTAAATAATAATTATAAATTATTTAATTAATTCCTATCACACTTTCAACTATAATTAAATAATTAGTTTAATTATTTAATTATTCCTTAGCCTTTTCTCCCTTTAATTAAATAAATCTTCATTTATTTAATTTAATCCCAAAATATTGAATGTTGAATTAAATCATTATTTAATTCATAAAAGGATATATCTATAGCATATTCCTCTATAATTAGATAATCTCTTTGTTATCTAATTATTCATTTATCACTTATGTCAAGATCTAATTTGATCATTCAGTTATTTGGTGAGATAATATTTGATTGTCTCTAACAAATAGTCTCTTTGTCTTGATCACTTCATCTTTTACATGCAATCTTTGTTCTTCTATGTCTCAACTAGTTTCCATTAGTGATTACATTATTATTTAATCTAATCCCCATCATTTATTATTTATCACTTACACTAATTTAAACCTAACCCTAATGCATGTCACATCTTTTAATCTTATTCAATGATTTATCTTTAAATCTGAGCCTATCATTCAATAATTATATTTTCTATAAATTGACTTTACCTCTATCATTATTACTCCCCCTGAAATCTTATGAGTTTCAGAAGCAACTTTCAAATCTAATTCAATGTTTTTTTATTATCATTTTTCATGATTCCACACTTGCATCCTTAATTAAAAATCTGAGGGCAAGTATTATATTATAGCGAAATGGAGAAGATTAATGGAGGTGATTCATGGAATTGCATGGATGTTTGGTAAAATCATTCATTTATGCATTTTTAATAAATTTTTCCATTGTTCTCGATTATTAGCTTAGGCTTAGTTTAAGTTTATTTCTCCTATTACTAATCCATGAATTTTCCCTATGCTACACTATAATAATGATGATGCAAAGAAAAAGGCACACTTTTGGATAATTGATATGAGATTTATGGTGTAGGGGCACCAAGTCCATTTTTGTGAATAAGGTCATGTAATAGGTTGTGAGGTATTTGAGTCTTATTTTTTCATCAAATAAGTTCATTATAGACCATTTCTAATGTTTAAGTCATCTAGGGGTTGGTTTGAGTTCATATTGTCATATTTTACAATATTGTCAAATTGTGGTTATGTTCAAAAGTACAAAAATGCAGAATAGGAAGCCCAACGGTCATTTCATTTTCAAAGAGAAGTTGAAACCATTGGTTGAGGTGAGAAACATTAAAAAGGATTTTAAACCTCGAGGTAGGGGTGTGAATGATGTTTTTGAAGTTGCATCAATAAGAAATCACTATTTTCCTTGTAATGTTTTGGTAAATTTGTTAATCCAAGTGACTATACAACTCCCTACAATTTTCTTTTTATTGAAATTCCATCGTATTCAGTGGAAATATGAGTTAGCTTCCCTTTGGTTCTGATTTGGTGTGTTTTCATTAAATTTTAAGGATTTTGTGATCTTTTTTTCTGAGAATGGGTTAAGAACCCTGTTTTGAGGGTTTGAAAGCACTTAAAATGAATTAAATGCACATTCCACTAATACATTTTCTTGTAACTTGGTGGAATGGGTGCACTAGGGTAGTTTTAGATGTTAGCATAGGTTTTAAGAGTAGAGAAGGCATTTTGGTGGATTTTGATTGTTGTCCTAGGTGTATTTTCATGAATTTTGGCTTGAAAATGGTGGTTAAGAGTTGAAGTTTGGTGAAAAGACAATGTGAAAGGTTAGGAGTTTATGGAATAAGCTTGGGCAAGCTTAGTTTGATGTTTTTGAGGTTTTTATAGAGTGAAATAGGGTCTCAAGAACATAGTTTCAATAAACCCTCATTTTACAAGCTTGAAATGGCCTAGAAAAAGGGTTTGATGCTTTGGTGAATTTGTAATTGTTTCCCCTAATGAAAATAGTTGATTCTGAGGTTTTGAAACTTGTTGAAAGTGTTGGAATAGAGTTTGGAAGTCTGAGTGAAGGATCCCTTGAACCTTCTTTGGAAAAGTGGCCTACTTGGCTCAAGGGGCAGCGTACCAGTAAATTTTAAGAGGTGATGGTCTGAAACAAGCATATGCACAATTGAGATGGTTTTTGGGTCTTCATTGTATTTTGAAAGATATGGAAAAAAACCTTTGTTTGCAATGGTATAAGGAGTTTGTAAAGGAATTTTTAAAATTTGTTGAGTTGAGGTTTTGAGGGCAAAAATATTGATTGAGTTTGATCAAATTGTGACTGTTGGAAGGTGTTCCTCCCTACTCTACGTCATTTAAGCAACATGTAAGTATGATAGCTCTTGTGCATGTTAAAAATGGAGGTGATGAACTTCCTTTTATAAGATAAGGAACTATACATACATGTGGTACAAGATCAATGGTTTGAGAATTGGTCATGTGCCATGTAATAAGTCATATGGGGTTGGTATTGGATAGAGTTGTCAAGTTTTATTAATTTTTTCAAATGTTGTCAAAAGTTCCTTTCAACTTTGCAATTTTGTCATATTTGGAAGTTGAATGGTCATGTAGTTCCAAGGTTGGTTGGAACCATTGGTTTCTTGTGGTACAATTTTAAATAAGCCTCACAAACTTTCAGGCAAGGTTCTAAAGCTGATTTTGAAGTGCAAGAAATAATAATAGCTTTCTTTTCTGCAATTTTTTGTGTAAATTTGCTACTACAAGCATTGGTACAATTTTGTACAATCTCTAAATAACATAAGGTGAATTGAATCTGATGGAGGCATGAACTAATTTCTTTTTGGAGTTGGTTTGAGCTATTTTCATAAAGTTTGAGGGTTTCTATAAGCAATTTCTTGGAAGTGGTCTGAAAACCCCAAGTCAAGAGGGTTTGAGAGAAAAAATGGCATATTAAACCATTCCACCAATGGAAATTGCTACAAATCAGTGGAATGGCACTAGATAGGTTTTTTTTCATTTTTAGTAGGATTGTAGATGCAGGGGATGGAGTTAGGGCCCTGTTTGTGCAAGCCCTAGCCTAATATTTCAATGTATAATGCTAGTTTTGATAGGTAGAGGTAGGGTTTTGTTGTTAGATGAGTTTGTGGGTGTTTCAAGTGAGAAAATATATTGTTTCAGATCCCATGTGATCTATCCACATCCTAGGAATGCAGATTTCTGATCTGGGGAAAGAATATCATACACTTACTTTGTAAAAGAGGCCTAATTGGGCTTAAGGGGCAATGTAGTAGTCCATTTTAGGAGAGAATGTTCTGAAATAAGCCTATGCAAAAATTCAATATGTTCAAGAAGAGAATAAAGGGTATCCTAAATGGTAATTCTTTCATGGGTTTGAGGCATTCTCTAAAATATATACCCAAATTTCATTGTTTGATGTCCCATAAGAAAAATTGAGAAAAATGAGTGAACACACCAAGTGAGGGTCTTCCAAGTGAAAAATTTGTTCAACACTGATTGGATTGTGATTTAGTTAACAAAATTCTCCCTTCTCTACATCACTTGGGATGAGGGAGATAAACTAGGAATTTGTTCCTCCTATTCTGACAAGGTGGAGTAAAAGGTGGGAGAAGAAGCCACTTCTCACAATGCTCACAAATACCATAAGGATAAAGGTCATAGAAGGATTATTTCCTTATTATGATATTGGAGGGAATATAGGAGTTATGAGACAAGTATCTCATAGTTTCCTTTGACTATGATGACATTCTTTAATAATCCTAATAGAACCTCAACCATGCACATGAAAAAAATGAGAAGAGCATCACAAAACATTGCAATGAATTAAGACACTCTCACATATTCGTCTGATCCTCTATTAAATCCATATCAAAAAATCACCATGACACCCCATTTCTCTGAGGCATACACTACCCCTAGCTTGTCAACCCTACCGAATTAGAAAGCTAGTGAGCTCACTAGCTTTCCAATTCGGTAGGGTTGACAAGGTAGGGGTAGTGTATGCCTCATAGAAAAGGGGTGTACATCACCATGAGACCCATTTTCTATGAGGCATATTCTACTGCTACCTTTTCAACCCTAACTAATTGGCAAGCAAGTGAGCTCACTATCTTGCCAAGCTCACTAGCTTGCCAATTCAGTAGGATTGACAAGGCAAGGGCAATAAAACATGCCTTTGTACAATATAAAACATTGTTTTAGATTTTTCATAAATCCACATGCTTTTCTTTGAAGAAAAATTTAAATGTAAACCATGAAGCATTACAACTAGCTTTAAATGTAATATACGCATTTAATTGATGCATATATTAAGGAATATGCACATTTGCACGTATTAATTTCTCATAATTTTTGTATATCAATAAATACGCTAAGTCAATAACAAATATTACAATAGTGATGGAAGAACATCTTGAAAATATTCCCATTTATCAATACTTGTAGCAATACATGTAGGGAAATAATCCTCCCATTTTCAACCCAGATCATGAAATATATTGTACAAGAAGAAACAAAAGGAGTTGTTGTCCAGTTTCTTTTCTCTGATCCACCTCAACTAGCCCAGTTATTTGCATTCCAAAATGCTTAAAAATATGTACATCCGCTACTCCCTTGGAAACACATGGGTAGTAGCCTCTCCATGGTTGTGTACTCTCACTAGAATTTGGTCTACAAAAATCCTACAAAATCCTATCAATCTCAGACATGGACTCACATAAAAATCATTAAAATAGCAATAATTGAATAATGTCAAACATACACCTGATGAGATCTATTATCACATTCATGCATGCTAGAATTAGATCGATTGAAGGTCCTACAATGGTGATTTGGCCCATATTTCACTACTTTCTCATCTCTCGATGATCATATGCATAAATTTCAAACATATCACTGACATAATTAACATAAAACATGTAGCATATAAGAACCTAAGAAATCTATAAGATGGAAAAGAAAGAAAAGATTGAGAACTAGAAAATGCATCAACAACTAATGTTTCTCATACCACTAAACACTTGCACCAGAAATTGATGTTGTTCTTTTCTTAAGTTGACAAACTTAAGTATTACCTATAGTCACAAATGGATCAATGATAGTCGTAAATGCATCTGACATCAAACACCAATAGAGAATACTATCTTAAAGGTGGTCAATAGAGAGAAACATATTACCATCATTTTGAAAATTAACAATAATTCAATTTTGCAAACCCTTCTACAATCAAACTTAAATGCTTGAAATAAATCAATGATCAATAACATTACATTAAAATTTCAATGTGTTTACTTACAAATCAATCCAGGGAACCATCTAGGTCTTCTCTACTCTTTATTGTTTCAAGTATTGCCTCATGGTCAGACTCACACACTTTCCACAAGTTCTTGTTCACAGGTCTACCCTTATATTTAATCAAATGAACTTTGGTGGTGATGACAAGGTTCGAGTAGTGAAGAATCTTTTGATGCATGTCAAATTCCTCAAACAACAAAACTGCAACATTCTTAACTGGGTACCTTCTAAGCCATGTTCTAGTAACAACCACTAAACTTGTAGGATATTCTATGTTTTCTCCATCTATAACTGGGGCCTCCAATTTATTTTTGGCTTCGATACAATGACATAGGTAATAATATGTAGCCTCTTCATTGTGTTCATCTGCAATCACTCCATAAACGTTCCTTGCATTGATATGTTCATCTTGTTAGATGTATTTACTGAACATCACAATAAAACCTATATGTAAGATACATTACCTAGTTCTAGTAGGTCCGATACATGACCAAATTCAATGGATGATTTCATCTCCATGATTTGTAGAGCCATCAGGAGTTGATAAGTGTCAAGTGGGGTTATAATTCTTATAGACCATTTTTCAACCCACTCTGTTGACTCACAATCATTCCATGCTTGAAGTGTACATGCAAAAAAAAGCATGCCATATTTCACATATGGATATTCCATGTACCTTCATTGGAGCTTGTAAAAGAGTGTAGCTTGCTTGATCCTATTAGTGTACAAAAATCCTCATATTTTTCAATGCTAATATCATCTACTAAATGAAACAATCTACGAACAAAATAATTACCTTCACTCCCTAGACCTATTGCATGATTGCACCACTAGACAATTGATCTTGCATCTATCAAATTTACACTATCTTTTTAATTTAAATATTCTCATGCTAGGGCTCTTTTGATACATTAAACTACTCCATCATGCCCCCCCTTTCCATGCTTGGCCTCTGATAAGTTCCACATATGTTGAACACCACTGATCCTATGCATCCTGCTTAACCAATAAAACATCCTAGAATTCTTGATTTGTGATGTATAGTTATCTGACCATATGATATGTTGACTGAATGATATGCCCCTACTAGCTAGATAAACATAGAACATCTGAAAGCAACCTTGCACAAACTCTGTAGAATGTGAGCGATCATCACTGATGTAAACGTGATACTCCCTCAATAATTTCATGTTTTCCTCTGTACTATCATTTTCATGAATGAATTCTATATGCACAAATATATAAGCATGCATGGAGTTGTATTATTGTGATTACACCTCATTTTGTGGTTGTAGTGTGTAGTTCTCCATGAATTCGACAACTGAAATGATGCTATGAAGTGGAAACATGTCCTTGGATAACTCAAATTATGAGTCCAACCATTGAGCTTTGTGTGTACATTCCTTGCATACTCATAGACCACTTGATCATGGAAAAATCCCATAAAATGATACACTAGAATCTTATCACCGACCAATTCACAATTCTTTGCTTCTTTCCCATTTTTTATTTTGTAGGCCATTGTCTTGTATTTGCCAAATTCCACAATTATGTCTACAATTATGTGTGTACTAGCCACGTGTTGGAAAATTGGAAAATGGTACATGCCACCAAAATGATCACATGTCCCATCCATACACGAATTGTAAAAAATTTGACCATCCTCTCTTTCAAATAAAATGGAAGATAATAATTCCCTTGAGGATGTAGGTGGAGGCCTTATGTTACATTCCTAGAAAACATTGTTATTATGCATATCTACTCATTGCTATTTGGATCCTCCACTCTTTCACGCCTTCCTTTGGCTCTCATTAGAGATTATCTACTTATTTTCAAAGAATTTCGTGTCTTTTTAAGGTTCTTGTTTCTTGTTTAACTTCTTAACAATGTTGTTGTCATCACACGTTGTGTGGTACAACTATCTTTCATGCATGGTAAAACCCACACTCTCGTATGCACTCATAAAATTCTTTACAATAGAATTTTCACTTGATTCATTCAAAACTCTTAGCCCAAGAGCCTTCATGGTGGGCCTAAATTTGATTTGCCTCATCATTTCAACAAATATGCCCTCACTTAGCTTCACAAAAAATAAACTCCATATCCTTTGTGCATATCTCTGACATTAAAATTTTGGAATATTATTAGGCATCCATTTCAAAACATTGGAATCAAAATCAATGAAAAATTTATGTTTTCTATGTAGAACTCTAGGAGGAGTTCTCAAATGTAAATTTATGTCAACATTAGGAATGCCAACAACATCAAGGATAGATCGCATACCTTCAATTCGAGGTGCAATTGATGACATACCTTGATATTTACATGTAAATGATGTTGTACCTCCAAATTGAGATGTCATTTATGGATTTACTTCAAATAGAGATGTTTTTTCTAATGTACTTTCAAAATACAATGTTGTTGATGGTGTGTCTTCAATTGGAGATGTGATTTTCAATGTACTTGGAAAACCACATGTTCTTCCTAGTGTATCTTCAACTAGAGATGTGCATTGAACTTCAATTATGGTTGATGATGTGCCCCCAAATTTTGTATCCATTTCTATCCTTCCATAAAATTTCCTCATTCATGCCCTGTGTTTTTCCAATTGAACATCTCTCTTAGATTGCACATGAATTTCTGGTTGTATGGGTTGGAATTCATTTGCTTCACGAGCTATATTTTTTGATTCTCTTTTCCTTGAATTTTTAAATACATGGTATTTTGATGTTATACCCTTTATTTGCTTCCTCGGTATGATGTTGAATTCTACGTGTTCACAAACACACATAGAATCACAAACACACATAGAACAAAAGTAATTAATGCATTTTATGAAACATATTGATATCACTGATTACATTGCATTTTATGAAACACACCAAAGAATTTTATGAAAGAAGGTAGTGAGTTGTTTTGTTATTATCAAACGTGTCTATGGTACAAAAATTTTCATACATACATCTACCTCCATACCACGAGAAAAGTGAGTAATGCATTAATTTTTAAACATATCAATATCGTTGATTACATTGCATTTTATGAAACACAACAAGAATTTTATGAAACATATTGATATCGCTGATTAAATTGCATTGAATATCTTTGAAAATAAAATCATTACTTTACATTTCATAACTAATTTTTCTTATCAAACATTACATATGTTATCAAACATTGGGATCCCCAACCTACAGTTTATAGCGAGCTTCAAAAAACCCATAACTTTTGATGCATCTAGGTAAAATATATGAAACTTGGTACTAATTTTCTATATGACTATATGCATGTGCTTCCAAAACGAGGTTTGCTAAATAATTATTTTGTGTGATTTTTTTAGGACAATTTATTTCTTTTTGCAACTATACTATGTAAAACCTAGTACTTTGAAGGATTTGTACAAAAAATTCTTCATGTAAGCATTGATCAATATTAAGATTTCAGTTTGAGGGGATTGTTTGGAGTGTGGACAAGTGCTTAGAAGAAAAAAAGTTTCAAACCTAGGATATAATTTGTGACCACCTTTGGAATCTAGAGAATCTTTTGTTTATCGTTGTCAAAACCACATTGTGATTGTCAACAAAGCCATGAAGAAGATGAATTCAAATAAGGATTTGTGATGCTATATATTGGAACTATTCACTATTTATTTGGAAATGAAGAAACTTAGAAAGACAATAAGCATTTTCAATTGCGAAAAAAATTCCCTTTTTTATTTATTAGAAAGGTAAATGGTATGAATGAATGTAAACTTGCATTAACAACTATGTAAAATCACTTGAATTTATCTAAGCACATGTGATGAAGGTGAATTTTTTATGAAACAAAACAATTAATGGAAAATTGCATTAAAATTGATGAAAGCTATTAGGTTTTCCAAATTAGTTGAAAATAAATGTTTTCCTACAACCATCACTAATAATGAATTTGAATCTATTATGTCATCTTTTCCAATTTATATCTTCAAGCTTCTAAAATTTAAAATTTTACATGCAACATACATCTAATTAAATGTTGAATTCTATGTGTAACAATGAAGATTAATAACATCCTCAAATGAATGGTCTAAAAATTATGAAAAAAAAAAACTCAATATAAAATCCTACCTAAAATGAAATAGAGTGAAATCCACTAGCCATGCTAGAAATGGACTACTATAAGCAATGCAAATAGAATTCATAAGAAAATTTGGGTTAATTTTCTATCGTTTATATAGGTTTAAACATGAATTCATATAAGTTAAATGTCATGTTTTTCATTTTTTTGTTCTTCAAACTCATAAAAAATAAACTTTTTTATGCAACTCCCATCTAATTAAATGTTGAATTCAATGTCCAATTGTTATTATTAATAAAATCATTAAAGGATTTTAGTTTATCTTGTAAAAAAAAAACAAAGATACTAAATATAAACATTTCAATATTACCAAAATGAATATATTACCTAAGATAATGTAAAAGGATGTAAAAACTTCAAAATTTCTTCTTCTATACTGTCTAGCATGTAGATTGGTGGTAAGAAGTTGATGGATCAAGCATATTGGTACAACAAGGAGTCAACTGCATAAAAAATGTTTTTCTCAGTCAGATAAAGTGTTGAACTAGACAAATGCAGAAGCATGTGGGCCTGAATCATGGGGTCAACAACTATTTTACTGTTTGAAGGTAAAACAAATTTGGTGCAAGTCAAATTTGGTGAGCACCAAATATGTTTCTTTGAAATGTTCACCTTGCATAGAGAGGAAGGAAGTGAGACTTGAGATAGAGAGAGAGGTGGTAAGAGTGAGAGAGATTACTCTAGGTAGCATTTTAGGGACTAAGACCGGTTTATGATAGAGACTTGAGAGGGATAGAGAGTTATCCAATTACAATGTGGGGAAATAATTGAGAACATGAGAGGGGTTGGGAGGGATGAGACCTGAGAGATAAAACAATATCAAAGGGGGGGAGAGAGAGGGAGTGTGGGAGAGGGGGTTGGAGTGAAATATATTTGTCTAGGTAGGATGGGTGGTAAGTGAGACTTGACAGAGAGGGAGCGTGAGAGAGGGCATTGGAGTGACACAAATTAGTCTAGGTAGCATGGGAAGGAGTGATACCTAAGAGAGAGAGAGACTTGAAAGGGAGAGAGAGTTATTCAGTTAGGGTGTGGCGAAGACTTGATAGAGGGACGGGAGACCTAAACCCTCAACCCTAAACCCTTAAAACCAAACCCTTAAACCCTTTACACTCTACCCTCAACACAATACCCTCTACACTTAGATTTTAAACCCTATACCCTATACCCTATACCCTATACCCTAATCCATTAAACCCTAAAACCTTAAACCCTAAACCCTTAAATTGTCTACCCTCTACCCTTAAACCCAATACCCTCTACCCTCAACCCTTAAACCCTTTTAAACCCAACTAAACTCTATAACCTAATCCATCTACCCTCAAACCTTAATCCCTCAAACCTTAAACCCTCTACCATCTACCCTAAACCCTAAACCCTTAAACCCTCTACCCTTAACCCTCTACCTTCTACCCTCAACCCCCCCTCTTTCTCTCAACCCTACACCCTCTACCCTTAAACTGTAAACCGTAATCCCTAAACCCTAAACCCTCTACCCCTAACCCTTAATCCCTAAATCCTAAACCCTAAACCCTCTACCCTCTATCCTCAACCCTCAACCCTTAAACCCTAAAATCCTCAAACCTCAACCCTCTACCCTTAACCCTTAAACTCTAAACCCTTAATCCCTCCACCCTTAAACTATAATCCTTAAACCCTCAACCCTTAAACCCTAAACCCTTAAAATGTATACCCTATACCCTTAAACCCAATACCCTCTACCCTCAACCCTTAAACCATTTTAAATAGAACTAAAATCTCTACCCTAATCCATCTACCCTAAACTCTCAACCCTTAATCCCTCAACCCTTAAACCCTCTACCCTCTACCCTCTACCCTCTACCCTCTACCCTCTACCCTCTACCCTCTACCCTCAAACCTCAACCCTTAAACTGTAAACCCTAAAACCTCTACCCTATACCCTTAACCCTTAAACCCTCTACCATCTACCCTAAAACCTTAAACCCTCTATCCATTTACTATAAATGCTATACCCTAAACCCTAAACCATTAAAGTATCCACCCTCTAACCTTAAACCTAATACCCTCTACCCTCAACCCTTAAACCCTTTTAAACCCAACAAAACTCTCTACCCTAATCCATCTACCCTCAACCCTTATAACCTAAACCCTCTACCCTCTACCCTCTACCTTCTACCCTCTACCCTCGACCCTCAACCCTCAACCCTCAACCCTCTACCCTTGACCCTCAAACCTCAACCCTTAAACCATAAAACCTCTACCTTATACCATTAAGACTTAAACCCTCTAACATCTGCCCTAAACCTATTGGCACACAATTGTCATTGTACCAAAAGATTGACCTATTAATTCCTGATACAACTGACAGTGTTCATGGATCCATGGGAGCTGGTTAGTCCATGTCATGAATCCCAAGGGGAGCGCTAACCCTCTATAAACAAAATCCTCCTCAACATTACCCGAGGGGACTCGAACCTGAAACCTTTGGCTCTGATACCACTTGTTGGCCCATAATTGTTGTTGCACCAAAAGATCAACCTATTAATGCTCGATACAACTACTAGAGTTAATGGATACACAAGAGTCACTTATTCTGTGTCATGAATCCTAAGGGGAGAATTGACCATCTACCAACAAAACCCTTATACCCTCTATCCTTGAACTGTAAACCCTAATTCCTTAGACACTAAACCCTTAAACCCTAAACACATAAACTCTCTACCCTGTACCCTTAAACCCAATACCCTCTACCCTTAACCCTTAAACCATTTTAAACCCAACTAAAATATCTACCCTAAACCATCTACCCTCAACCCTTAATCCCTCAACCATTAAACCCTAAAACCTCTACCGTCTACCCTCTACCCTCTACCCTCTACCCTCTACCCTCTACCCTCTACCTTCTACCCACTACCTTCTACCCTCTACCCTCAAATCTCTACCCTCTACCTCTAACCCTTAAACCCTCTACCCTTTACCCTCAACCTCCCCCTCTCTCTCAATCCTACATTATCTACCCTTAAACTATAAATTGTAATCCCTAATCCTTAAACCCTCTACCCTTAACCCTTAATCCAAAAATCCTAAAACCTAAACCCTCTACCCTCTATCCTCAACCCTTAAACCCTAAAACCCTCAAACCTGAACCCTCTACCCTTAACCCTTAAACCCTAAACCCTTAAACCCTCTACCCTTAAACTATAAACCTTAAACCCTATACCCTAAACCCTAAACCCTTAAACTATTTGCCCTCTACCCTTAAACCCAATACCCTCTACCTTCAACCCTTAAACTCTTTTAAACCTAACTAAACTCTCTACCCTAATCCATCTACTCTCAACCCTTAATCCCTCAATCGTTAAACCCTCTACCCGCTACCCTCTACCCTCTACCCTCTACCCTCTACCCTCAACCCTCAACCCTCAACCCTCGCCCTCAACCCTCAATCCTCAACCCTCAACCCTCTACCCTCTACCCTCAAACCTCAACCGTTAAACCCTAAACCCTAAACCCTAAACCCTAAACCCTCAACCCTAAACCCTAAACCCTAAACCCTCTACCCTATACCCTTAACCCTTAAACCATCTACCATCTACCCTAAACCCTTAAACCCTCTACCCTTAAACCATAAAATCTATACTCTAAACCCTAAACCCTAAACCCATAAACTATGTACCCTCTACCCTTAAACCCAATACCGTCTACCCTCAACCCTTAAACCATTTTAAACTCAATTAGACTCTCTACCCTAATCCATCTACCCTCAACCCTTAATCCCTCAATCCCTAAATCCTAAACCTTCTACCTTCTACCCTAAACCCTTAAACCCTCTACCCTTAAACCATAAAATCTATACCCTAAACCCTAAACCCTAAACCCATAAACTATGTACCCTCTACCCTTAAACCCAATACCCTCTACCCTCAACCCTTAAACCATTTTAAACTCAATTAGACTCTCTACCCTAATCCATCTACCCTCAACCCTTAATCCCTCAATCACTAAACCCTAAACCTTCTACCTTCTACCCTCAACCCTCAACCCTCTACCCTTGACCCTCAAACCTCAACCCTTAAACCCTAAACCCTCTACCTTATACCCTTCAAACTTAAACCCTCTAGAATCTACCCTAAACCCTTAAACCCTCTACCCTTAAACCTTAAACCCTACGCCCTTAAACCCTAAACCCTTAAACCCTAAACCCTTAAATTATCTACCTTCTACCCTTAAACACAATACCCTCTACCCTCAACCCTTAAAGCATTTTAAACCCAGCTAAACTCTCTACCGTAATCCATCTACCCTCAACCCTTAACCCCTCAATCATTAAATGCCAAACCCTCTACCCTCTACCCTCTACCCTCTACCCTCTACCCTCTACGCTTAAACCATAAAACCTTATACCCTCTACCCTCTACCCTTAACCCTCTACCCTCAACCCCCCCTCTCTCTCTCAGCCCTACACCCTCTACCCTTAAACCATAAACCATATTCCCTAAACTGTAAACCCTCTACCCTTAACCCTTAATCCCTAAACCCTAAATCCTAAACCATCTACCCTCTATCCTCAACCCTCAACCCTCAACCCTAAAACCCTCAACCCTCAACCCTCTACCCTTAACCCTTAAACCCTCTATCCTTAAGCCATAAACTATAGTCCCTAAACCCTACACCCTCTACTCTTAAACCATAAATCGTAAACCATAATCCCTAAACCCTAAACCCTCTACCCTTAACCCTTAATCCCTAATCCTTAAACCCTAAAACCTCTACCCTCTATCCTTAACCCTCAACTCTTAAACCCTAAAACCCTCAAACCTCAACCCTCTAACCTTAAACCATAAACCCTTAAATCCTCTACCCTTACACTATAAACCCTAAACTCTAAACCCTTAAACCCTAAAATCTTAAACTATATACCCCCTACCCTCAACCCTTAAACCCTTTTTAACCCAACTAAAATCTCTACCCTAATCCATCTACCCTCAACCCTTAATCCCTCAACCCTTAAACCCTAAACCCTCTACCCTCTACCCTCAACCCTTAATCCTTCAACCCTTAAACCCTAAACACTCTACCCTCTACCCTCTACCCTCTACCCTCAATCCTCAATCCTTAAACCCTAAACCCTAAACCCTAAACCCTCTACCCTATAACCTTAATCCTTAAACCCTCTACCTGTTGGACATTTTTGGATATTTCTTATATGTGGTTTTCATTGATGTCAACACTATTAGCACTAATGTCTTTAAGGTTGTATATGTCATGGATATTGAGAAAATTGTAATAAAATAAATTATAGGTTTTCGATGATGCGGTAAAGTTTAGTATGATGGCTAGTTGAGTATATTTATGATAAGGAGTTGTGGATTAAAGTTTTTGTTGAAAAGTATATCTATTTTATCCACTGAAAGTTTTAGAGGTTCGCATGAAGACTTGATCAAGTTATGAGTATCGGTGTTCTGATAGTTGTTATGTTTTTGTAGTTGGTGTTCTTGGAAGAAGATGATGTGATTCTAATAATCAGAGTTGTTGTGGATTCTTCTATGGTGATTCATGATGCTTTTGGATGTTTCTAGATCATGCTTTATCTATGTTGTTGGTTCACATCGATTTTTGTGCTTAGGATTGGTGATTTTCTTCTGAATGTTCATGTTTTTCATGGTCATGGCCAATAAGATGATTGTAGTGTGTTGTGGATATTTGAAGCTAATTGTTTAAGGTGTTTCATGTTTGAGACATGTTGTTTTGGGTCCTTGCTATGTTCTAGCGGACACTATTTGATTCACATTAATAAATTGTTTATTATTTTGGGCTGACAATTTGTACACATTTCATATTTTGTTGGGCCAACATGTAGTTGATGTTATCCCTAATTGTAGCTATAATTGATCAATTTTTTTGAGGATAATGGTATGCAAGAAGCTAGATGTGCAAGTGCCATGTGTGAATAATGTTCTAAACTTTCAAAGGGAGAATTAAAGTGTGAAGAAGAGAAAGCAAAAGGAAGTGTTCATGTACTTAACCAAAATTATAATCAGGCATTAGAAAATTCTATTTTCTAAGTTCAAGATCTCTTAGATGGATGTAATCCAAATATAGTGTGTCTTCCTTTGGGAAGTAAGCCTTTTTTATTTGAGCAGTGAGCTCTAGGCAGTGTGCTTGAATGCATGTGCATCCCCCATTTATAATAATTTTAGCAGAGTATAATCTTATGGATTAACCTCCACCGTGGTTTTTCCCCTAATAGGGTTTCCATGCAAAAATCTTGGTGTTATGTGTGTTTTTGATGTGGTGATGGTTTATACATTCATGTTTATTTATCAAATCTAAGAATAAGTTTAATAAGTATAATTTCTATGAGAACTGATTCACCCCCCCTCTCAGTTGTCTGACATTGTGTTTCCAACACTACCATCTACCCTAAACCCTTAAACCCTCTCCCCTTAAACTGTAAATTCTATACCCTAAACCCTTAAACTATCTACCATCTACCCTTAAACCCAGTACCCTATACCCTCAACTCGTAAACCCTTTTAAACCTAACTAAACTCTCTAACTTAATCCATCTACCCTCAACCTTTAATCCCTCAACCCTTAAACCCTCAACCTTCAACCCTCAACCCTCAACCCTCAACCCTCAACCCTCAACCCTCTACCCTCAACCCCCAAACCTCAACCCTTAAACTATAAACCCTAAACCATATACCCTATACCCTTGAACCTTAAACCCTCTACCATCTACCCTAAACCCTTAAACCCTCTACCCTTAAATCGTAAACCCTAAACCCTTAAATTGTTTACCCTCTACCCTTAAACCGTAAACCCTAAGCTCTTAAACCCTAAACCCTTAAACTGTTTACCCTCTACCCTTAAACCCAATACACTCTACCCTCAACCCTTACACCCTTTTAAACCCAACTAAACTTTGTAACCTAATACATCTACCCTCAACCCTTAATACCCCAACCCTTAAACCCTCTACCATCTATCCTAAACCCTTAAACCCTCTACCCTTAAGCCGTAAACCCTAAGCTCTTAAACCCTAAACCCTTAAACTATTTACCCTCTACCCTTAAACCCAATAACCTCTACCCTCAACCCTTACACCCTTTTAAACCCAACTAAACTCTCTACCCTAATCCATGTACCCTCAACCCTTAATACCTCAACCCTTAAACATTAAACCCTCTACCCTCTACCCTCTACCCTCAACCCTCTACCTTCTACCCTCAAACCTCAACCCTCTACCCTTAACCCTTAAACCCTAAACCCTTAAAACTTCTACGCTCTACCCTTAAACCTCTACCCTATACTCTCAACCCCCCTCTCTCTCCCTCTCAAACCTACACCCTCTACCCTTAAATTGTAATTTATAATACCTAAATCCCTAAACCCTAAATGCTAAACCCTCTACCCTCTATCCTTGGCCCTCAACCCTCTACCCTTAACCCTTAAACCCTAAACCCTTAAACCCTAAACCCTTAAACCCTAAACCCTAAAACTATCTACCCTCTACCCTTCAACCCAATACCCTCTACCTTCAACCCTTAAACTGTTTTAAACCCAAAAAAACAATCTACCCTAATCCATCTACCTTCAACCCTTAACCCTAAACCCTCTACCCTCTACCCTCTACCCTCAAACCTCAAACCTCAACCCTTAAACTGTAAAACCTAAACCATAAACCCTCTACCCTATACCCTTATCAATTAAACCCTCTACCATCTACCCTAAACCCTTAAACCCTCTACCCTCAAACCATAAACCCTAAACTCTAAACCATAAACCCTTAAACCCTAAATCCTAAACCCTCTACCCTCAACCCCCCCTCTCTCTCTATCAACCTACACCCTATACCCTTAAACTGTAAATTATAATCCCTAAACCCTAGATCCTCTACCCTTGACCCTTAATACCTAAACTCTAAACCCTAAACCCTCTACCCTTTATCCTCAACCCTCAACCCTTAAAACCTAAATCCCTCAACCCTTAACCCTTAAACCCTAAACCATTATACCCTCTACCCTTAAAATATAAACCCTAAACACAAAACCCTAAACCCTAAACACTTAAACAATAAACCCTTAAACTATCTATTCTCTACCCTTAAACATAATACCCTCTACCCTCAACCCTTAAACCCTTTTAAACCCAACTAAACTCTCTACCCTAATCCATCTACCCTCAACCCTTAAACCCTAAACTCTCTACCCTCTACCCTCTACCCTCTACCTGCTACCCTCTACCTGCTACCCTCTACCTGCTACCCTCTGCCCTCTACCCTCTACCCTCTACCCTCAAACTTCAACCCTTAAACCATAAACCGTAAATCGTAAACCTTGTACCCTATGCCCTTAAACCCAATACCATCTACCCTATACCCTTAAACCCTATTCCCTTAAACCATAAACTACAAACCCTTAAACCCTAAACTCTAAACCCTCTACCCTCTACCCTCTACCCTCTACCCTCTACCCTCTACCCTCTACCCTCTACCCTTAACCCTCTACCCTCTACCCTCTACCCCACCTTCTCTCTCTTTCTCAACCTACACCCTCTACCCTTATATCTAAAACCGTAATCCTTAAACCCTAAACCCTCTACCCTTAACCCTTAATCCCTAAAGACTAAATCCTAAACCCTCTACCCTCTACCCTCAACCCTTAAACCCTAAAAACCTCAACCCTCAACCCTCTACTCTTAACCCTTAAACCCTAAACCCTTAAAACCTCTACCCTTAAGCTATAAACCATAGCCCCTATACCCTATACAATAAAACCTAAAACCCTAAAACCTTAAACTATCTACCCTCTACCCTCAAACCTAATACCATCTACCATCAACCCTTAATCCCTCAACCCTTAAACCCTAAACCCTCTACCCTCAACCCTCTACCCTCTACCCTCAAACCTCAACCCTCAACCCTCAACCCTCAACCCTCAACCCTCAACCCTCAACCCTTAACCATAAAACCTCTACCCTATACCCTTAACCCTTAAACCCTTTACCATCTACCCTAAACCCTTAAACCCTCTACCCTTAAACCATAAAACCTAAACCCTAAACCCTAAGCCCTAAACCCTAAACCCTAAACCCTTAAACCCTAAACCCTTAAACCTTCTATCCTCTACCCTTTACCCTTAACCCTCTACCCTCTACCCTCTACCCTCTACCCCCCTCTCTCCCTAAAATCTTAAACCCTCTACCCTTAAACCATAAAACCTAGACCGTAAACCTTAAACCATAAAACCTAAACCCTTAAACCCTAAACCCCTAAACCCTCTACCCTCTACCCTCTACCCTCTACCCACCTCTCTCTCAACCCTACACCCTCTCCCCTTAAACTGTAAACTATAATCCTTAGACCCTAAACCCTTTACCCTTTAACCTTAATCCCTAAACTCTAAACCCTAAACCCTCTACCCTTTATCCTTAACCCTCTACCCTTAAACCCTCGACCCTCAACCCTTAACATTTATCCAGGTTAAACCCTTATCTAGATTAAACCCTAAACCCTTAAACTATAAACCTTAAACCCTAAACCCTAAACCCTAAACCCTTAAACTATCTACCCTCTACCCTTAAACCAAATACCCTCCACCCTCAACTCTTAAACCCTTTTAAACCCAACTAAACTCTCTACTCTAATCCCTCAACCCTGAACCCTTAATCCCTAAACCCTTAAACCCTAAACCCTCTACCCTAAACCCTCTACCCTCAACCCTCAACCCTCAACCCTTAAACCCTAAACCCTAAACCCTCTACCCTATACCATCTACCCTAAACCCTTAAACCCTCTACCCATAAACTATAAACTATAAACCATAAGCCATAAACCCTAAACCATAAACCCCTAAACCCTAAACCCTAAACCCTAAACCCTAAACCCTAAACCATTAAACCCTCTACCCTCTACCCTTAGCCCTCTACCCTCTACCCTTAATTTGTAAACCATAATCCCTAAACCCTAAACCCTAAAATCTCTACCCTCTATCCTCAACCCTCAACCCTTAAACCCTAAAACCCTCAACTCTCAACCCTCTACCATTAACCCTTAAATCCTCTACCCTTAAAATATAAACCCTAAACCCTATAGCCTAAACCATAAACCCATAAACATGTCCTTCATTGTCTTCATCTACAATCATTGCATAAACATGTCCTACATTGTCTTCATCTACAAACCCTCTACCATCTACCCTGAACCCTTAAACACTCTACCCTTAAACCCTAAACTATCAACCCTAAACCCTTAAACCCTAGACCCTAAACCCTTAAACCCTTGACTGTCTACCCTCTACCCTCAACCCTACCTCTTTGTCTCTCAAACCTACACCCTCTATCCTTAAACCCTAAACCCTAAACCCTACACCCTACACCCTAAACCCTCTACCCTTAACCCTTAAACCCTAAACCCTAAACCCTCAACCCTCAACCCTCTACCCTTAACCCTTAAACCTTAAATCCTTAAATCCTCTACCCTTAAATTGTAAACCCTAAACCCTACACCCTAAACCCTAAACCCTTAAACTGTCTACCCTCAACCCTATACCCTCAATTAT
The DNA here is from genome assembly GCA_007115665.2 of Sequoiadendron giganteum. NCBI lineage: Eukaryota > Viridiplantae > Streptophyta > Pinopsida > Cupressales > Cupressaceae > Sequoiadendron > Sequoiadendron giganteum. The sequence goes on along the minus strand of CM021107.1, from coordinate 280,289,989 downwards.
CAACCCTCATCTATCTATATCCCTCACTCCTCTTCTCTCTTCTCTATCTCATTTCTCCCTCAATCCATTCCTCCCTCTCTATCCTAATCCATCAACCCTATAGCCTCAAATGTTAAACCCTTAAATACTCAACCATAAACCCTAAACCCTCAACCCTCAACCCTCAACCCTAAACCCTTAAACCCTTAAACCATTTTTCCTTAAACCTTATACCCTCTACCCTCTACCCTCAAACCTAATCCCTCAACCCTTAAACACTCAACATTGAGCACTCAACCCTAAGCCCTCAACCCTCTTTCTCTCTCTCACTCCCTCTCAATCTCTCTCAAGTCTCTCCCTCCTACCTGAGAGAGGGGGAGAGAGAGAGGGAGAGAGGGAGGGAGAGAGAGGGCTATGGGAGAGAGAGGGATGGAAGAGAGAGAGAGGGAGTGAGAGAGACATAGGGAGAGATATAGGGAGTGAGAGAGAGAGAGAGGGAGTGGGAGATAGATAGAGGGATTGAGTGAGAGAGAGTGAGTGAGACCTGAGAGAGGGAGAGGGGGTAGGACGAAGAGACTTGAGAGAAAGAGAGGGGGAGGGATAGGGGGTGAGAGGGAGAGACTTGAGATAGAAGGAGGGAGATACCTAAGAGAGATGGAGAGGCATAGAGATAGAGTGTGAGAGAGAGGGGGGTAGGAGGGAGATACTTGAGAGGGGGGGGGAAGAAACCTAAGAGAGAGGGAGACACCTAAGAGAGAAGGAGAGGGAGATAAAGTGGGAGAGAGGGGGTAGGAAGGAGAGACCCGAGAGAGTAGGAGAGAGAGGGAATGGAGGATATAGGTATGGGAGAGATACAAGGAGTGAGAGAGAGATACTTGAGAGAGGGAAAGGGGGTGGGAGGGAGAGAGATGGAGGGAGTGAGAGAGAGATACAAAGAGATATAAAGAGAGGGGGTGGGAGAGATACTTGAGAGAGAGGGAGCGAGAGAGGTGGGAGGGAGACACCTGAGAGAGAGGGAGAGAGATAGAGGGAGTGAGAGAGAGCATGTGGGAGAGAGATATAGGGAGTGAGAGAGGGTGTGGGAGAGAGATAGAGGGAGTGAGTGAGAGAGACATAGAGACATGATAGAGGGAGAGGTGGTAGGAGGGAGAGAATTGAGAGAGAGAGAGACCTAAGAGAGAGAGGGAGAGGTGGTGGGAGAGAGATAATTGAGAGAGAGGGAGAGGGAGAGAGAGAGAGAGGGATTGGGAGAGAGATAGAGGGAGTGACTATGAGAGGGAGAGGGGGTAGGAGGGGGAGACTTGACAAAGAGAGAGGGAGATGGGGTAGTAGGGAGATTCTTGAGAGAGAGAGGGAGAGGGGGTGAGAGGGAGAGATATAAGAGAGAGGGAGAGGGGGTGAGAGGGAGAGAGACAAAGTGGAATAGAGATAGAGGGAGTGAGAGAGATAGAGGGATTGAGAGAGAGAGAGAGAGAGAATAGGAGGGAGAGTTTTGAGAGAGAGAGAGGGGGTGGGAGGGAGAGACCTGAGAGAGAGGGAGAGAGAGATTGGAAGAGAGATAGAGGGAGTGATGGAGAGGGAGTGGCAGAGAGAGGGAGTGTGTGTGTGAGAGAGAGAGAAGGGGGGAGATACTTGAGAGAGAGAGGGAGAGAGATAGAGTGAGTGAGTGAGTGAGAGAGGGAATGGGAGAGAGATAAAGGGAGTGAGTGAGAGACCTAAGAGAGGGAGAGGGGGTAGGAGGGAGAGAATTGAGAGAGAGATAGAGAGAGAAAGATAATGACCTAAGAGAGGGAGATGGAGTGAGAGAAAAAAATACCAGATGGGGAGAGAGAGAGGGAGAGTGAGAAAGGTTTTGGAGTGAGATCGATTTATTTAGGTACCTAGGTGGGAGGGAATGAGACCTACGAGAGGGGATATAGTGAGAGAGATTAGTCTATGTAGTGTGGGAGGGAGAGAGACCTGAGAGAGAGAGACTTTAGAGGGATAGTGTTATCTAGTTAGGGCAACGATTTAGAGAGAATATGAAATGTAAAACATCGACTATCAATCTATGATCATAAACTATGCACTCTAAGCATTATCAAAGTCATTGAACAAAGAGAGGGTAAATTAAGGTTTTGTTCGAAGAAGGTCATTTTGCAAGCACCAAATTTGGTGTTCGCCAAATGACACATCACATTTGGTGCTCGCCAAATGACCTGCTTTGGACATGTTAATTGATAGGATTTGCCAAATTTTGTCATATTTTCATTCGTGCTCACTGTCAAGTTTGCACGTCTTTCAAAGCAAGTTTATAAAAAAATTGTGATGGAATTAACCTCTCTCTTAGCTATCTAAATATATAATTCTTGTTTTGTTTTGATTTAGTTAAGGTTCTGATCCATAACTTCTTATTGTAAGTGCCTTCATTTTTTGTCAAAACCCAACATGTGCTAGTTTTAGGATAGATTTTTACTCATTCATCAAAACATGGAACAAATTAAATTTTTTAAAACTAGACTCCATTCTACACATGATGAAAAAAATTCAATTTTTGATTAGTTTTCAAAAAAATTAGGGGGGAGCACACTCAAATTTCAGCTTTTTAAGATGTCCACTTTTAAAATTCATTAAATATTATATATTCATTAAAAAAAATATCTGAAAGAATGAGGATAAACTACATGGTGTTAGCTAATTTCTCACTATTGGAATTTTTGAAATTCTAAAAAAATGTTAATAAAAAAGGGGGGAGCCCTCAAGCATGTTGATTTTTTTTTTTAAAAAACAAGACCTATTTCCTTTGAGACCCTTAATATTCATTAATTTCAAAAAGAATTAGTAGCTTAAAAACTAGACTTGGAGCACTTTAATTTTTGTTGTTGTTTTATCTTGAAATTTTGAGCGTAACTATCTTCATTTTCTCATGCAAATCATATTTTTCTGATTTTAGGAAAAAAGAAAAGATAAAAGTGGCATCTTAAGAGCCAAAATTGTGTCACAGATCCATGCACTTACCCCATAGATAGAAGCTTATTAAAGAAACAATAGAGGTTGACACTAATAGCTTACTAATGATAACTTAATGAAATGAATCAAAGCATCATCAATGCAAACAACATAGAAAATACCAACAACTACACATACTCTTGCAACAATCTTCTTCTCATATAGTTGATACCAATGACAACACAAGCTTGTTGACATCAATTAAAACACCAATTACTCATACCTATAACACCTACTATGACCTTGAGATGTGGGAAATGAAAGTTGCAAATAACAAAGTGATAGCTAGGTTGGATGGGCAACATTTAAGAAAACTCCTGATATTTCCACAAATAGAGGTTTTTGTGTACCTTGACACCACATTTTCTTATCAAAATTTTACTTAGAAGAAAGGTATATGTTGTAGTACAATTGCAAGGTATTGGTTGAAAAATTATATAAGGGGAAATCATAATTTACAAAAAGGATACACATATCACATTTTGTAGAGGAAATTTTAGATATCATTGTGGTGCTCTATAAACTAGTTGGTAATGAAGATGTTCATCATTTTGAGGAATGGATGTATCTTTTCACTATGGTCATCAGTCTTGGAGAGAATTTCATAGATCGAGGAACTATAATTAGTAATAAAATTCACCACCGAATAACACAATTTTAGCTAAATATATCTTTTTACGTGTCATATTTATTTTATGCTATCACTAGTATTAGATCCTATCAAGGTTAGTTCCAATTGGTAATTTTGATGGGGTAACTTAAATATTTGATCATTATGCATAATTACAATTTGAGAAGAGTTATAGAATTTTTAGGAGGGTGATTGATGTGTGTTGGAATAATGAAGAAGAAATCCTTCGATGTGCTGGCATTGATGCCAACATTGTTTGGTGATAGTTTTTGTCTAGTCTAGTAAATAGTGTTTGTGTTACCCTGATCCGGTAATTTAGTACACAATTTCTAATGCTAGAAGATCCACCTATGTGGTTTTAGTATGTTATTCAGGTTGATCAAATACATCTATGAACAAGTTTTTAGTGATTTTGGTTGAATGGGATGACAGATATAAATGGAAAAATTTTGACATACAATTTTCTACTTATAACTATACAAAGTGGTATGAGTGAATTGGTCTGTATTCATTTGATATTTTGATCCAGTCTTTACAACTTTGGGGGATGGTTTAGAAGTGTCAAATCTACATGTATTCCAAATGGTGCATGCTCATATAATCATATGGTTGATTTATGTTAGTCAACTTGGCCTATTTTTGTGATCAAGTCTTCTTCTAGCCGACCATATACTTGAATAAGTGGAATGAGGATTAATATGTTTTGTAGATGTCGAAGAGATCCTTTTTAGGTTTTTGCTGACCTAAATCATTCCTTGCACATTTTTTTCTTTCAGGATTTGGGCTGACAAGTTATTTTTGAATTAAGTGTATATACATCTAATTAGGTCGACATAATTGATGTATGTGGATGCAATATCACACACACACACACACACACGCACATATATATATGAAACTTTTTTGTATTGTAGATGTGTGATGGTGATAGAAGATGTGTGATAGAGTGATACTATGCAAAATAGTAAATTTGAATGTATGAGATCAGTATCAAGGAATAATTTTTCTATATTTTTAGTGACAATAAGGCACAAATTTTTTTAGCTTTCAGAGCTTAATTGGAACTAAATTCAGCACATGAAAAGGTGTATTCTATCAGTTCACTTTTTGAAAATGAGCCGCACTCCATTTTGTAATCATTCCAGTTTGTGATCCTTTCAAGGAAAGTGTTTCATGGTAGTATACCCCTATAATATCTTATAACCAATTATAATATATTGTGAGGTAATCCTCACCGTGGTTTTTCCCTTTTTAAGTTTTCCAAATAAAATTCCTGACTTCTTTCATCTCTTTATTTAAAGTTGCAGTTAGATATGTTTTAATTATTGGATGGTTAACAACTAAATTTTTTAATAGAATATTGATTCACCCCCCTCTCATTATTCTAGGTGTTCAACAATTGGTATCAGATACTAGTTCCTTTAGAAAAGCCTAACAACTGAGGAAGATCTTGGAGTCTGAAGACATGGCTAATAAAAGGTGTCCCATTCCTTTGAAAGAAATATCTGCAACTAAATGCATAGAAGATGATTGTACAATTGAAAAAGAATAACTCAATGCTACTCTTGAATATCTAGACAAAGTTGAAAATAAGAAAGAAACTATGAAGGAGAACCTAAAAGAAGCAAATGAATGCATCTAAAAATTAAGAGAGCAAAACAAGAAGTTCAAAGAAAGGCATAGAGACTTCAGTGATCGGTTGAAGAAATAAAATGAGGACATCTCCAGACTAAAAGTGCAAGTGGAAAAAAATAAGAGAATTGAGGACTATCAAAAAGAAAAGATTCAAAGAAAGTCTGATGAATGCACCAAGATTGAACAAGAAGTGGTAACCCTAAGATCAAATCTAGAGAAAGCAAGAGCCCATGAAAAAAAATTCAAAACATGTTCTACAGGGTTGGGTGAGCTACTTGCAGCAAACAAACCTTCTAAGGATAAAAGTGGTTTGGGACTTGAAGAAAGAAAAATTTCAAAATCAAATCAATCCCCTAACAAGGTTGAAAATCAAAGGAAGACTCAAGGAAATGGTAGAAAGATCAAGAATTAAAGAAGAAAAACTAAAAGAACTCCTATCACAAAACCTAATGCTCAAAGGTACTCATATTTAAATGTAATTTATTTTTCGTGAAATAAATTTTTTTCATAGGTGATGGCACTCTCAAAGTTTACAAATTTGAGATGCCTATTTCAAAAATTTTGCTTCTGCACTTTCAGAAGTGCACCTGAAGAATCTGCTTAGGGGACTCACTTTGGAGGCTTGTAATTTAAATCCTGTTGATTTTCGTGCAAAACATATTTGCAGACATACTCAATTGACCTATGTGAACATGTCTATCAGTTTTCAACTTCCCACAATAAGTTTTGACAGAGTTTCAAAAACTAAACCTGGAGGATTTTGTCACTGTTCAGTTGTTTGGAAATTGTTTGTTCTACAAAGTTGCCTCCTGTTTGAGCTTGGTTTTTGCAACCAGTTGACTATCTTGTCCAAATGAATGTTGTTATGTGTTATCCATACCTAAATGATCTCACATGTCAGTTTTCTGAGCCTCATGATCTGATTTGTTATTTTTAACAAGTCGAAACCGAATGCAGTTTGTTCAGTTTCACATTTGCATTCCTAACAACCTTTCTGAGTGGTCAACTTTGATTGTTAATAGCTATTGACCAATGATGTTTCAAAGAAATTCATTTTTCACATGTGCTTAGGGTACCTAAATGAAATTTCAGGTTTGATGGAAGCTCACCAGGAGTTGATTCACTATTTTTATAAATTGGCAGTTGAATGAGTTTTAATTGGTCTAGAACAATTGTTGTTTCAGAAAAGTTCAACTGATAAAACTAGCGGATTAATATCTTTCACCTCGTGAATCCTTTCTCTGAGCTATCTTTTTCACTCTATTCTTGAGTCAAGTATTTATACGCTTGCAAGTTTTTACGGTTTCACGAGATCGTTTGACTGGTTTCCTAGATTGATTCCAGAGCCCACTAGGCCAGTTTTCACCGTTTTGCAAAAGTGCTAGAAAATGGATTTTATTGGCAACCCAGTTTATCATTTCACTTAAAAAAACACTCTAAAGCTGTCTCAGAACAATTTGAGCTCAAAAATTATTTCAAAATGAAAAACAAATTAGTCGAGCCCACATGCGAACCCGACGTGCTTCACACAAACATGAAATTTTACACTGAATGAGAGCTAAAAATATAGCATACATTGGAACCCAGTGTGTTTCACATGGTCAAGAGGTTTCACATTGAATGAGAGTTTGAAGCTAAGTGTGCCTATTCAGGTGATCATGGCAGAAAATGCTTATACTCATGATGATAAAATGGATAAATGAGACACTTTCTTGGCTATAGCCTTCCATCAAATTGTACATTTCCATATATTAAAAGGTCCAACTATCCTTCTAAATCCTCTAGTGAAATTCAAGGCATATCGGGAATCCTGAGGTTTTCCACACTGTGTTGTCCCGAGATCAATGCAATGGTGAATGTGCTTATTGCTCTTGTGGTGTTGGGATAATATCATAGTATTACCAAATCTTGATTTGTTGTTTGAATAACTACATTATACTGAGAAGGAAAATCAATTATACATGCTGATATTGGTCAAATTTTTATTGTTAATAGAGATGTGGAGGAAGGAGCGACCAGTTGTTTGGGCATACTAGGTAGTGAGGAGCCGCACCCAACATTGTGCATGAGATGCATATAAATAAAACTAAAATGAGGGGCGCCATGAAATAGAGAATGCACCAAATGTATTTTTGAAAGGCTTTAGAAATTTTCAAGCCAATGAGGGAAACCCACGTCCTAGAAGGGAAGAGATGGTACAAACATTCATCAAAGTGTAAGGATGAGTGTACGCTCGTCACCATGAAGTAGAGTGGCACACTTACTATTGCAACCAGTCAATCAAATGTATGTTTGAAAAGGATTTTGAAACTCTAAAACAAATGCAAATGGCACACTATTGCAAGGAATGTGTGACCATTGGAGAGAGTCTCACGCTAGGTGAGTCACAGTCACAAGGGGCAGCAGTTGGAGGGTGCACGGTCTGGAGCAGGAAAATACAAGTTTGCAGAGGTGTGGCCATATTAGGAAACAAGGAGGGGCGCAGTTTGGAGCTATGGAACAGGTTACGGACATCCATCAATCCATTAGGGGTGATAGAAGAGAATGAAGCAGCCCATTTTGGAAGGAGATCCAGCAAGCTAGTTGTAGGCTACACATGGTATGGATTGTTCAAATGTTGCAGAATCTTTCAAGCAAATGCAATTGGTAGTCATACTGCCATTCTTCAAGGCATAGCCACCAAAGATAAACTTGCGCCAAGTAAGCAGCATAGGAGGCTTGATGGAAAGAGAGAGATAAAGAAGCACCCATCAAAGCTTAAAGAATGTCAGCCAAGTATAGATGTAGAATGCTACGTGAGAAAATTTAGGGCAAAGGGTGAAAAAGGGAGAAAATGAAAGGATCAACAGTGAGAAAACAAGGAGGAGATCCAGCCAAATCACCACCACTCCCTGTCTGCTCGCAAGAATAATTTTCTCACTCATTTATTCTTGCGAGGCTCGCGAGATTTGGCCATGTGGAGGTGGTAGGCCCGACAAAGTTTTCTGTAAGTGGTGAAATTTTAAAATGAAAACCCTGCTTATTAAAGTGCTTGTGCATAGAGAATGAATGGTGGGCCCTTTAAATTTTAAAATGTAGAATATTAATTCAAAAATGCATGAATAAAGTGTTCCGAAAAATGGAGACGTGGGCCCAATGTATTTTAATACATTTTTTAAATTTTGAGTTTAAGGGAAGCATAATATTTTCCGGATACAAGGAGATGAAATTTTATTTTATAGGGAAAATATTAATGGTAAAGTAAATTCACCATAAAAATAGGTCTTCACTGGAAATAAACATGAGGTGCACCAAGGTGAAATGCCCGGGGGTACATTTTTATTTTTTCCCAGGTAATTGGAAAGTGAATAAGATATTCACTATTTGGAGATTTTTATTTTTTTGAAGGTGAAACGCACATGAGAATGAAAAAGATTTTTTAATAAGGCAAATAAAGTGGATTTTATATTCCTTTTATTATTTGGGGGCTTTTCAATGTAGAACATTCTCTATGTTGGGATTTTTAGATAATGTCAAGAGAAGAAATATTAAAGTTATGAAAATTTAATATTTGGATTAAAATAAAGTGCAACATATTAAAAGAGAGTTGAAACATATGTGCACAGGAAAGAGGTTTTTAGAGCAGCTAGATAAAATGATGAGAATCTCCACATGGGCTGATTTTCTGTTGCTAGGCAATGATGAGAAAATGTTGTTCTTGAGGGAATAAGTTTCTTGTTGCAAAGGAAGGAAGGAGAGAGATTCTTTTTATTTTGATCAACGGGAATGGAGCTTCCGGATGGCATCTCCAGATAAGTTCTAGGGCTGGTCTAGTTTGCTTCTATTTTCTATATCTTATTTTCTCATCTCAATTGCAATGGTTCCAATTTCTGAAAGCTTTGCACGTCAGACATAAGCTATGGGTAGATTGTAAAGCTAGGGGGAAATATGATTGTTAGTAATTTTTAATCTGGAAGTGTATGTTCTGAATTGTTCTTTTATGTTTTTTTTAGCCGATAATTGTCTCCATGGTTGAACTGTAATGCTATTTTGGATTCAATAATAAATTTATTTGAATCTGTTCATCCACATTTTTTGCATTTGAGCTAGATCTATTGTTGCCTTATGTTCTATGAATGGTGTAATTGCTTTAATAAAGCACAAGCTGCTTTTATTATTGCCTATTGTTCAAGGATAGTATATTTTCTTTGACAAATGTGACAGGAGTGTTATGTTTCAGGTGGATTTATAAGCAAAATTATCAAAGAAAGCTGTAGTGGTCTATTTGTCATAATGTGACAACATTTACAAGACCTTCAGAGCATGTTCAACACTAAAACATGAATGCTAGTTATACAAATCCATAGCCCATTTATATGGCACTGGTCCATTATCATGTTTTTGTTGTTTTCAGTTTGGTCCCAACTCTTTAAATAAAATAAAAGTTCAACTTGTTTTTGTTGAGTTGTGTTTGTCATGTTCTCCATGCTGATTGATGAAATTCATTCAATATCTTGCCAATGTTAAGTGATATTTTAGGTTTCTCAGCATGCTTTTGTGAGAGCATCACCTATTAAGAAATATCTTGTTAGTTGTGTATCTAGATTGTTTGATGTTGCTAAAGGGTTACCCCCTAGTTCGTACAAAGCCTAAAGTGTAGGGGAAATGTGTATCCATTCTATTTCCTGTCAGTTGACCACTAGCCTTTGTGGTTCTTTAATATAGAGGTTGGCTACCTCTTAGAGAATTACAAATCCTAGTTGGGTTGAATTTTAAAACACCAACAATAGGGAAATATAATGTAGAAGTAGAATGAATTGTAATGTTGGATTATTTTCTAGACATTTATTTTATTGCAAGAAATTTGGACATAGAGTTGCTGAGTGCAAAATTTAGATGATGATGAATAGATTCAGTACTGGTAGAGTGATTCAATAATTGTAGAATGATTTAATATTTCATGGTCGTTGCTACAGATGCAATACATTTGATCATAAGGCTAACTAGTTCAGATCAAGGATGAATTCAAATCATTTTGGTCAGAAAAATGTTGTGTCCTACACCTACAACAAACCAGGACATATTTCAAGATTCTACAAAAGCAAAAATGGGAGGAAATCTAATCCAAAACAAAGGAATAAACCTATGAATAAATTTTATACTACTAAAGTAATGAATAAAATGGAGAAGATATGGAAGAAGAAGGAATAATATTAGAACAAGGATGTACCTAATACATCTATACCTCCATCTAGTGCAGATAATTATTTCAAAAATTAAATCCAATAAGGGTTTAGCGGGAGAAATTATAGATAAAAATAACAAACCCTTGATGTATGAGGTGTCAATTAGTGACACAAAGATATGTGATGTAAAATGAAATTTTGAAGATGTTGAAAAAGATTCCAATAGAAAATATTAAGATTTGAAGATTTGCAGAGAATTTTAGGGTTTACAGGGTATTCATAAGGTTTTTATGGTGCATAGCATGGGTGGAATAGCTTTACTAGACACAAAACAATACAAATCAATCAAAATTTCAGACCCAAGACCCCTGCAATTGTGATTTTCACTAATATTCAATTCTTTCCAACTAGGTCTCCAAAATTGTGTTTTGAGACATCTTTTAGAGAAGTCCATCTCACCTTGAAACCTAGAACTTTTCAGATACCCATTAGGCTACTATTCAACATATCTTCCTAGGGACATAGGTTTTTTTGGAACAAAAAACACTAAACTGATCTGCTACTCCTAAAACTAGGCCAATTAGGCCATTGTCACAAAGCAAGCACTAAGAAAATACTTCCCAAACACATAATAACTTCATCAATGTTGCAAACCAGTTAGATAGGGTTACAATAACTAGGTTTTAGCAACAAAACACTTTTTCCAGTTGTTGTCCCACTCTTTCACTATCCTACCTAGTCTAACACACGAGGATGTTAGGCTAGGGCTTTGTCAAAAACTCCTCTAAGCTCCATCCCCTACTCCAAAAATAAATAAAACATTGAAAAAACTTCTAAATCTACCATTACACCAAGTTTAACTATTTTACAATGGTGGAATGGTTTGTAATCTACATTTTTATCCACAAACCCTTGAAAAGGAGGGTTTCCAAGCAGTTTGTGATTAAATGCTTCAAAAAAGCTTTATTCCTAATGAAAATACACCACACTAAGCTCAAATGGAAGATAAAACATTTTAGAAACCTTTCACATAAGTTTCAACTCATGAAAATAGTACCGGGCCATACAAAGCTATCAAACATAGAAAATTGCACAAAAATTCAAAAAATTGACCTTTTTTTCACTTCCTTTCTTCACCAAAAGCTACAATACTCATGCCTCAAATTTTGTGAGGCTAGAACCATAACATGCAATTTTAAAACATAAGTTACAAATAAATAACTCTCAAGTGACCATTCAACTTCATCAAACATGGAATTTTTCCAAGTTGTAAAAGCAACTTTTACATTCTTTCACCAACCTTTACCCATTAGCTAAAACTGAGCCTACATGACACTAAACATGTAAGAATGGTCTTATATTGACCTTATTACATAAATTTTATAACAAAAACAATAAAATTATTAAAATAACCAATTAAATGCATGACTAAGTCTAACATGACCATGGTGCCCTTACACCATACACCCAGGGTGAAAGGGTTTCATTCTCCTAATGAAATGATCTCATGAACAAAGACTCCATGCTGTTTTATATCCTCCTCTAACATACAAGTAGTATCTTCATTTTTTAGGCCATGCAACTTAACCAAGTATTCATTATACACTTTGTGTCTAGTACTCTTGGCCTCTCTTGTATCCAATATTCTCTCAAGCTTCATTGGTTGGTTGGGTGGTAGGTCTTTAACCCACTCATCATATTCAATTCCTGTTGTATCTGCTCCTTCACCTACAACCATAGTACTCTTAAAAGGATAAATATTAAAAACATTAAATATAGGCTAGATAGCCACTCCAGGAGGGAGTTCTATCTCATAAGCATTTTACAAAACTTGTGGACCACCTTGCAAGATCCAATAATATCCATCAGTAACTTCATGTATCTGCCTTTAGGTAACCTCTCCTTTCTCAATTGTGCAAGTACCATGTCTCCAACCTTGAATTTTACATCCTTTTTCTTTAAATTTTCATGCCTTTTATAATTTTACACACTCTTTTGTATATTCTCTCTTACTTGTTGGTGGATATCTCTCATTGCCACTACAAATTTTTCACCTTGTGTAATTCTCTTCTCCCTACCCTTCAAATCTTTGAGTTCATGTATTCCTCTTGGACTCACAACATATACCACTTCAAATGGACTCCTTCCTATTCTCTAGTTCATGAAATCATTATAGGAATACTCTTCTTGAGGGAGTACCAAGTCCCATTGTTGACCATGCTCTTTGGTAAGACATCTTAGTAGGTTCCCAAGTGACCTATTTAACACTTCAGTCTACCCATCTGTTCGTGGATGGTAGGTAGAACTGAATGTCAAGTTTGTACCCAATTTCCTCCATAAGGTCCTCCAAAAGTGACCTATGAACTTAGTATCTCTATCAGACATAATGGTTAAAGGAAGTCCATGAATCCTTACAATATCTTTGAAAAACAATTCAGCAATATGAGATGCATCATTATTACTTCTACAAGGAATAAAATGAGCCATTTTACTAAAACCTATCCACAACAACAAAAATTCTATCATACCCCCTTTGTGTCTTAAGTAGGCGTAATACAAAGTCCATGTTGATTCACTCCCATGACCGATCTATTATTGGTAAGGGTTGATAGAGTCCTGCATCAGAACTAGAGCCTTTAGCCCTTTGGTAGATCTGAAAACTCTCCACAAACTTCTTGACATCCACATGCATCCTTGACCAATGATAGAACCTCTTGACCTACTCCAAGGTCTTTTCATACCCAAAGTTTCCAATCAAACTACCACAATGCTTCTCCCTAATCATGTTTTCCCTCATAGAGCACTTTGGCACACACAAATGAGCACCCTTAAATAAAAAACTATATTGTAACAAAAAATAAGAATACTCACTATGAAAAGCTTCTTGAGATTGACTGCAAACAAAAAATGCATTTTTGAAATCATCATCATCCTTGTACATACCTTTTAGTGTATCCATCCCCACACTTTGGAGTTGTATTTCTTGCACCATCCTATATCTCCTACTCAAGGAATCAACTAACTTATTTTCTTGTCCCTTCTTGTGCTTGATTGTAAAGTTGTAGGCCTACAAATAATCCATCTATTTCATGTGCCCTTGACTTAATTTATATTGACTATTCAAAAATATTAAAGCATGATTATCTATGAAGTTTATGAATTCCTTTGGAAAGAGGTAGTTCCTCCATTTCTTGATGGAATGTACCATTGCAGAGCTCAAGGTAATATGAGGAATACTTCCTTTTCTTTGAGCTTCTCACTAAAGAATGCCACTGATCTCCCTTCTTGACTCAAAACCGCACCTATGGCATACCCACTTGCATCACACTCAATGGTGAACAACTTGCTAAAGTCAAGTAATGTGAGTATGGGTTTTTGAGCCACTCTTCTCTTTAAGTATTCAAAACTCCCCTCAACTTCATCAGTCCATTGAAACTTACTCTTCTTATGTCCTTTGATGGTATCAATGATAGGTGAATTGGTGCAGTCAAGGTTGGAGGGTCCAGGAATAGGACTGTCCAACCTTTCAACAAGAGTGAACACAAAAAAAATTCAAAGAAAAGAATGATAATCACACATGAATATATGTATATAAGAATGATTAATCAATGAATTACTAGCAACATGCCTTGCCTTTTGGCTTACAATATACATAATGATTTGGCCCTATGCCCAAGCTTACATGCGGGCCAAAACCCTTCCGAACTACTCTATTATCTTACTTCTATCTTATTGCTTATTAATTCTCCCTTAATGCAACTATACATGATTATATATATATATATATCGGCTCCCACCTCCTGGGGAAAGGTCGGTGTTGGCCCAAGAGGTTTCAAAATTGAATTGATGAAATGTGCAAGCGTCGGCCAAAACAAGAGATTGAGACTCATCCGGTAATGAAATGCAAATGTTTTTGGTTGATACAATACTACTTGCAACCAGGGATGCTCCTGCATCAGACACCCAAGGTTGAAGAAAAGTGAGTCTCTCACTTTTGGGGGGCTAGGGGAAAACCAATGTGGTCTACCTCAGCCTGAGAAATCCATGATGAATCTTCCTCTAGTCTTCCTTTCCATCTGACTAGGTACTCTTTGTATTGATTTCCTCTAGTGTTGCATTCAATTTTTCTATCTTAAACTTCCTCAATTTCCTCTAGATGATGTGCTATCTGGTCTGGTAAACAAACTTCTCTGTCCTCTAGTAATCTTCCTTCATGATATTGGTATAAATATGCAATGTTGAATATAGATGATATGCCAAATTCCTCCAGTAGCTCCACTTCATATGTGTTTCCTGAATCAAACTTCCTGATGATTTTAAAAGGTCAAAACTTCTTCATCTTCAACTTTTTATACGTTCCAACTGAGAATCTCTCTTTCCTTAGATATACCATGACTTTCTCTCCTACTGTAAACTCCTTATATCTCCTCTTCTCATCTACTCTTGACTTATATGTCTTGTTCATTTTCTCTAGATGTTCCCTGACTTGAGTATGCATTTTCTACATGAATCCTCCAAATTCTTCTACCTCCACACTCCTTTTGTGTTTTGTACTCCTCTAGGTTGTCTTGTTAAAATTTTGAATGGTGTCTTTGCAATGCTTCGGTTTACTAAATTGTTGTATGAAATTTTTTCTTGTAATAATATCAAGTACCAATTTCCTCCTTTACCTTTAGTCAAACATCTCAACAAGTTTTCCAAAATCCTATTTACCACTTCTTTCTATCCATCTATATATGGGTCAAATGTTGAGTTGTACTTTAAATCCATCTTCATCTTCTTCCACAATGTCTTCCAGAAATATCCAACGAACTTAGTGTCTCTTTCTGATACTATACTCTTTGGTAGTCCATGTAATCTAATAATCTCTTTGAAAAATAGGTCTGCTACATCTACTGCATCACTGGTCTTCTTACAAGGTATGGAATGTACCATTTTAGAAAAAATTTCCACAACCACAAATATAGAATCAAATCTTCTCGATTTTTTAGGTAGTCCCAACTCAAAATCCATTTTTATATCTTCCCATGGTCTCTCTAGTATCACCAATGGTGTATACATTCTAGTGTTCTAACCATTCCCTTTTGCAACCTGACAAACTCTATAACTCTGAATATGCTTCCTAACATCCTTGTACAACTATGGCCAAAAATAGTTCTCAATCACTAATTCCATGGTCTTGTCAATTCCAAAATTTCCTACTAATCGTCCGTAATGATTTTCATTGATCAAATTATCTCTCATTGAACTTCTAGGAATACATAATTGGTTGTAATTCCTGAATAACATACCTTCCTGAATGAAATAGTCCAACCATTTGCTTCTATCAGTTTCTACTAGTTCCTTGCAAGCTTTCCATGCCTTAGAAAAATCAATGTCATCCTCATACATACGTTTTAGTTCTTCAAAACCCAATACCTCAATTCTCATTTCTAGCAACAAACTCCTTCTCCTGCTCAATGCCTCTGCAACCTTGTTTTATTTTCCACTCTGGTGATTCAATACAAATGTGTAACTAATTCTACCCATCTCATATGTCTCTAATTCAACCTTCCTTGACTATTCAAATATTGTAGAGTTTGATGATCCATGTACAACACAAATTCCTTAGATAACAAATAATGTCTCCACTTCTTCAAGGCTTGTATTATTGCATAGAAATCATGATCACAAACTAAATATCTTCTCCTGAAATCATTCAGTTTCTCACTAAAATAAGCTACTAGTCTCCCTTTCTAACTTAACACAACTCCTATTACACTTCCACTAGCACCATAGTCTACTTGAAATACCTTATCAAAATCCATTAATTCCAACATAGGTTGTTCTATTACCTTTTTCTTCAATAACTCAAAACTCCTTTGTGCTCCCAATGTCCACTTGAATTCCTTTTGATCACCTCTCATTTTTTTTTTTCATAGGTGTGCACACTACTGATATTTCTGACAAACTTCTGGTAAAAAGTTTCTAAACTGTGAAATGATCTTACCTCTCTAATGTTCACAAGCGCAGGCCATTCAATCATTGCTCTAACCTTCTCAAGGTCCATTTTCAATCCTTCTACAAATATCACAAACCCCAAGTGTACCAATTATTTCTTCATGAAACTACCCTTCTTTATATTTATCAACAAATTCTCTTCTCTTAGCCTTTGAAATACTCATCTGATGTACTCCAAATGTTATTCCTTGGTCTTATTGAAAATTAGAATATCATCCAAGTAAATAATGAAAAACTTGCCCAGGAATTTCTTCAAAAATTCATTCATTAGCCTGACCAACCACTCATGCAATCCCTCATATGTCTTGAAAGTTGTTTTCCACTCATCTCCTTCTTTGATCCTGCTCTAATGGTATCCACTCTTTAGGTCTATCTTGATAAAATAATTTTCTCCACTCAAACTATCCATTATGTCATCCATCCTAGGCATAGGGAATCTATACTTCACAATGATCTTATTGATAGGTCTTGAATCAGTACACA
Organism: Sequoiadendron giganteum; assembly: GCA_007115665.2. Taxonomy (NCBI): domain Eukaryota; kingdom Viridiplantae; phylum Streptophyta; class Pinopsida; order Cupressales; family Cupressaceae; genus Sequoiadendron; species Sequoiadendron giganteum. Next base: position 280,273,108 of record CM021107.1, on the reverse strand, counting down.
TCCTTCATTCTCCATATTTCTTAAGTGCAAGTACAACTGGTACCACACATGGGATCATACTTTCTTTGATCAATCCTTTCTTCAAAAATTCTTGTATCTGTCTATTTAGCTCTACATTTTCTGTAGGTGTCATCTGGTGTGCATCTTTTCTTAGAAAACTAGCTCTAGGAATAAGATCCATATGATGACTGATACTTTTGATTGATGGTAGTCCTTCTGGCATATTCTTTGATACAAGATCCTGGTAAATTGTTAGCAGTTCAGTGAATTCCTTCTCTAGTGGTCCTTCTTCTTCCAAATTTCCATGCTTCCTTGGAATCAAAGCAAAAAACAAGTTCTCATGTCTTAATCCATCCAAAAAATTCCTTCCATTTACTATATTGATTCTAGTTGTACCACATACTTCACTTTTTGGTTCATCCTCCAAAGGTTTCAAGGTGATTCTCCTTCCATCTGATGTTATGGTGTGGGTATTATTTCTCTCATCATGTATAGCTTGTTGATCATACTACCAAGATCTACCCAACAATATATGACATACATCCATCAACATAATATCACACAGTACCTCATCATGATAAGATCCTATCTTGAATTTCACTAGGCATTTCTCACTTACTAGTATCTTGTGCTCATCTTGAATCCAGGCAATCCTATAAGGTTTAAAATGTTTTCTCCTTTCCAAACTCAGTTTTGTCACCATTTCCTTAGAAACTAACTTTGCAAAATTTACCTCCTACTTCACCTATTTCAGAACAAACTTTTCCTATGTGGTTCTTCCTTAGGTTCCTCCTTCTTTTGGAACAATTCTCTTCTCATGAATAGTGATTCTCATTTCTCAAGATGTCCTCTAGAACATGGTGTTATCTTTGTTTCTTCCTCTGCATATCTAGTTCTGGCATGATTTTCAATCTTCTTAATTTCTTGGCGACACTCAAATTCTCTATGTCCTTCTCCTCCACATTTGAAATAGGTTCCTTTGAAATTCTCTTGTCATATCCCTTCTCATCTCTTCGATATCCATCATTATGGTAAGAGTTGTAACCTCCTCTATTGTGATGGTAAGAGTTTCTATCATCTCTTCCTTTCTGATATGAATTGGAATCCTTCTCTTCTTTGTGGTATGAATCTTTGTCCTTGTTTTTTCTCCATATGGTCTTTCTCCTCTGGAATGTGATCTTCCTCTCTGAAATCTACCTCCTCTTCCTCTTTATCTGTGTTCATGTCTTTTTTTTTCCTCTACCTTTAGTGAAAATTGATATGCTTCCTCTACTAAATTCATCCTCACCAAACTCAATTCTTCTTGAATGTTCATTCTTAGCCCATTGATATATCTTGCCACTTTCTCCATGCTTGCTTCAATATGTCCAGTCCTGATAATGATCTTATGGAATTATTCAATGCATTCTTTTACAGAATTCTCCTCCTGTCTTAATTTTTTCAATCTCTTCAACAAATCTAACTCATATTCCACAAGTACAAATTGGTTCTTCAATTTTGTCACCATCCTATCCCATTTTACAATATTTTCTTTTCCTTTTTTGTTTCTTTCCAATTGAATTTCCTTCCACCATATTGCAGCATGTCCCTTTAGCTTATTTTTTGCAAATCTCACTTTCTCTGGATCTTCAATTTCTTCATATTCAAAATATTCCTCAATGTTATTTATCCAATCAATTATTTCTTTAGGGTTCAGGGTACCGGTATAGTTTGCAATCTACATTCTAGGTCGCTTCCCTATTCTCAGAATAGACTTCAATATCTTTACCTGATCTTATTCTTCTTATTTTGTAGTCTCTTCAACTTGAACTTCTTTGTCATCACTTTCATCATTAGGTCTAGGGTTTAAGCCCTTTCTTCTATCTTCTTTGATAGCATCCAATCTTACTTTCATCATTTCCATCATTTCCATCATTTTATCCATCTTTTCAAAAACATTAACAATAGTATGAATTCTCCTCGGTTGCATCTCTTCCTAGGATCTAGTGCAACTACCTCAATCGGCGATCTAGCTATAGGTTTGCAACTGCCTCACTATCAATGAACGATTGACAAAAACAACTAGGCTACCTCAAGGCGATGATTTTTCCACATAGAGATCTTACGAAATGTATTTGCTCAACTTCTCTCTTCACTCCAGAGTTCACAAACTCACTCTAATACCACTTGGTGTAGTCAAGGTCAAAAGGTCTAGGAATAGGACTGTCCAGCCTTGTAGCAAGAGTGAACACAATATAAAATCAAAAAATATAATGATAATCACACATTAATAAATGTATATAGGAATGATCAATCAATGAATTAATGGCAACATTCCCTTCCTTTCGGCTTACAACATAGAAAATGATTTGGCATTATGCATAGGCTTACATGTAGGTCGGAACCCTTCTGAACTACTCTATTATATTACTTCTATCTTATTTCTTGTTACTTCTCCCTCAATGCAACTATACATTCTTATATATATATCAGTTCCTAGCTCTAAAAAAGGTCTGCGTAAGCCCAAGAGGTTCCAAACCTTGAATTGATGAAATGTGCAAGTGTCGGCCAAAATAAGAGATCGAGACTGGTCTGGTAATGAACTGAATTTTTTTTTGGTTGATGCAAGATTGCTTGCAGTCGAGGATGCTCCTGCATCATGAAAAAATGTAACTAAAGTTCTTAATGAACTTCCTATAGAAACTAGCTAAGCCATGAAATCTCCTTACCTTTGCTATTGTTTTAGGAGTTGGCCAACTAAGTATGACTTCTACCTTTGTTGGATCCATCTTCAAGGCACCTTTGGAGACCACAAAACCAAGGTAAACAAGTTCTTGTTTCATGAATTCACATTTCTTGATGTTGATCATCAGCTTCTCCTCATTCAACTTCCTCAACACTATTTCCAAGTGTTGTAAATTCTTCTCCTTTGTCCTAATGTATACAATGATTTCATCCAATTATACCACCAAATTTTTTTTGATGAATTTCTTTAGAATTACCTCATTCATCAACCTCATGAATGTTCTTGGGGAATTTGACAACCCAAATGGCATCACTAGACACTCATACAAACCCTCATTGGTCTTGAAGGTGGTCTTTCACTCATCTCCTTCCCTTATTCTGATTTGATGGTATCCACTTTTTGAATTAATGTTTGAAAAGTAACATGCATGTGCTAAACTATCCATTAAGTCTTCCATCTGGGTATAGGGAATCTATATCTGATTGTGATCTTATTAATTTCCCTTGAATCAGTACATAGCCTCCAATTTCCATCCTTCTTAAGTGCTAAGATAGTAGGCACAACACAAGGGCTCAATCTTTCCCTTATGAGACCCTTATCTATCAACTCTTGAATCTAATTTCTGATCTCTTCATTCTTCTTATGTGTCATCTTGTATGTTGCTTTGTTTGGCAAGCTTGCACCTAGTATGAGATCAATCTGATGACTCACATCCCTTATAGGAGGTAAAGAACTAGGTAGCTCCCCCTCCACTATGTTTCCATATCTATCCAACAAGGTATGTACCTCTTTAGTTATCTCCTCTCCATCTTCTATTTTCATAACTGATGTAGGCTTCCCTATGATGGCATAACCAATTGGTTCCTCATTAAAAATCTTTAAAAACTATTTCTCCTTGACCACCAACACACTTGGTCCTTCATGAACTACACTATCATCTTCTTGTATGGGTGAAAGGGCATATGAATTTCCATCCTTCTCTATCACATATATATTCTTCTCCCCATCATGTTTGGCCTTCCTATCGAACTTCCATGGCCTTCCTAGGAGTACATGGCATACATCCATAGGGATGATGTCACAAAGTATTTTATCCTTGTAGGGACCAAAGTTAAATTCAACCCAAGCCTACTCATTCACTAAAACTTGTTGACCTTTATTAAGCCATGAACCTTTGTAGGGTGTTGGATGAGGGTTCCTTTTCATTTGTCATTTTTTCTATCATCTCCAAAGACACAAGATTATCAGTTGAACCAGAATCTACCACTACTTTACATACCTTCCCCTATTCTTTACAAGTTGTTTTGAATAATGCCTTCCTTTGTGGGGGTTCTTTAGTATTTGGCACCTTGATTAGTTTCCTTCTTAGCATCAAAGACTCTCCTACCTCTGGAGTAGCATATAGAGAAGGTGAGTTAACACTTACATTGTCCTCTTCATGAACTATTTGAGTCCTCTCTCCACCATGAGAACTAGATGCTTGTTTGTTTGGAAACTTTCAAGCTAGGTGCCCAAATTGATTGCAGCTATAACATATGCCTGAGAAGGTGTTGGATCATCTCCCTTGTCCACAAAACCTTCCTCTACCACCAAATCTCCTTGTAGACACATAAAAATGGCCTAGACCCGCAAACCACATTCATCTATATCATGCTTCATCTCAACATAATTAAAATATTTAATTATGTCCTATAGTCCAATGTCAACTATTAATTAAATAATTCTTAATTATTTTATTAATTCACATATTTTATTCCTCCTGGCTATTTAAATAAATAAATTACATTTATTATCTAAATACGTTGCTAATTGCTTATGTCACTCTATAATTAAGTAAATTCCTAAATTTATTTAATTATTACTTCCTCATGATTATTTAAATAAATAAACTTTATTTATTTATTTAATACGTCATTAATTATTTATGTCTTCTCATAATTAAATAAATTCTTATTATTTATTTAATTATTATCCTCTCCAACTTTTTTTCTAATTTTAAATAGAATCATATTTAAATTTACCCACTTTCTAATTTTCCTCCAAAATTGAATAATCTTAATTATTAAATTGCCTTATTGATTTTCTTTCTAAATTTAAATAAAAACATTTTATTTAAATTGGCAACTTCCCTCTTTCCAAGTAAATAATTTTAAATTATTTTTATTTACTTCACATGAATTCACCATTTTGGAATTAATTTAAAAGATTAGTTTCAAAATAGCATTTGTCTCCACAAATTAAGTTATTTCTAAAATAACTTGATTTTCTAATTCATCCTCTTGATTTTACTAATTTCATCTCAATGTCACGTTTATTCTCTACCATTGATTTAATTTCTTAAATTAAATCTTGTCCACACATTTGGGGATTTTTACCCTAGCCCTAATTGAGAGTTGTCACTTTGAATCTTAACCATTCATTCTAGGGCATTATTCCAATCTCTCGTCTCATTCGTCTGTTCAAGATTGCATTTTCTATAAAATGACAATCTTGATCTCATTTTCGACATCTCTTAGTTTTATATCTTAATATTGCATAACTCTTCTTCTTCTTCTCTTCTTCTCTTTTTCCTTTTCATCTAACATTGTCTTTTTTGCACATTTTCTTATTGCATGCAGATTTATCTTCTCTTGCATTTTAGATCAAATCCTTCAACACTTGCTAGGTCATATCATAAACTTAGTTTGCTCACACAAAGGCTAAGGGAATCCATCATATTGCATAAAATAGAGGAGGTGCAAGGAAGGTGATTCATGGAGTTTGAAGACATTTGGTGAGATCTTTCCATCTATTTTTTTTGTTATTTCCTCCTTTGTTCTTTCTTGCTTACTTAGGTTTGATTTTTTTTGTTTTAATAAAACTAACTTGAACACAATTTTCCTATGTTACACCCCTTCCTCTGAAATTACCTCTACTATTTGACTCTCCACTTTGTTATTTTTGGTTGCTTGATTCACCTTGTGGCTTTTGTGACTGCCCTCTTGCACCAAAGTTTCCTCTACCTCTGAAATTGTTCCCTTTTCCTCTTCCTTGATGCTCTTGATTTCTTTTTAATACTTTCCTCAGCTTTAGTTTCTAAATGGAAACACTCCTCAACTATCCTAGGAGTTGTAATACCAATCTAATCTTGTATGTTATATCTAAGGCCACTCAAGTACCTTGCCACTTTCTCCACCTCACCTTTAGTATGTTTGACCCTTATGCTCAATTTATGAAATTCAGTATATTCCATTACATCTAACTCATTTTGCTTCAAATTTTGCAGCTTCCTAAAGGTTTGTATTACATAGTTTGCAGGTAGGAACTGTGTCTTCACCTTGGATACCATCTAGTCCCTTGAGCTTATCTTTGACTTGCCCCTCTTAACTATTTCATCTTGAATGTAGTTCCACCATGTTAGGGAAAGGCCCTTCAGCTTAATCCTTACAAATTTCACCTTCTTGTTGTCTTCTATCTCATCAAACTCAAAGAAGTTGTCCAAAGCATCTATCCAAGCCAAGACTTCTTCGCTATCCAATTTTCCACCATACATTGGCACTTCCACTTTCACCTTTGGAATATTGTCACCCTTGAAAGCCTTTAGCATCCTGACCATTCTATTTTACTTAGGGTCCAATTATTCATCCTCTTCTTGGACTCTTGTTGGAGGGTTCTCACTCTCACCCTCTTCTTCCTTATCACTTTGGTCACCACTGACCATTCCTCTCCTTTGATTCTTTTCCAGGGCTTCTATTATTGAAAGGGTTGCTTCCTGTGACTCATTTTAGAGCCTTTCCTTTTGAAGTAACTACTCTTTCAATTATTTTACCTCTTTGGAAATTATATTACTCTTTAGAGGTATTTTGCTTATGCCCACTGTCATTCACTTCCCACTTCTAGTCAAAAAAATTCTCTGATACCACTTGATGTAGAGGAGGGGTGGAATATTTTTACTAGACATTACACAACACAAATCAATCACAACTGAAGACCCAAGACCCCTGCAATGGTGATTTTCACTAATATGCTAGTCTTTCCAACTAGGTCTCCAAAATGGTGTTTTGAGACATATATTTTAGAGAAATCCATATCACCTTGAAAACTAGACCTATTCAGATACCCATTAGGCTAGTATTCAACATATCTTCCTAGAGACATAGGTTGTTTTGGAACAAAACACACTAAACTGATCTGCTACGCTTGAAACTAAGCCAATTAGGCCAGTTTCATAAAGCCAGTACTAAGAAAACACTTCCCAAACACCTAAAAAATTCATCAATGTTATAAACCAGTCACATAGGGTCACAATAACCAGGTTTTAGAAAAAAATCACTCTTTCAAGTTGTTGTCCCACTCTTTCACTCTCCTACCTAGCTTAACACATGAGGATGTTAGGCTAGGGCTTTGTCAAAAACTCATCTAAGCTCCATACCCTGATCCAAAAAAAAATAAAACATTGAAACACTCCTAAATATACCATTCCATTGGGTTTAAAAAATTTACAATGGTGGAATGGTTTGTAATCTACATTTTTGTCCACAAACCCTTGAAAAGGAGGGTTTCCAAGCAGTCTGTGATTGAATGCTTCAAAAAATATTTATTCCTAATGAAAATACTCCACACAAAGCTAAAATGGAAGCTAAAATATTGTAGGAACCTTTCATATAAGTTTCAACTTATGATAGTACAGTGCGAGGCCGTACAAAGCTATCAAACATAGAATATTGCAAAAAACAATAGTAAAGAGAGCTTTTTTTCACTTCCTTTCTTCACCAAAAATTACAATACTCGTGCCTCAAATTTTGTGAGGCTAGAACCATAACATGAAACTATCAAACATTAGTTACAAAGAAACAAATCTCAAGTGACCGTTCAACATCATCAAACATGCAATTTTTCCAAGTTGCAAAATCAACTTTTACATTCTTTCACCAACCCTTATCCAATGCCTAAAACTGACCCTACATGACACTAAACATGAAAGAATGGTCTTATTTTGACCTTATTACATCCATTTGATGAGAAAACATACAACTTGCTAAACTAACCACCTAAATGCATCACTAAGTCTAACATGACCATGGTACCCCAACACTAGTTTATCAACTTTTTGGAGGTTGAATGCAATGAATGTGAAATTAGGGCAAATAGATAAGGTATAAAGTGAAAATATTAGCTTTTTTAAATCATTTTTACAAATTTTAAGAAAGAAGAGTGATTTTAAGGAAATTTGAAGGAAATTCAAAGCATCTGGCATCAAACCCTATTTTTTGTTGAGCATGAAAAAGGTATTTACAACTATCTATACTATGTGGGTTTGTATTAGAAATAATTTCCATAAGAATATATAAAATAATTGAGGGATAAATGGCCACACCAACCATGGTTGAGACTTTTGAGAGACCTAGACTAAAATTCAAAAGTTTTTTATGAAAGGTTTTCGATATGACCCTATCGGTGCGTTTTCACAAATTCCAAATAATATCTTGCCCATTGAAGACACTAGGACCTACATTCATGGGAAATTGGAAGAATTTGATAATCAAGAACTCAAGAATCAATGGCTAAAGGAGTTAACTAGAGATAACTTCTTAGTGAAGCCAGAGTATGAAAACCTAATGCAAAAGAAGTTAGATGTTTGGAATGGGTTCCCCAATTTCTGAAGTGAAATGGATGTGAAGTTTGTGAGGATAGCAATAATTAGAGTGCACAAAAAAATTGTATGGGAATATTTTCCTAGATTAATTACCAAAGAGGTGATCAAAGTTGTGACTAGTCTTTGTGATACCATACCTGTATCATTGTTAAAGTCTGTGAAAATGTATGTGATTATGAAGTTAACCAGTGGCACATATGATGGGAGATAATTGACTAGCAAACCCATTACCAACCTTGTTGTTAAGTATCTAACAATCATGATAGGTTAGAAGATCTAATTCACCAGCAGAGGAAATTCAGTGTCTACTACTACAATATATGTTGTGCATGACATAGTGGTGAATGGAAAATAATATGATCTATGTGAGTTTCTCCAGAAACAAATTATGGAGAACTTGAGCCAAACCAAGTCAAAGAAATATCCATTCAAGTTTGGAACACTGATATTCTATTTTCTATTTTAATTTTTGAGAGAGCTACCTAGAAATAAAAACATTATATGGGATACTAGAAGACCTGTAGCACATCAAATATTTGATTATTTGCATAAAATTAGGGATTTCAAGGAACAAAGTGATGCTTTGATTGCATTTTTTGTATTATTTCAGAATAACATGCATGAGAGAGATAATTCCAAATATTTTGGTATAAAAGTATGCAAATGATATAGATTTTCTAGTATCCATAGATGAGTGCATTGTAGAGGTATTTGAGCCTAGAACTCTATCGATAGAGCCTCTAGGATATGAGACTGATGAAAAAACGGACAAGGGTCTCATTGAAATATTGCTAAATAGCCCCAAGGATCCCTCTCAACCTTGACATGGTACATTTGAAGAGAATTAAACTAAAGTGGTTTTGGAAACTTCAACACCTCAAAGAGCTAAAAGGGTATATAAAAATGTTGAGGAATATTTTACACTGCATACATTTTCTATGGATGATGTTGATAGGTTAAGGGAAGTTATAGAAGAGAAGAGGTCAAAGGTAGTTGGAGTGCCCTCTAGACCTAGAAGATCAGGAAGATCACCTTCCACTACTAACTCTACATTTCCAACATTACTCAGTGTAGCTACAATAGTGAAAGAAAAGAAGGTAGAACGCAATACCCGAATAGTAGTTAGTGTATCTACTTCCAATAGACTCAACATCAAAGCTTCTAAGAGGAAACATTTACCCCATTTTGCACCTTTTTCCACCTCTAGAAAATTATTAAAAAAGGGCAAGAAGAAAAATGAACATAAGTGATGTTGTGTAAGAGGAAATAGATCTTGGCCTGGAAGAAGAAAATCAGTTGAAAAGAAAGAGAGGAAGTGATGTCTCCACCAACAATGAAGGTACCTCACAAGAGGTTGGAAAAAAAATTAAGAAAGCCAAAGGAAATGTTGTGGAATCATCTGATTAAGAGGAGACAGAGGAAGAAAACAATTATTTCATAATTCATGTGCATGAGAAGAAGGGTGAAGAAGGAACATCAGAGCCTATGGAGGAAAATCCCAACTCTCCTCTAGTAAGAGACCACTCACCTATAAAATTGGAGCCTCTAGTAAATAATATGATAGAATATAATTATTTTCTAGCTAATTCTAAATTGTTTGATGAGGTTAATGAACATATAAGGAAACAATTGTAAATGCTTTTATTTAATACTTGATTATTTTTTATGGAGTATGGAGGAAATAAGAAAGAAGGTGACTGACAATGTATGGGAAGATCTAGTAAAAATAAGGCATGAAGTTGTAACTATTGATGACAAGATCAAGTCTGATGCCTTAAACACATACGAATCCTCCTTGTTTGAGGATGATGAAGCTACCCTATTAGAAAAATACTCTAAGCGGTTCAGGGTTAAATAGAGAGTCACCATTCCAATGACTAAAGAAAAAGATAGTGTGAAAAAATTGAAGCAAGAGACTTTTTCCATAGTGGAAGATGATAGAGAAAAATGGAATGGGTGTTATTTCTTCATCTCATACAACTCAAGTACAAGATTTGGCTAAAGGCAAGGGTATTGACACAAAAAAAAATGATTCCTTCCACTACCAACTTACCCATTTTAAAATAATTAAAGGATCATTCTATTGAAGAGACATCACTTTTGGATACGTTTGATTATATACATGCTACTCTAGAGACATCTGCTCCTTCGAAAGACATAGAGAATAAAAACAAAGAGGATACTAAAAATTAGTATAACAATGATACCAGTGACAATCCACAATAACACTAATGAGAATACCATAAATGGTGATGAAGAAGATAATAATGAAGAAGAAGAAATCAAAGATGAAAAGAGTAATGATGGAAAAGATGATGAGGACAAGAAGGAGGAAGAAAATAAAAACAAACCATCAAAAAGTCCCCCTGGAGAGAAAGAAGAGGAAAATAAAGAAGAAAATAAGGAAGAAACGAAGGTTGGAAGAAGTGAAGAAGAATCTTCAAAGACCATTAAGCTATCAAAGACATCCAAAGAATCATCTGGAAATAATCTTAAGGGTCTTCTATCAAGGAAAATAAGGATTGATCCTATAATTCCACCTCAGATACTTATAATCATGTTACATCAAGGCTCTGTGGATGTGAGTAAGATCTCACTGGTTCAAAGGATTGAGCTTAGTAGTACCTTCCTTGACTTTGGTAAAAAGGAAATTATTGAAATCCATCGGAAAGGGATTGAACTTATAAATGATGCCATCAAGGCTTTATAGGATATAGCTCCTAGTGCCAGAATTGATGATTCCTTAACTCCTATTGAAAACTTAAAGGTCTTGGTCGATTCACTAAAATAATATACCTCTAACCTACATGAATAGACTAAAAAAGAGGTAGAGTCAAGACTTCTAGATAAAAGGTTATTAGTATTGCATGAAAAATGTGCAACCACACACAACAAGGTGATGCAATGTCTAAAAGAGGGTAAAGAATGTGAAGATGAAGCTCAAATATTGTTTTTGTATTGCATACAGTGGCCAGATGCCACCTAAGGTATTAAATACTTAATGGACTCAATAGAGTCACAACTTGCAAGTGCCTCCAAAGCCTACAACATTACAGATGCTAGAGACTATACTTCTTGGACTTCCATTTTAGACCTGCAAAATAATTTTTTCACATTTCAAAGACAAAAAGAGGATGCAATAAGATAGTTTGGACAACTTGGAGATCTGGTGAACTCCAAACACATTCCAGTTTCAAGTGCCTTGACAAATGTAGAGAAACTTGAAAAGATAAATCTTAATCCATCCACTTCGGAAGAAGGAGAAGAGAGCTTAGTAGAGCTGGAATCATTGCATAAAAAAAATTTCAGAGCAAAGGGGGTATCTGAAGATGGAAAACCTACTTGGGAAGCCATTCTCAAGGAATCAGAAGGTGCTCCTAGTTTTGATTAAAAGTTCTCTACATTTTTTCTATTTTTATTTCAGTTTCTTTCTACAAAGTTTATTACTGGTACACCCTTTGTCCTTGATTGTCAAAGGTGAAGATGTTTGGAGAAGTTTTGGAGCCCTAAGGGGGAGAATTTTTAAGTTTTGAAGTTTTGGAGAAGTTGTGATGTATATTTGAAAGGGGGAGTTCGTATAGTTTGGGTTCACGTTTTGAATATAATTTTTGAAGATTCATTTTTGGCATATGTTTCCATGAATGAAAAAGGGGGATATTGTTGGAAGAATGAAGAAGAAACCCTCCGATTTTTTTTCATCGATGTCAACATTGGTTGATAGTTTTTTTCTAGTCCAGTAAATAGTGTTTGTGTTACCCTGATCCGGTAATTTGGTCCAAAATTGCTCATGTTAGAAGATCGACCTATGTGGTTTTAGTATGTTATTCAAGAATATTAAATAAATCTATGAACCAGTTTTCAACAATTTTGGTCAAATGAGATAAAATATATGAATGAAAAAAGTTTGGCATATGGTTTTCTACTTATATCTGTGCAAAGTGGTATGAGTGAATTGGTTTGTATTCCTCGGGTATTTTGATCCAATCTTTACAAATTTGGGAAATGGTTTATAGGTGTCAACTCTACATGTATTTCAAATGGTGTATGCACATATAGTCATATGGTTGATTTATATTAGTTAGCTTGGCCTATTTTTGTGATCAAGTCTTCTTTTTGCTGAGCCTATACTTGAATAAGTGGAATGATGATTAATATGTTTTGCGGATGTCAAAGAGATCCTTTTTAGGTCTATGCTAACATAAATCATGCCTTGCATGCTTTTTTTTTTCAAGGTTTGGGCCGGCAATCTATTTTTGAATTAAGTGTCTATACATCTAAATATAATTAAGTCTAATTAGGCCTACCTAATTGATGTATGTAGATGTAATAGCATATATATATGAAAAAAAATTGTATTGTAGATGCACAATGGTGATAGAAGATGTGTGATAGAGTGATACTATGTGAAATAGTAAATTTGAATGTATGATATTAGTATCAAGGAAAAATTTCTATGTATGTTGAGTGACAACAAGGTAGAGTATAATTTTTCTTTCAGAGCTTAATTGGAACTAAATTCAACACATGAAAAGGTGTATTCTATCAGTTCACTTTTTGGCAGTGAGCCCCACTCTATTTTGTAATCATTTCAATATGTGAGCCTTTCAAGGACAGTGTGTCCTGGTAGTGTTCCCATATAATATCTTATAACTGGTTATAATATATTGTGAGCTAATCCTCAATGTGGTTTCCCCCTTTTCAAGTTTTCCACAAAATAATTTTGGTGTTTATGTGTCATGTGGTGTTATGATTTCTTTCATGTCTTTATTTATAGTTGCATTTGGATATGTTTTAATTATTGGATGGTTCACAACTAAATGGTTTAATAGAATATTGGTTCACCTCCCCACTCAATGTATGGGTGTTCAACAATGCATTCATAATGCACGTGGTTTGGGAGCTATAAGGTGATATGAGCATGAGAATTTCAACAAAAGATAGCCAAGTAATCAGTAGATACATGAGATATTTAATTCAATTTCAAAGATATACCTATATCCAAATTAGAAGCTTCAATGGATTCCCATGGAAATTACCTAGGTATGTAAGTGACATTTTTTTTGATTGAGGTTTGTAGATAGATAAGTGAGTTATGTAAAAGGTGCGGAGAAAGGAAGAAGGTGGGGGTTCATTTCCCCTTGTGTGTCTCACTATTCATGTAATGCATTATTTGATGCACTAAATATTGAAAAAGATAATGAAATATACCATGTAATTATTTGAGAGGAGATTTCCTTTTGATAACAAACATTATATTAGAATAATTTATGATTGGGATATATGTTCTATCACCTTCCAACATTATACAATCATTGGGCTAATTTTAATCATGAATTTGAGGTCAAAAACGGGATTAGATGAGACTATCATTATGCCAAATAAAAAAAATTCAATTAAATTAGGATATCTAAAATGTATAGGATGTAGAACTTATAAATATTTTGTTCATATCTAGACACAACCAATATTGTTGATTAGTTGGGATGTTAAAGAGGTGAGAACCATAGAAGAAAGAGAAACAATGGTTTTGAGAACAAAAAAATGGGTATTGAAAAAGGTTGTTGACAAGCCAAATACAAAGGCTCTTGAAATGAAAGAAAGTAAAAAACAAAGAGGAGAGAAAAAATCCTTTATCCTTACATTTTGGATCATCAATGAGTTGTGAATCTTTAGGAGGGGATGGAGAGGGTGATTTTGAAGATCCCCTAAGAAGGAGGAATCATGTTAGAACATGTGAATATGAATCAAAGGGAAAGGAGAAGGAAGAGAAGGAGAAATATAAACTAGCAACTATCCAAGAAGAGGTAGGGGAAGAGGGTACTATTCATATTACATCCTCCCCTTCTTAGGGAACTATCTCTTCATCATATTCATCGTGTTAATCACCTTCTTCATTAGCTTTACATTCACTTTATAAACCCCACATTCACCTAATATTATTTTCTATAGACACTCAAATTATCCATTTCTTTTATTAATCAAATAAACCAATTTATTAGATTAATTCACTAATGTTCATCCTGTTTAATTAAATAAATCAATTTATTTAATTACAACCTTAAATTCCTCTTGTTTGATTTAATAAATCAAATATCACAATCCCCTAAATCCTTCAAATTGATTAATCCTAGATTAACTAACTCCTAATCATCATTACCCATTCTCTAGCTTTTGACTCAACCTTGGTCAAACTAAAGCCCTAATTAATCAACCAACTTGCACATGAAAATTATTTCTTTTAATTAACTAATTCACCTATTTTCCCTCACAAAGGCATATGCTTTGGGAATATTCCTTCAATAACTCTATTTATTTGACTTTCTTGCCCAAATATTAATGCCTCTTACAAAAACATTAACTTCTCTTACATCTCAACCACATGTATTAATATCTCTTACATCCTCACCTACGTACTCTTACACTCTCAACCATATGCATTAATCTCTCTTACATCCTCTTAACTATGCTTATTCCCCAAAATGTGCTCCACCTTCACCCATTAGCCTTGTGACAAGTGTCACAATCTTATTGGCTCTCCTTTAATCCCACATTCACCAAATTCTCCCATTCTTCAACCCTTGAGCCCTATAAATAGATGGATTCCCTATGAAGAAAGGATCCACAATCATATGAAATTTTATTTTAGACACACTCATAGAAATCACTCACTTACATGCTTCATTTTTTAATCATTTTAGCCTATATTTCATAATCATTTTCATCTTGGAAGCTTATCAAGGGGGTGAGAAAGGACATCCTTTCCACATCAAAGGAGCACCATTCCCACTATGGGATAGGGTTTGATTAATTATTTTATGTAATTTAATTTGTTAATTTGATCTTTAATTTGTTTGCATATCTAGCATGATCAAGTATTTCATAGGAGTTCTTTATTTTCTTTGTTTAAATTGACTAATACTAACCATATTTGTCATTGTTTGAGAAAATGAAGATTTGAGCATTCACATTTTGGCACCCATTGTGTTTGTAAGTTGCAAGGGAAATATTAAATTGTGTTCATTCTTCCCAGCTGTAGGAGGTCGAAAATAATTCTAGAAGAAACCCATGCTTTGACTGTAAAGTATTTGTTTCAAAATATCATCAGATTAATGCTTTGACTGCAAAGTCTTTGTTTTGGAATATCATTAGATTAATGATTTGTTTGCAAAGTCTTTATTTCTTACTTATTTTACATCATTATTTATTTCATATCGATTAATAAAATAGATAAAAATGCAAAGTCTTTATTTTTGTTGATATATACTTCAAGCTTTAGGCACATTCTTTGTTTCTGTTTATATAGGCTAATTTTTTTAGAAATTTAGTCACCCTTACTCTCATATTGGAAACCTTTTTTATTGGATATGCATGCTCACTTTATATGATTGATTGAACTTATAACTCATTTCTCACATCAAGTCTTTGTGCTCAAGATAAATGAATACGTGTCATCTATAAATTATTTGTTTGTTGTTCAAATACAGTCATAAAGGAATGTGTGCCATAAAGTCTTTATTTGATTTTCAAATAAAACTCCAGCTTTGGGCACAATTACTCTTATCTGTATGATATTTGCAAGTGCGACATCATTCTCCCTATGCAAGATATCAATCAATCACTTATTTTGTCTCTTTGTTAAGCTAGCTACCAGTGAATCTTGTTGCTTCTCTGCACTGCAATCTCAACCTATCATGGTCACCTTTTATATGCGGTTATATTGATGCTTATGATGGGAATTAAGGCTGAAAATCTATGGATTTCATCATAGAGAACTATATGAGAATGACATACTTTTACAAATCGATAAAATCTTTCTAAAAGTGCACTTTCTTTGATATTTACTAGATTGGATTTGTCTATTTAGGTGACAGTTCTGGTATCCTTCTATTTGATTCATTCACTAAAGATTCTTTATTTCTAGCCACAAAAAAATAGAAAATAAAAAACCACTTTTGTATGCCATTTCTGATTTCTTAACATTTTGCTCCATCGAATGGACATAGAGACACTAGATTTCAACATTTTTTTCATTTTTAAGATATATGTAGGTTGTGGTTGTTTCGTCCTGGATTTGATCCATTAGTTTGATTTCTTAGCCTTTTTCTCCATCGAATGGACATAGATTTCAACATTTTTTTTCCATTTTATGAGCTTTTAGAATCTTATCTCTATTTGTGAGTAATGATTAATTAGTAGGTGGCGTTACTTTCCAAGTTTTCATTGTCCATTCCAAATTAAAGTGAGGAGAACAGTTTGGATGCCATAGGATAGCTATTCAATTGTATTCCATTTATTGCTGGAAATAAATGCTATATATATGTAGTCAAGTGTTCAAGGGGAAGTAAATGCTATTCCATTTATTATTGAGTGTAAATGTTATAGATTAACGTCAACTTTATTATAGGCAGCAATTTTTGGTGTTCGATGTGAAAGTAAGTTCTCATAATTTCATACAATCTCTAATGACACTTGGTGGGAATGAATACAACATGCAAAAGTATAGATAGAGTGCCAACCTTGTGCGTAGAGATGGGTTTCTCATGTTTGACTAGTTTTAAATGCATTTGATGGGATTGTGTGAACAAAGAGTCTATATACATGTTTATTAGCAAGATGATGACCCAGTAGTTATAACATTAAAGATACATATAGATTATGAAGATTATGTTATTATTAGGGTGATGAATGTAAAAACTTGAGAAATGAATCACACCACTAGAATTCATTTTCATCAAAAATATCCTTTAACTCACACATTATATTCATGAAAATGCTTTAGAGAAGAATCTTGAAATTTGTAAAGATCATTGGTGTTTGTTGTCTTAATATTGCATTTATCTGTATTTATCCATTACTAGTCAATATCATATTGTTGTTCAATCCCAATCTTGTTGTTTCTCTGCATTAATATTGTTGTATATGATTTGAATGCTAACAATTTGAATATTTTGTAGAAGAAAAAAACAATTACTAAGAAGGGTGAATAATAAAGGTTGCCAGATGACTAAATAATATTGTTTTTTTCTTTGAGTGTAGAATTAGTGAACTATTGAATTTAAAAACTTTCACTTTTAACATCTATTTTCTTGGAGTATTTTGTTTTCTTAAATATTTTTGGATATGTCAATTAATGATTTGCAAGTTTGATGAATGTGTTGATAAATTATTTGCATATATCCTGAAGCTAACGAAGTAGCAAGGCAAAAAGATCCAAGAACCTAACCAACAGATTTTAGTTGAAAAAGTGGGCATTGAAATTAAAAAAAATAAAAATTAATGCTTATTGTAATAGCCTAGAGCATTCATTACTACTTTTGTTTTCTATTTTAGGACAACTCACTTCATTTTTTGGGCTTTAAATTAACCATTGATTTAAGATTTTCAAGCTGGTTAAAATTCAACATACAAACATACTAGACATTGCTATGTGGGATAAGATTGAACAAGACAAACTCACACTTTGCTTGGTGCATTAAAATGAATTCATCATTTCTTTAAAGGCTAAAATGAACAACTTCTTGAATTGTGTGATCTTGTATTTGACACACTTTGAGTACATATCCTCTCCCCTTGTGTTTCATGTGACCTTGGGTGAAGAGAAACACTCAAAGTGTTATTTTCTTGATTTTGTACATTTGAGGTGTTTATCCTCTCCCCTCACACTGTTTGGTGATCTTGGGTGATGAAAACACCTTGTTTATTTTTGCACATTTATTTTTGAATCAAATTTTTACCTTTAGAGGGGCCTGCCTAAGAGACACATCCAAAAGGAGAACTCGAAGGTGACTCCAACTGATTTTCCGCTCGGGCCAGTATGTAAAAAGATAAGGCTAAGCTGTCAAGTCCTCATGGTATGTAGGCCTTATCCATAAAGTTTCATTCAAAATGGGGTAATTTTATAAAAATTATAAGAGCCCCTAGTAGGATTGATTAAATCCTTTAGTGGCTTGTTGGATGCTCCCAAGGTGCCATGTCTTTGAGTATCTGAACTAAGAACCAACTTGTTTAGTGACCAAAAAACTCTATGCTTGTTGGCACAAGAAAGGTCATTCTAAAGCCACCCCATATTTGTACTATTCAAAGTTGAAATAGAAAAATCCTTAGGATCTCTAGATCTTCAGGATTTTGAGATTTGGTGGTCCCAAGAAGTGTGTGTCGTGGAGGGGAGCCAGTGTCGCCAAATCTCTAACTGTTTACTTTTTCTTAGTGTTTGGATAAATCTGAGTGGGGACTCAGCAAGTAGTAACTTTGAAGCCTAGGGCTGTGCATTTTACAAATCAAAAACATTGCTTGGACCTCAAACATTGAAAGAAACATTAACAAATCATCAAAATTTCAAACCCTTTGGAAAGAGTGAATATCTTTGAAGGGTCCAATTATAACTGCTTGTCCCTAGGGATTTTATCCTTAGAGGCTTCTAAATATTTGGGCTCATATCTCAATTTACTCTTTCCAAAGTCAACCTAGGGAAATTATGACCTTGACTCTTTAATTTTCACATAACTGACCATGTCGAATGAAAAGGAGCCAATACATAGACATTTTGTTTGGAATTTAAAAAAGATGAGTTGATTTGGTAAAAAGAATCTATTTAATCAAGATAAAAATATAACTGAACCCCACACATGTGTTTGTCTTCATAATTTCTCGTAAAGTCAAGATTCCAAAGAAAAAGCCATTATGTTGTCATTTTAAACTTTGGTGTCATACTAAAAAGGCTATAAGGAGATACATCAGAAAGTGTAACCTAAGATAATATCGCAAGATAATAAAGAAGGTAGCAAGGTTTTATAGACTTATTCTGCTCAACAATCTGGACATGTATGCTTAATATGAACCATATGATTTTTGAAACACTTTTAAGGAATAACATCTTCATCACATCTTGGTCTTGTAAACAAAGTATTTTTAGGTTCATCTAGGATGAAAACCAACACTTCCATTTGTCACAACATTTGTCAAACCCATTTCACAAAAAACTTTTCCAACCTTGGAAAAATCATCTATGCTAGAATTTAGGTAAATCCTTAAATAAAAATCAAAATCGCCTTGTTTGGCTAGGTGTGTGGGGATGAATCCTTTCTCACGCATTTAGTTAAATTAGCACTCCTTTTGGATAGGTTTATCCCAATATCACATCTAACATCTTGGGATCTACAAGTCCATTATCCAAATCAAATTAATCAAAATAAAAATCCTAAGGTCTAGTATTAATCCAAAGTTCTCAAAATTTCAAACATCCATATCATTCATCCCTCATTTATCACATCATCATCATTTGATCCTTAAACATCCTACAATATATTTTTGTACCTAAAGTTTAGATCAACCAAAGGAGAGGTTCACCTCCCATATTCCTAAAATTTGATCTTAATTTTATGGTCCAAACAAGTTCACAACACAAGAATATCATGGAGCAAAAAAAATAAACACCAACCTAAAGTTATTTAAGTCAAAAAAAATTTAACCCTAGGATAACCATCAACCTTCTACTCAATCCCACTCAAATACCTCAAGATCCTTAAGAGGTAAGTCTCCAAGTGTCAAACGTCACAAATAACTTCAAGGAGATTTCCCAAGATGAAATACTTGAACTAGTTCAAAATCTCGAAACTCATTAACTTGTCAACACAATCATGCAGTTAAATCATATTCAATACATGTTTGCATTGGAAAAAGAAGGGGCTAAACTCCCTTTCTATTTTGATGTGAGCACTATTTCTGAGAAACCTTTGGGAAACCTACTGCAAACATCATTTTCAGTTTCATTTCTGGGTATCATCCAACCAATCAACCAACCATAATCATATCATGCCCCAAGTCAACCAATGATAACAAAGGGAAGTTCACTACTCCAAGCCCTTCAAGAGCATCCACTTGTCAACAACCAAAACTTGGAGGCCAAAAAAATCTTGAGTATCTCAAACACCAACACCTGCCAAATTGATCTACCTCCATATATACCACTCACCTTCCATGACACAAATGTAGCACCCAATTTTCAAGCCACTCCATCTTATACCCTAGATCCCCAAGGTTATACTCCTAATGTTTCACAAGGGCCGATAGATCTATTTGGTCATGGGGGCATCCTAGGTACTTTTTCTTCATTTGTACAAGGACAAATACCACAAGCAAGTCAACAAATTCCTTTCATAAATCCATCCACCACATTGACCCAAAATCAAACACATCCATCAATCACAACAAATTTGATGAAACCTTCAAGCATGATCCCAAATCCAAGTATGCCACTGACATCACAACACCAAGTGGCATCCCGTCAAATGACTCAAACATCATTCCCCCAAACAAGACGAAATCAAGTGGGACCCCAAAAGTACACCCTTCCATCCAAAACCCAAATATTTCAAGGGATGGTATCACAAAACCAAGGACACAATATGTCAAATCAGCTATCCACCACCCAACCTCCCATCATACAACAAACACCTCAACAAACACCCCAACAACCCATCAACATATAATCTCATACCATTCAACAAAATCTCACACCCACCTCAAAATCCCAATGCAAAAAATCGGTATAGCATCACATTTCAAGCCGCACAAGAAGCCTACTTAAACACCTTGCAACAACTTTAAGCACAAGCGCAAGCTCAGGCTCAAGCACAAGCTCAAGTGCAAGCACAATACCAAGCACAACAATAAACACAAGCACAAGACCTACAATAAAAATACTATCAAAAAGATCTATATGAGGCACAAAAACAAGCACTATTAACACAACAACAATAACAACAACAAACCCAACAACAAGCATTGTTGGCACAACAACAACAATCGGCATACCAATAGGCATTTCTCGCACAACAACAAGGATTCTAACAATCCTTAATGAAAACACAACAAAATGCCTTAAAAATTAACACACAAGGAACTTACGCCACCCCCTCATTCACCCAACAAACCATACCACCCCAAAACATATGCATTCCATCACTCAATCCAATAAACTAATCTTTCTACATGGGTCAAATTGCTATCATAGCAAATACAAGACATTGAATTTAAAAAATTAAAAAAATCATACACCCAATGAAATTTGTTTCCCTATCTATTCGATAAGAACATCTTTTTGGTTCCATTCCCACTAGGATTAAAAATAGAAAAGATCAACAAATATCAAGGAAAAGGAAATAATGAGAATCATGAACTGTAGGAAAATGGGTACCTTATAACCCAAATCATATAACACTACTTTTCTCCTATGGTCATTCAATTATGTCCTAGGATCCCAAATTGGATTGACTGTCAACCCAAAGGGTGAGTCAATTCTCAATAGGGAAGGACCTAGGAGGGGTTCTTTTAGGCTTTGAGGGGTTCACCACAAAGCAAAAGCTATGAAAAGACAATTTAACATTCAACTCACAAAACCTAGTAATGCAAGATAAATGAAGGATGTAAATGATAAAATTATGCAACAACAAGTTAGGGTATAAGTACTTGGAAAGTCTGGAAATTCAAAGAAACTGTTAAAATATGTTGAGGAGGACTAAGACGCCCTTATTGTTGTCTTAGTCTCACTGTTGTTTTTAAGGAACATGTGGAATCTTCGCATACCATGACCGGATCTGAAAGAATATTTGAAAAATACCCTCGAGAGGACTAAGACACCCTAGGTGGTGACTTAGTCCCTTTTGGAATTTCTAAAATCTCTGAATATGACCACAAGGTCCAATATCTGCACTTCCTTATTCTTAGACATTAGGTCCTGGAAATTCTAGATTTGACCTGTAGGTGAATTTTCATGGAGATGACAACTTTGCAATGCAACTTTGAAAATTTTCAACTTTTCACTTCAAATGATCTTCAAGTCTTCAACCTAAATCTGCAAACAAAAACATGCAAGAGATGAAAAACTTGTTCATTGTTAGTGAATGGGGGTTTTCCTTGGTCAAACCTCTTGTTAGTAATTAAACCTTGAAATAGAAAGAAATGGAGGGAAATGATGAATGAACAACATGCAATGTTACTATATACATCTAAAAATAGTCATTATAAATCAAGCCTATTAATTAATTAAATATGAATTATTTAATAAGTCTTTTAAAGTCATCTACATATAAATCAATTTAATTATTTATTTATAACGTTCACTTTTCTAATTCTTCTAACTTAATTAAATAAATAAGCTTATTTAATTATTACCATCTTCTTCTTAATTAAATTAAATAAATTCCATAATTTATTTATATTAATTATCATATTATTCTAAGTTTGAATTTTTAAATCCAAACAATGGAATATTCCTCTAAATTATTTTTCCACATTTAATTAAATATTTCAAATATTTAATTAAACACTTTCTAATTCTTCACTCTTCATTTAATTAAATATTTTAAATATTTAATTAGAAACTTTCCACTCTTCATATAATTAAATATTCTAAAATATTTAATTAGAAACTTTCTTCATTTCATATTTAATTAAGTATTTTATATATTTAATTAAAGTGCTTTTTATCATCTCTCACAGATAATTAATATTATTTATTTAATAATGGAAACTTCTAAATTCATGTCACACATAATTAAATAAATTTATTTATTTAATCAAATATTTTCCCTCAAACTATCAACTAACTCTTCATAAATGAAGTGCACAAATGACAACTTTCCTTCATTTTTTAATGGAAAAGGTTGTGTAGAAGGAAACATCTCCCATATTTCTCTCAACCTTCCATCTTTTTCTCAACTTCTCAATCTCTCACCATTCATCTTGACAGGTTTGAACTCAAACATTGATCTTGGCCAACTAGATTCTTGCCTTCAAAAATCTATAAATACAACCCTCTTGTGAGTTGAAAAGGGATCCTAGATTTTGTGAATTTAGCATAATCATTATAGTTGCATTCAAATAAGTATCTTTGCATAATCATTTTCGAGTTCATAGAATTTTAGTTCTTAAATTTCATAGCTTAAATCACATAGCAATAGTCATGCATGTTGCATAAAATCTCATTCTCCTAAGTTGTCATTTCAGCAAGTTGCTGCTTACACCAAAGCAGAGCCAGTAACTTGTATCAAATCCTTAGAGATAGAGGACAATGGGACGCATTTTAAGGAGCTTTTGTTATTAAGAGTTTTCATTTTTATTTTCTAATTATTTCTCCTTTAATATAATTGTTCATTGGTGTGTTAGTTTACTTTCTAGTTAGACCACTTATTCTCACACCCATTTTTGGTGCCCACCATAGGGCCTTGCCCCGTTTTTAATCTTTTTATTGTAGGTTTTCCGATAGGTGACGGACTGGCGCTTTGTTTTAGCACATACAAGTCTCATATTAGTGCATTTGCAGTTCGTGTTAGCGCATTTGCAGTCTGCTTTAGCACATTTGCAGGTTCTTTTAGCGCATACAAAAGTGTAACAAAATAAATCATGATTCTAATGCCATCCACGGACAAAGGATTTTTGATTCAATTTTAAAGTAAAATGAAGCAATCCTAGGCTAGTCATATAAATCTGGAATTAACTAATCCTAGGATGGTCACGAAACATCATTTTTTCTTGGTTAAAATGAATCCAATGTTTGTTGTGAAGCAAAATCTTCACTTAGCATAGAAAATTATCATTTGGATTTAAAATTAACCATTTGTTTGATGTGATTGTTGGGTAATAGGTTTATGCTCTCCCCTTTTCTAGGTGACCAAAACACCAGACTTACCTTTTTAATTTTATGCAATTCATGCTTTATTACATCCTTTAGAAGGCTTGTCGTAGTGGGAAAAATAACTCACCCTACGAGAACGACGTAAGTGGGAACAACCAAAGCCAGGTTTTCCAACCACTCTGAGGAAACCCATATTCAATTAAAGTGAGCAAGATAACCATCCCCAACATATTTTTCTAAAGATTGGGAGGTCTCTTGAGGGAGTTTATCTATTGCCGCACCAAATGAATACCTTTTCTACGAACCATAGAGTAGAAAGTCAACCGTGTCAATATCCAAACATCATTTTAATCATAGTATAAGGGGAGGGAAGAATATTCCCACAAGACACTCACCATATAATTTCCAAAAAAAATTTCTCAGGGGATCGAGAAATATAACCTTGAGTATGCACCTGGAAAAGACAAAAACACGAACGCCCTCTAGGGGGTGACACGGTTGTGTGAGTTGACGCAATTTTAAGATGTGGGTTGTGGTTTTCATGATGACCTATTTGACAACTAAGAGTGAGTCTGTTTGAAGTGCTTATTTTGTTCAATACCCATGAAAATCTCAAGAACATACACTCTTTGTTTAGATTTTAAGATTTGCAAAACAACTGTTTTCTACTCTATGCCATGTTTTTCACATTTAAATCAGATAAAGATCATCCAAAAACATCAAAATGTTAAAACATGTCTATCTCAGAATAGTAATTGGATATTTTAACACATTCCTAGTCTATTTTTGCGCATTTGTTCTCTTTTTCGGTGCATTTATGCTCTATTTTAGTGCATCTGTGTTCTGTTATAGCGCATTCATGCTCTATTTTAGTGAATTTGTGATATGTTTTGATGCAGTCATGCTTTGTTTTAGGAAATTTGTGCTCTATTTTAGTGCATACCTACAACAGTTTAGCACATAGGTTGGATATTTTAGCTCATCTGCTAAAAACTTTAGCGCATCTGCATTCTGAACCTGGGTAATTTTCTGACACCCAAGAATTTGCCATCTCAGTCTAGTCTTTTTCTATGCTCAGGGTTTGGAAGTCTACAAAATTTTCCAAGAAGTCCCTAGAGAAGAAGATTAAGAAGCCTAACAAATCTCTCAGTTATAAGAATTTATTGAAAAGGAGGAAATTTTTATACCAAAGTCGAAAGGTCTTGCTTGAACACATAACCTTTATTCATCGATATCACGACTTTGTTAGAGGCTTCATTGACAATTATGTTGTAGAACCATTATACTCACGAGATTTATTTCAAAGAAGAGACCTTTCTCAAAGACATAATCATAGTCAGTGTATTCATTCCTCTTACATTCACCAACCTGCAATTATGTACGCTTCTTGTCCCAATCAAATTCTGCAATAGAGAGCTTAGGGGACATTAGGCATTTATCAAAATCCTTATTTTTTGAAAGGAACGATCAAACCTCACAAAGTGAAAAATCATATTTATTTTTGATCTTTGGTCTAATTCCCACAAACAAGATCATCATCCTTTCAATCAAGGAATCACGAGCTATAGATTAGAAATCTCACAAGTCATAGAATCTTCATTCTATTCCGACTTTGATATCCATCAAAATTGCACTATTTCATTCTTTTGATCAAAGTTAGTAAAAATTTGGCAAAAGCTTATGCCTATTGTCACAAGATCTCAAAAGCACATAGAAGGAGATGAAAGGGAAAGTACATTAAGAAAAATGGGTGATAATAGTGATAGGGAAGAAAACCCCTTTCATAATTATAATACTAAGGAGATAACAGAAGAAAAGGTCCAAGAAGCATAGCAAGATCCCCAGTTCCATACTCTCATGGAAAGAGTTTTAGAACGAAACAAGGAAAGATATTTCCTTTCACTAGCTAATCAAGGAGCTAAGTTACCTATTAATTTCAACATGGAAGGTCTTAGAGAAAATCCTGAAACCCCTCTTAATGATTTTAGTGCTCTTACTCAATAGATAGAAGCATTGCAAGGGAAAATAAAGGAAATCCAAGGGGGTATGACAAAGAAGTATGTTTTGGATGATATTTTTCCATATCCATTTTGACAGGAGTCTTCAACTGATTCCTTTTCCAAAACATTGTGAAATCCCTAAGTTTGATAGGTATAATGGAAAAATGGACCCCATTGAACATGTGAGGGATTTCTGAAATATGCACTTAGAATTTCTCGTGAAGATACCTACTTAATGTGATTGTTTCCACAAATTTTGGGTAGAGAATCCATGGAGTGGATTTCCAAGATCACCCCCCCCATCAAAAAATTTGAGGAGTTAATAAATAAATTCATATCGCAATACTCCTACAATATCCAACACCAGATAACCATGCTTGATTTGTGAAAAGTGAAAAAAATGGTTGGGGAATCTTTCACTATATTTTTAAAAATGTGGAGAAGGGTGTTTGCCAGATACTCCCAACCTGTTCCTAAAATGGAAAAGATGGAGATGGGTATGTGTAGGATCATCATGGAAAAAACAAGCCCTTAAGTGGCAATAAAAAGACAAAAAATCAGAGTTAGACAACTTGACGTAAAAATTTGAATTAGTTATCTATATTATTTTAAAAAAATGTAAAAATAGAATCTGTAGCAAAGTGAATGTAATTTCTAAACTACTAGACCTTTATTTAAAAAAAAAAAAAATCTAGTTGGTGAAAATTTGAAATTGCAATGCAGTAGTATTTAAATTTCAAGGTAAAAATAAGAAGTAGGTGTCTGTCTGACCACCCTAACCACAATAAAATGATAATATTTTTCTATAATATTTTAGATATAAGTAGAGGACTCATGTCCCAATGTGATGCATTTTTTTTTATAATTTTTTTCCAAGTAAATAATTAATTATGAATTTTTTATTACAAATTTTAAAAAATATAAAAGCTCGTCTGTCTAACCACCTTAACTTGGTCAAAAATTCATGAAATTCAATTGTTTTTTTTTTTAACTATAGTATGTAAATCATAGAATGTGATGCACGTTTTGGATTCAAAAAATGTGATACTGTTTGAAAGTTATAGATGTTTTTCAATCAACTTATCAATCAGGACTTTATTCGTAATTCTAATAGAAAATGAATAATAATTATTTATTAAATTCAAAGTAAAAAATAATTTATATTGGTGGAAAGTTGAGAATCTCCTCTAAAAGCCCTTTTCATTTCATCAGTTTTGGGTAAAAAAAAAGTCGTCGGCCACATGGGCCATCATATGGCTTACATATCGCCACTTTTTGGCCCATCATGATCCTGCACATACCCAATTATTTATCGATAGTTTCAATCAAGAGATGAGTTATAGGCTAAACCTTCACTATCCCCAATCATTTGAAAAATTGATTGAAAACGAGATTACTATTGAAGGTGCCTCAGTCAAGCATGGAGTTCTGAAACTTGATAAAGAAGGTTCAAATTCATACAACAACAATAACACCAATAATAACAACAATGAAAAGTCGCGATTTTGGACTCGAAATAAAAATGTTATGAACAATGGGGTAGTAGATGGTAACAATGTGAATATAAAGCATGTCGTTCTCAATATATTAGGTGTTCAACATAGCAATAATGCTGGAAATTCTAGTACCCAAGGAAATAATTCCAATCAAGGAAATGTGACCAATAATTGTGGGAATAATCTTGGCAATAATCAAAATTTGAATGCACCCAAATCTCAATTTTTCTCAAATTGACGGATTTTTACTCCCTTGGGCCAATCTTTGGAATACATTCTTAAAGAACTATTGAATCAAATTGTTATCAAATGTTTGCCACAAAGAGATTATAAGCCTCGAGTGAGCCACCATTGTGGAATGACTCACACTTTTGTGAATATCATAGGTGTAAAGGTCATAAGACAAATAATTTACAAGGGTTAAAAAATCTTGTTCAAGATTTGATTGATAACCACACCATCACAATTGAGGGACATAATGCCAATGATGACCATCAGGCATTCAAGGATCCTCTCCCCAATTATCAAAAAAGGGAATCTTCGGGTGACAAAGGAAAGAATGTTAATCATGTCTATGACACCATTATCAATCATATTTATACAGATGATCAACAAATCAATGCTATCAAAATCAAAGGTAAACAATAATATCGAGAGGTCAATGCTACGACAAGGGGACAAGCCAAAATCATTGTAAAAGGAAGTTCATCCAAGGTGGAAATTCCCCCTCCAAGTCAATAAAATTTGGTTGATCAACTACAAAAAACATCAGCCCAAATTTATATCTTGGAGCTCTTAGAATTATCACCCGCACATAAGGACATTCTGGAAAGAGCACTTGTCGACACAAATGTGTCTCTTGATCGGGATATCAATAAATTTCAAGCCATGTTGGTACACTTGTCCTCATCCACATGTTTATCCTTCACTAAGAAGGATGAATTATCCATGACCCATCCACATAATTCATCACTTTACCTAGAGGTCATGGTTCATAAAGTTTGAATTAGACGTATCCTAATAGATGGGGGAGTTGGATTTAAAATTTATACTTTGAAATTGGTCCTTTCTTTGGGATATTCAAAAGAATATATAGATCCATTAAGGAAAATTACAATCAATTCATACGATTATGAGGAAAGAGCTTTCAAAGGCCTCATCATGTTACCAATCAGAGTAGGACCTATTTTGAAGAATACCTTTTGTCAGGTTCTAGATCGGGATCTATCCTATAACATACACTTGGGTCGTCCATGGATTCATGAGATGCAAGTTGTTCCATCTACTTATCATCAATGCTTGAAGTTTCCATATGATGGACAAGAAGTAACAATACCAACCAATCACATTACCAATCAAACTTGTTCTAATATAAGAGCAACTCAGGACACACTAGTCCCACATAATAAAGAGGCTTTGGCCATTTCTACCTCTAAATACAATGAACAGGAATGAGAAATGATAAGTAATTTGGCACCAAGATAAAATTGAAAGATAATGGGGTGGGATAATATTCCTTATGCCTCTCTAATCTACCCATATCTCCAAGATCCCATGGTCAACCATCAACATCCATACAACAAACTACAACAACTTTAGCCTCAGCTTTAGTTCCCATCACCAAGTTTGATGGAATATTTATCAAATAAAATGAAATGGAAGATAGAGATATCCTTGATTGGCTCTATAGAGATACAAAAGAATCAGTACAACGTGTCAAGTTACCCACAAAGCAATATGGAAAAGGTTATGCAATAATGCAACAAATGGGTTATGAAGGAAATGGCCCTATAGGCAAAAGAAAGGAGGGTATTGTTGAACCTATCCAACTGAAAAAAATGCACCCAAAGGATAATATTGGATTAGGATATGGTGAGGATACAAAGGAAGAAGTAGTACAAAGACCATCCAATGAGGAGTTAGCTTAAACAATTCTACGAATTCAAGAAAACAATTCTAACAGTGACTCCAATGAATATGAATGGAACACAATCTTTGATAATAAATTCTAGAGAGATAAATAGGTGGATGTCATACAAAAATTCACACCCACATTCATACAAGGGGAAATCTCAAGGCCTCCACTTGATTACGTTCTACAAAGAGATCATGACTCGAGTAAGGATGATTCGATTCAAAGTGAGACAAATCATCAACAGGAGGATACCATCCTAGATCTTTCCCATAACTAAGTTGATGATAGCATCATGACCCTAACAACCAGTGAAGTTACTCAACTTAATGATCCATTTCATTTGGTCCATCCCAAACTCATTTATTGGGAACTAATTGCACCAATTGATATCCCAACTTTTCCAAATGACAAAAGCATCATAAACTTCCTTTGTTCATCCCAATCAGAAACAAGTTCCACTAGGGAGTCACAAGATCAACGTTTTTGAGAGGAAAGTGTCAATTTTCTCAACTCTGAAATTAATAACATTAAAGAAAGATCTAATGGTGAAAACCTAACAAAGGCAGTATTAGATCATGAAAATAGAAAATTAAAAAGCATATCTAACGGTGAAAAAATGTCAAAGGCACTGGAAGATGGGAAACTTGACACTCTCCTGGAACATTATTAGGAATAGTCTTCTATTCTAATAGAATCGACAACAGAAATCAATTTAGGTACTATGGAGCAACCCAAAGTCTTGAAATTGGCCACATCATTAACAGAAGAGGAAATCTCAAGGTTGACATAATTTCTCAAGAACAAACAAATCAATTTCGCATGGTCCTACGCAGATATGCCTAGATTAGATCCAGATCTCATCATGCATCACCTATCTATCATGTCGAGGGAAAAACCTATGAAACAAAAACTCAAAAAAATGCATCCACTTGTTGCATTACTAGTTAAGGAAGAGTTAAAGAAACTTTTAGATGTTAGATTCAATCATTCTATCGACTATGCGGAATGGATCTCCAATATCGTACCTGTATGAAAGCTAGATGGAAGAATTGGAATTTGTACAAATTTGAGGGATTTGAATAAGGAATACCCTAAGGACAATTTCCCTCTACCAAATATAGATATGATTGTAGATTTGACTGTTGGCCATGCTATGTATTCACTAATGGATTCATTTTTGGGATACAACCAAATAAAGATTATGCTTGAAGATCGGGATAAAATAGTGTTCACATGTACTTGGGGTACATATTCCTGGAATGTAATGTCATTTGGACTCGAGAATGCAGGAGCTACTTTTCAATGAGAAATGACTACCATTTTTCATGAAATGATGCACACATTCATGGATTATTATGTCAACGATCTTTTAGAAAAATCACACATAAGAGAAGAACATTTAGATATCCTATCTAAATATTTTAACAAGATGGAAAAATTGAAAGTGAGACTTAATCCAAAGAAATGTGTATTTGGGGTGAAATATGGAAAGCTTCTAGGATATATTGTGTCAGCAAAGGGAGTTGAACTGGATCCCAAAAAGGTACAAGAAATTATCGATATGCCACCACCAAGGAACATCAGTCAATTATGCTCATTACAAGGAAAATTGCAATCCATCAAGAGATTCATTATGCAACTAGCAATTAAAAGTCTACCATTTACTCATCTCTTACATAAGAATGTTCCATTTAAATGGGAAGATAGATGTGAAGCAAAATTTGATAAAATAAAGCATTATCTCATGAGTCCACCAGTGTTGATTCCACCAGTGCAAGGTGAACCGCTCATACTATATATTTCTACCACAACAGTGTCCTTAGGAGCATTATTGGCACAAGAAGACAACTCAGGAAAGGAGCGATCAATATATTACATCAGTCCAACTTTGACAAGCCATGAACTAAATTATACCTTCATTGAAAAATCTTGCTTAGCAGTAGTGTTCAATTCTCAAAAGTTGTGACACTACATGCTAGCTCATACCATAAATCTTGTAGCTAAGATTGATCCACTCAAATATCTTCTAAGTAAGGTAACCTTAACTGGCAGGTTAGCTAAATGGGTCATGATCTTGAGTGAGTTTGGCATTCATTATGTGGATCGGAAATCTATAAAGGGACAAGTAATAGCATATCAGTTGGTAGAAGCACTAATGCAAGAAGAACATCCAATAGACATTGATTTTCTTGATGTTGATGTATTCACAACTATTAAGCAGTCATGGGAAATCTATTTTGATGGTTCCTACACTCAACATGGCTCAAGGGCAGGGATTCTTTTCATTAGCTCTCAAGGACATACAATTCCAAAATCTTATTGGCTAATGTTCCCTTGCACAAACAACATAGCTGAATATGAGGCACTGTTAATTGGCATAAGAATTGCAGTAGACTGAAAAATCACAGAACTATAAGTTTTTGGTGATTCACAACTTTTCATAAATCAAATCAATGATGAATATCAAACTAGGGATGATACAT
Source organism: Sequoiadendron giganteum (assembly GCA_007115665.2). NCBI lineage: Eukaryota > Viridiplantae > Streptophyta > Pinopsida > Cupressales > Cupressaceae > Sequoiadendron > Sequoiadendron giganteum. The sequence goes on along the minus strand of CM021107.1, from coordinate 280,241,220 downwards.
TAATGCCTTACAAAAGGATGGTGGGAGATAGCAAGAAATATTTTGTTGATATCAAGTTCACACAAATTCCATGTACCAATAATAAATTTGTGGACGTCATGGCTACAATCGCATCACTACTCTAGTTGTCAAAGAATCAAGCACAGTACAACTTCCTGGTGGAACAATTGTTTTCTCCCTTCTATGAAAATCCGGAAACCCAAATCATTTTCCACTTAAACAGTTCTAATCCTCCCTTGTATGGCCAAATCTATACTTACCTAAAAAATACTATTTTACCTTTAGACTTGTCTAGAAATTAGAAAAGTAATTTCATACATCAATCCTCTCATTACACCTTAATTTTTAACATCTTATACTGATGAGGTCTTGATGGTACCCTCCTTAGATGTCTTGAATGCGATGAATCAAAAAAAGGCCTTACAAGAGGTACATGGTGGAATTTGTGGGACATACTCAAGTGGACTAACCTTATCCAAGAAACTTGTTAGACTGGGTTATTACTGGTCGACCATGGAGAAAGAATCATTGATCTTTGTTAAAAAATGTGCAAAATGTCAAATTTTTGGGAATCTCACATGCTCCTGCTCAGGAATTACAACCCTTCACCACAACATGGTCTTTCGCTTAGTGGGAATTGGATTTGGTTGGTAAGATACATCCATCATCTTCAAATGGACACAAATTCATTATCTCAACCACTGAGTATTTTACTAAGTGGATTGAAGTTGTTCCCCTAACAACTTTTACTAGTAAAAAAATCTCCTCATTCATTTTGAACTATATCATATGTCGGTATGGCATTCCCAACTCCATTATTACAAACAATGGAAGACCTTTTAAAAATCAAAATGTTGATGAAATTTGTGAAACATTTCACATCCAACACAGGTTCTCTACACCTTATTATCCATAGGGAAACGGTCAAGCAAAAGCTTCAAACAAAAAAATTCTAAAGATTTTGAAGAAAATAGTGAATGAGGCAAGTCGTGATTGGCATGTCCAATTAAATCCAACATTATGGGCATATAGAACTAGTATTCACACACCAACAGGTGCTACCCCATATGCTTTGGTCTATGGAGTAGAAGATATTCTACCACTAGAAGTCGAGATTCTCTCGCTTTGAGTATCACTAAAGGGGCTAATAAATGATGAAGATTACAAAGTATTAAGGTTGCAAGAGCTCAAACTTCTTGATGAATGACGCCAAACTGCAGTTAATAATTTAAAGAGATATCAACAAGTTATGTCCCGCAGCTACAATCACAAAGTCAAACCATGAGCTTTTCAGGTGGGTGACTTGGTTCTCAAAGAAAACCCTTGTAATCAGCAGGATCGAGAAAAGAAAGACAAGTTCGAGCCTAATTTGTTGGGCATGTTTGTTATCATTGCAACATATGGATCGGGGGCATATCAGTTGTCAACATCAGAAGGGGACCTATTTGAAGACCCGACCAACAACATTCACCTGAAGAATTTTTATGCCTAAAATATCAAAAACAATATAAAAAGTCCTAGAAAAATACAAAAAAAAAAAAAGAAAAGGAAAAAAATACAAAAAAATCAAAAAGGAAAAATACAAAAAATTAGAAAAGGAAAATGCAAAAAAGGAATAAGAGAAAAAAATTGTTTCCTTGATGAAAACTTGGCAAACAGGCATCTTGATATTAACAAAAAAAATTAAAAAATTAAAAAATCAAGAAAAAGTGCAATAAAAACAAATGGTGAAAACTTGGAAAATAAGCATTGTTTGTGATTTGTTTGGCTCTCTCATTTATTAGGATACATTCTACATATCCATCTTTCATCGACATTACATAAATGCGTATCCATCACATATGCATCATGTGTCCCAACATTTCCTTCAAAACAACAAGGATTTCATCATGGCTTGATGATTAGTGTTATTCTTAGCAGTAGTTTGTGTCTAACAAGAGTCAGAGTGTAGGGTCATTAGGGGAAATTTGCTTCTTGGAGCTTTTTGGAAAACGAAAAACAACACATGTCAAGCATAGGAATATCATAAACAACAAACTTATCCATTCAAATGTGGATCTAAATGACTGTTTGACAGAAAACTAAAACAAATTGGATTATCTTAATCTGAATAAAATGAATGACAAACTTAAATCATAAATTGAATTGTTGTTTTGACATTTGATGACATCATATCTTTGGAGTGGTTCAATGATGTACTGAACTAGAATCACAAGGAATGAGTATGATTTTTCTTTGCTTGTTGTTTGTAAGCTAATCACTAGTATTGTGCAAATTTGTCATGAGACATGCTCTACAATGTATCATTAATGACATTTCATAATTTGCATAGGAAAATGGTTAAATTTTGTCTGTTTATGCAAGCAATACTCAGGTCATCTTGTTTCAATTATACCTTGATGCTTGTATTAACTTGCTATATCAAACATCATGGAAGTTTTACTTAGGTCATCATTGGTGCAAATATCCCCTTTGATGCTTGTACTAACGTTCAACATTTCAAAAGGCTCAATGATGAAACATAAAGCATCAAACAACTCACAAAATGAAAAAATTGCATTTTAGTTTGCATATTAGATATATTGCATCCATATTAGTTTGTGCATGATCATTATAATATCCATCACATCTCATCTGCATTATCTCAATCAATTCATCCAATAATTTCTTCCAATCTCATCTCAATCAATTCATCCAATCATTTCTTCCAATCTCATCTAATCAATCCATTCAATCTAGAACAAATCATTTAATCATACCTTTGGTCTTGTTCATAGCCTTAATACAAGTCTTGATCATCATCATCATCATCATCATCATCATCATCATCATCATCATTAGGATGTATCCTTCCCTATCCTTGTGTTTTTTTAGGATGTATCCTTCCCTTATCAACAAAACTCTCATCATCATCATCATTGGGATGTATCCTTCCCTATCCTTGTGTTGTTTTGGGATGTATCCTTCCCTTATCAACAACACTATCATCATCATCAACAATCCATATTGGCTTGTAGTTTTACTAGGGAAACATCATACTTATTTTTGAATCCATTTATGCTTTCTTTCTTCTCATTTTATATTCCCAATATCCAATCGCTTGTAATGCTCTCTTATCCATCATTTTGCATCATCTTCCTCATCCAATCCTTTCTTCCAATCTCATATCAATCCAATCATTTAATAATTCAACCAATCGATCATCTTTATCAAATTAATACATCAATCCTTTTCATTCAAATCAAATCAAATCACTTACTATTTGTTTTCTCATCAATCATGAGGATAAATTTATCAATCTTACTATTTTTTTTTAATCAATCATGAAATAAAATTTATCAATCTTACTATTTGTTTTCTCATCAGTCATGAATTTGTTTTTATCAATCTATCCTATGAGCGAGGCTCATTCATCATGAGGTCACTTTATCAATCCTATTATGATTCTTATCAGTCATCATCAATCGATCATCACAAATTCACTATCACATGTTGAATCAATTGAAAAACATCATCAATTGGTGCAAAATCAAAGTTCTTCATCTTCATATCAATATTTCAATAGAGGTTTTCATCAGATAATCTTTATCAATTGATGAATCAAATAGAAAATCAGTAAAAATTTCCAAAAGTCATCTTTATCTGATTCATCACCTGAGGGGGCATATAGCATCATCATTCAATTTTCAAGGTCAGGGGCAAACTTTTTAATTCTTTGAAACAATGTGTAAAATCAAAGAGGGGAAAAATGTATAAATCTAAAAATGGTCATTATAAATCAAGACTATTAATTAATTAAATATGAATTATTTAATTAATAGTCTAAAGTCATCTACATATAAATAAATTTAATTATTTATTTATATCGTTCACTTTTCTAATTCTTCTAGCTTAATTAAATAAATAATTTTATTTAATTATTACCATCTTCTTCTTAATTAAATTAAATAAATTCCATAATTTATCTATATTAATTATCATATTATTCTAAGTTTGAACTTTTAAATCAAAATAATGGAATATTCCTCTAAATTCTTTTTCCACATTTAATTACATATTTCAAATATTTAACTAAACACTTTCTAATTCTTCACTCTTCATTTAATTAAATATTTTAAATATTTAATTAGAAACTTTCCACTCTTCATATAATTAAATATTCTAAAATATTTAATTAGAAACTTTCTTTTTTTCATATAATTAAATATTCTAAAATATTTAATTAGAAACTTTCTTCATTTCATATTTAATTAAGTATTTTATATATTTAATTAAAGTGCTTTTTATCATCTATCCCAGATAATTAAATATTATTTATTTAATTATGGAAACTTCTAAATTCATGTCACACATAATTAAATAAATTTATTTATTTAATCATATTTTTTCCTCAAACTATCAACTAACTCTTCATAAATGAATTGCACAAATGGCAACTTTCCTTCATTTTTGAATGGAAAAGGTTGTGTACGAGGAAACATCTCCCATCTTTCTCTCAACCTTCCATCTTTTTCTCAAATTCTCAATCTCTCACCATTCATCTTGACAGGTTTGAACTCAACCGTTGATCTTGGCCAACTAGATTCTTGCCTTCAAAAATTTATAAATACAACCCTCTTGTGAGTTGAAAAGGGATCCTAGATTTTGTGAATTTAGCATAATCATTATAGTTGAATTCAAATTAGTATCTTTACATAATTATTTTCAAGTTCATAGAATTTTAGTTCTTCAATTTCATAGCTTAAATCACTTAGCAATTGACATGCATGCTACATAAAATCTCATTCTGCTAAGTTGTCATTTCAAAAAGTTGTTACTTGCACCAATTGAGATCCAATAACTTGTATCAAATATTTGGAGATAGAGGACAATGAGACACATTTGAAGGACTTGTTGTTATTTAGATTTTGCATTTATCTTTTCTAATTAGTTTCCTTTAATCTAATGTTTCATTGTCGTGTTAGTTTGCTTTCTACTTAGACCACTTATTCTCACACACAGTTACAACTCACCAAACCCTTGTCATGAAGTCTGCAAACTTGTGTGAAGTGGATAGATTGAATTTAGATATTGAATCCAATGGATGCTTAATGGATCTTGACTTGAAGTGCTTGCTTGAATCAAAACTCTAAATCACAAATGTTAGCTCAAAAACATACATGATGCAAGAATATCCTTGATATGGTTCTTGAATCTTGATGATGACTCCAAATACTTGATGAATTGCTCTTGAATGCTCTTGTGAACACCAATTATGCTATTATGAATTCTCTCACAAAATTATTAGGTAAAAATGAGTGAATGAACCTTGTATTTATACTTATTCATGCTTAATATCCTAAAATTACACCACACCAAGTTGAAAGATGAATTCATTAATTAAAGGAGGATAAATCCCGCTAGAATTTGAAATTAAATCCCATAAATAAGCCAAGGGGGGCTAAGATGCCCTAGGTGGAATCTTAGTTTTGAGGCATGAAACTCAGGGCACAGACTCCAAAAAGATGCCCATTTAAGGCATACTTGAAATCAGGGTCCCAAGACCTTTGGGGCACAAAGACCCCCTAAGTGGTGTCTTAGTCTCGACCCAAAAATTAGGAACTCAGACAAAATCATTAAATTATCAATTATCCTTTGGACTTTGTCGGGATTAGCCATAAAAAACTATAGTTTATTAGGCTTGTGGATGCAAAATAGGACAAATCAAGACATAAATAAAGATAAATAAAGAAATTTGAGCCCAAACAAGTTTGAAAATGAAAGGGTATGTATTTTCCTACACTACATTTAGCCCCACTTTAGTGAGAGGATGAACTTTATTCAAACTCACACTAAAGTAGCCAACCATGCAATCAAGAGGGGTTCAAATATAAAAATTCTAGTAAGATAGGATGACAATGACCAAGAGGGTGGCCAAGCCCATAGGATCAAGATCCTATGGAAAAACAACATAGGCACAAAGGAACACACATGTAGATGATATATGAATCCATAACCAGATCACAAAAATACACCATTAAAGATAGAAAAAGGAAAAACAAAAACAAAAAATTGCAATAGATCAAGCTTCAACTGTCCATCGAATGCATTGTGGACCAGGTCTAGGTTGTATTTTTAAAAGGTTTACAAGTGAAATACATTGTCCACTATGCAAACAAAAGCACATGCTCACAAGGGATAGTGAAGCTAGTTCACTAGGTAAGCCCCAAGAGGTCCATATCAAAGTAATACCCCCATGAATATGATAAGGAAAAAAATTAAAATGCATGCTCATGAGGGCTAGTGAAGCTAGTTGTTCACTAGGTGAGCCTTATGGGACCATATCAAAGCCATACCTCCATGAATTTAATAAGGTACAAAAATGAAATAGGAAAGAGAGATGTTTGAAGGGATTTTTTTAGTTCATGCAAGGTCTCTTCTTAGGGAACATTGTGCCTAATGTCTCCAAGAGAGGACAAGTCAAAAAAATATCATGCTCTCGAAGGAAATCAAGCCCAATAACACCACCAAGAAAAGGATGCATCACAAGAAGAAAGAAAATCGCACAATGAAACATGAGTGCCAATGTATGCCCCCACTTTAAAGTGGTTGCTAACACCATTGTTGTAAGTAATTTCTTTAAAGTATAATAAGACATGAGAGCTTACTCAGAAATCCCTATGCCAAGTCATATGTTTCCAATAAGCTACACCATGATAAGGGAAGAGGTTTCCCCCAAAATGTATAACTCAATACGTTACACGTGATACAACTTAAGGCATGTCATCCACATCCCAAGATTGCTCTAATATACATGAAAGGTGGTCAACTAGTCAAAAGAGGCAATGGCAGGTGACATATGAGGACAAGGATACCTAACCCCTTGCCCCCACTTAGTGTAGGACAAGGATGAGATGAAATGAAAAGATGAACTAGGTGCTTCAACCCAAGGGAGATCACCAGAGCCATTAAGATATTGAATTTTTTCTATCAAAGCCTTACATTCATTAGTAGAATGACCATGAACTCTATGATATGCACAATATATATTCTTGTAGTAAAATTTATTTTATGTTATTGGAGGGAGGAATATCAAAAGATCTTGGAGGAGTATCGAAAAAATACCCTCTTGATCAATGATAGAAGATGTTTCATTATTTTGTGACAAATATATCTATTTCTTAGTATTAGTTGTCATACCTACACAAGACTCTTTAGATTGCGAGATTTTGTTCTCTTCTTTAAAGGAGGGTGTAAAATCTATGAAATTTGAATCATGTGTTTTGCATGATGAAATTGATGTTAAGCAAAGATTTATTTTTTTTTTGAAAATGATAACAATCAAGACCACTAGTGTCTACCAATTCAGGATGCACTATTGTTAAATTCAGCTTGTAGGAATCTTTTGTAAGAGTGTTGATGTTAAGTGAAGGCTTGTTTATTTCTATCAAAGGAAAACAACCAATACCACTAGTATTTTCTTGTGTTTGAGGCTCTATGGGGACACAAATAGCTTTTTCTCTAGCACCAAATCCTTTTCCACTATATCCAAGTTGTTTCATAAGCTCATAACCTTTTCCATAAAGCTTTTTCATTTATTTTGGATTTTCCAGTTGTTGATAGTTTATCTCATCAAATTTTGTTCTATAATTTATTGTCTTTTGTTCTAAAGTGGTTGAGGTGGATGCTTTCAAAGGGTCTTTCGAATTTTCTTTGACATTACCATATTTTATTTTCCATTTTTAGAGTTTTTCTTTTATGATCTTGTATTCTCCCATGAATGTTGGTTCAAACTCAACAATCCCAAATTATCTAGTGATATCATTGTGAAGGATTCGGGAGATCTATCTTTTTTTTGTTCTTGAATGGGTTCTACTTGTCTAGTTGGTGTCAATATGTTGGAAGGATTCTCCTTGTTTTTCTCAATATTCAAAAAACTATTTGGTTTAGGGTCACCTTCAAGTGTGTACAATTTGTTGTTGTAGACATACTTCATTTTATGATGAAGACTGGAAGGCACCCCATTCATTGCATGAATCCATGGTCTTCCTAAATGAATATTATATGAAAGATCATGAGGAGTAACATTGATTAGTGTTTCTAATATGGCCTTTCTAGCTTTAATAGTTAAAGTGATTACACCAAGCATTTATTTTCACACGTTATCAAAGCCATTAATAGATAAAGAGGCAGGTAGCATTTTTGATTTATCAACACCTAGATTATCCAAAAGATTTTCACTACACAAATTTAAGGCTGAGCCATTGTCAACAAGGGTTTGTTTTATCCTCGTGCTATTGTATTGAGCTATGATCATGAAAGAATAATTTTGTTTTTTCACCTCCAAAGGAGGGAGCTCACTTTGGTGGAAAATAATGTCAACATTTATTCCTTGAATCAAGGTGGCTTTGTCATTCGGTTGTGCATTAGAAGTGATAGGAACTTGTTGCAAGTAAATTTGAAGCGTAGTGTGATAATTAGATGAATTCTAAATTAGGTCCCTTAGGGATATCTTTGTAGTAGTATTCTTAAATTGTTGAACAAGGTCATACTCCTTCCCACTATGCGAGGGAAAATGAGGAGCATTGGGAAAAATGAGATAAGGCAAAGGTAGGGTTGTTGAAAGTATTTTCTTTGGTTGTGGATTATTCCTAGTGTTGTATGTGTGAGCAGTGGTATTGTAACTTGGTTGCTGAAAAACATTGTTCTTAGGTGGTTAGAGGATAAGGATGAGTTTTTTTTTAACTTGTGGTGTTTGCAAGAGTGGATAAATGATAAGTTTAGGATCAAGAGAGTACTCTAAGGGGTATCTAATGTGCATAACCTCAAAAGACTTATCCTTATTTTCATGATCTCTTAGTGAAGGGGAGAGTAATTTCACTTCATCATCTTCATCTAAGGAATTAATATTGGCAATGTTCTTATTTTATTCCATTGTGATATCTTACCTAGTATAAGAGTTTTTAGAACTACAAACCAAATGTTCTTGACATTCAAGGATTGGTTCTTCCAAAAGGACCTCATCGCAAGTAGGGGAATGATCAATAGTTGAATTATCTTGATTTTCAATGATGGTAGTGTTTTTTCAATAATTTTTTCCCTAGGGGAAGACAGAAAATAAAGATTCCTATGACTTTCACCAATTTTATTTTATAACATCAAAGCATCTTCTTCACAACTAGAAGAAAAAACAATGTGATTTCATGATCATTTATGATTTCATTCCTTTGTTTGCTAACGTCTTCCAAAATAGGATAGATAGTGGAAGAAATATAAAGAGGGTTGTCATAGATCTTAAAGGTTTGATCATCCAACACCATTATATCTTCCTCACTTACACTTTAATTCTCTAAAAAATTATCACAAGAGGTGAAAATTTTGGGAGATGAATATAGGATAGTCAAAGTTTTAATGGTTTCTTGTTGTTTTATGTTATCATCATGATTGCCTATCGTTGTTTCTTCTTTTTTATCAATGTATTGCTTAATAAGAGAGGTAGAAGGAGAGAAACAACTAGGATTCTCAAAACTCTCATTTATTGGTTCTTCTAAAACTAAAATATCTTCTTCACCAATAGGAGAGATATTAGGATAAGAACAAATATGATCATTAGGAATGTCCAAGGTTGTATTCTTTTTCACTAAAATACTCTCATAAGGAGGGGATATGAAATTTTCCTTAGCATTCCTAGAAAGGTAAGGTACTAAAATTGTTTGAAAAAAAATGAAAATCACTTCTAACCATCTTATGAAATACTTTAAGAATGTAAACAATGTATATCCAAAGATGCAAAAGACTTTTATCCAATGTATGCAAAACTTTAAGAATGTAAACAATGTATATCAAGAAATGAAAATCACTTTTATCAAACTTATGCAATTTTTTATAAATGTAAACATTGCATATGAAAAAGTGAAAAGTACTTTTAGCCATATGATGCAAAGTTTCAGAAATTTAAAGTGAACATTTTCAGACCTAATGATTCTTGTGATTGAAATGATTTAAAAAATGAGTATCCTAAATTAATGTTTTTGACTTAGATTCATAAAATAGATGTTCCCAAAACTTTCTAGACTTATAGAATATGTTACTGAGAGGCTTAGGAAGCACAAAAAAGAAATTTAAAACCTTGAAAATTTCAAGGTCAAAGTCAATTGGGAGTAATACGCCAATAAGGGCATCTTGGTCCTACTAGTGATATTTTGAAGTTCCAGAAAGTGAAACAGAAAGAAAACAACATAGACAGGGTTCTATGCCATAAACCCACAGAGGAACTAAGATGCTAGGAATGGAATTTTAGTCCCAGTAAGGGTTTTTTTCAAAAAAATAGCAAAGTTGTTCACAATGTTCCTAGGGACCTGCTATTTGGAAACAAAAAAGTATTTAAATGAATGCAAGAAAAAGTGACTAATGACAAGCAATTGGATGCAAAGTTGAATGATTTTTTTTCAATTTTGAAAGCAACAAAAATGTTCCTAAATGTAATTAAGATGAGTAACAATGTACTTTTTAGTTTTTCAATGAGATAAGATAATGTAAGAAAGCAAAAATGCAACCTATATGCACTTTCACTAATGAAAATATGAGAAACCCTAGATGCACTTTCACTAATGCAAGTATGAGAAACCATAGATGCACTTTCACTAATGCAAGATGCAATTCAAGAATGAATACAACCTAGATCCATGGCTTCTTTTAGGGTTTGAGGGGTTCACAACCAAGCAAAATATTGGAAAAGATAATTTAACATTCAACTCACAAAACCTAGTAATGCAAGATAAATAAAGGATGCAAATGATGAAATAATGCAAAAAACAAGTTAGGGTGTGTGTACCTAGAAAGTCTAGAAATACAATGAGGATTCTGGAAATGCAAAGAAGTTGTCAAAATATGTTGAGGAGGACTAAGACACCGTTATTGTTGTCTTAGTCCCACTATTGTTTTTTGGGAAAATGCAAAATCTTCAGATACCGAGATCATATCTTAATGAATATCTGAAAAATACCCTCGGGAGGACTAAGACACCATAGGTGGTGACTTAGTCCCTTTTAGAATTTCTAAAATCTATGAATATGATCATGAGGTTCAATGTCTTCACTTCCTTCTTCTCAAACCTTAGGTCCTGAAACTTCTAGATTTGGCAACTTTTAAAATTTTCCCTTCAAATGATTTTCAATTTTTCAACCGAAATTTAGAAACACAAACATGCCAGAGAGGAAAAACTTGTTGATTGTTAGTGAATCAGGGTTTTCCTTGGTCAAACCCCTTGTTGGTAATTAAACCTTGAAATAGAAATAAATGGAGGGAAATGATGAATGAACAAAATGCAATGTTACAACTCACCAAACCCTTGTAATGAAGTCCAAAAACTTGTGTGAATTTGTTAGCTTGAATGTAGATCTTGAATCTAATGAATTCTTGATGGATCTTGACTTGAATTGCTTGTTTGAATCAAAACCCTACATCACAAATGTTAGCTCAAAAACACACATGATGCAAGAATATCCTTGATATGATGCTCGAATCTTGATGAAGGCTCCAAATTCTTGATGAGTTTCTCTCGTATGCTCTTGTGAAATCCAATTATGCTATTATGAATTCTCTCACAAAAGTCAAGTTAAAATGATTGAATGAACCTTGTATTTATACTTATTCATGCTTAATATCTTGAAATTACACCACACCAAGATAACACATGAATTTATTAATTAAAGGAGGCTAAATCCCGCCTAAATTTGAAATTAAATCCCAAAAATAAGCCAAGGGGGACTAAGATTCCCTAGTTGGTTTCTTAGTCCCGAGGCATGAAACTGAAGGCACATACTCCAAAAAGGGGCCCATTTAAGGCACACTTGAAATCAGGGTCCCGAGACCTTTGGGGGACAAAGAAACCCTAGGTGATGTCTTAGTCCTGACCCAAAAGTCAGGGACACTTAGATAAAATCATTAAATTATCATTTATCCATTGATGTTTGTCCGGATTAGCCATAGAAAGGTAGCATTCATTAGGCTTTTGGATGGAAAATAGGACCAATTAAGACATTATATTTGGGGGTATTTTTTTTGCAAGATAGGTTATAAAATTACATGCAAACACATAAAACCCACAATATGTAATGAAGTGCAAAGGAAATCAATAAAGAAATACATAGAGTGATCTCACCCAAATTGGTCATCCTTCATGGCTGACCTCCATTACACCTTCTAGTTTGCTGAAATATGAAAGGTTGCCCTCAGATTTTGGTAAGCAATTTAAACTATAGACTAGTCCTAAGAAAGTGTCGAAGGATTTAAGGATATATGCAAGAGAATATCAACTCATACATGCAATATTTAATGACTAAATGACAAGAAAAATGCTAAGCTCAAGAAAAATGCAAGAAGTCTTCAAGATGTTCAAAGATATTAAGAGAGGTCAAAATGAGGACAAAATTGGCATTTTATATAAAATGCAATTTTGGATGGACGAATGAGATTAAAGATGAGAAATTTCCATAGAATCAATGGACAAGACTGAGTGACAATTATCAAATAGGGTTAGGGTTCAATTAGAAAAGGTGAATGGTCAAAATTAAATTAAAAATAATTTAATCAATGTTGGAGGTTAGTTGAGAAAGAGGAAATAGAAGATAAGATCAATACAAAAAAACATTGAGTTGGAGAGAAAATCAAATTTGTTTCCATTTAAATGAGCAATGACTAATTAGATAAAAAAGATATTACCTAATTACGAAATATTGATTTTTTTAATTCAAAAATCAAGATATGGAATCCATTTAAATAAATAAAGATTTATTTAAAAAGAGGAAAAAGTTGGAGAATCAAATAATTAATTTCAAATTACTTGATTTAAGAGGGAAAGTTATTATTTTGAATTAAAATTAATTTAATTCAAAAAGATGGGACCATGTGACAATAAATAATTAAATTAAATTATTTACTTGGAGAGAAATTAGAAAGTGGGGCAATTTAAATAAATGATTATAATTAAATTTAGAGGAAAAGTCAAATAAGACAATTAAATAATTAAAGATAATTATTTAATTATGATGAAAAGATAAGCTGGTCAATAATTAAATAAATTAAAGAACTTATTTAGTTATAAGAGGATATAAGATATTAATGACATATTTAAATAAATAAGTATAATTTATGTAAATAATCATGAAAATAAAAGATGTTAATTAATTAAATAGTTAAGAACTATTTAATTAATAGTCGAATTGGGACAATGGGACATAATTAATTATGTGAGAAGAAATATAATAAGATGCAAAAAATGTGGTCTACAGGTCTAGGACATTTTTATGTGTCTACATTTTGCCCCTCTTTGTCATAATACAGTCTGTCACATTGTGGCAAAGAAAATAACTCAAAAATATGCCCCAGTGTGAAAGTGAGGAGAGGAAGGATGATGAGGAGGGTTGTGGTATGCCCCCTCAAGAGGATAGTTTGGGTGCCTTGAAAATGGGTAAACCATTTTCCTAGCCGAGTCATGATTTTTATGCCTTGCATAACCACCCCATCTTTTCCCTTGGTCAAAATGGGCCCCCCCTTTTTGTTTTTGTCCTTGTTTGTTCTTCAAACCAAGTTTGGAGTTATTCTTTTCCAACACTTTGTTTTTATTTTGATTGTTCTATCGGAATCAGAGCCGGAACTAAATCGGGTTTTGAAACTTCTTTCAAAGATCCTCTACTGATCTAGATCCCGAAGATCTTTTTGTGGTCTTTTGGTTTTGTCTTTGTCGAAGCCGAAGCCGGAGTGGAAGTTAAGTCCGAAGTTATTCACGGTTTCAAAATAAAGGTTCATTCCACCTCCTCCTTTTCATCTGTTTGTTTAGACTTAGGTTTTATGTTGGGTTTTCTTATTTTGGTCTTCGTGTTTTTATTTTCCTTTTTGTTTCACTTTCTTCTTTGTTGGCGGAACTGAAGCCAAAACATGAACGCAATGCGAAACTTAAACGAATTTCTAAATCAATTCCCACTTTGTTTCCGCTCCCACTGTTTTGGGTCGTTTGAATTTATTGAAGTCACACAACAGTAATGTTTCAGTTCCCTCTGTAGTTTTGACTTTGATCTACCACATTTATGGCATTAATTACATGAGCCATGCACGTATGAAGCAACAGTTTTAACTTTAATTAGGAATTAACTGGAAGTTATCGTCATTGTTTAAAAAAATCAAGAGTGAATTAGAGTTGTAGTGGAGCATTTGGGCATGTGATTCAATCGAAAGGGAGATAATTATGCATGGAATCACTTCAGAGGTCTAGCCTATTTGTTTGTGTTCGAGGTAGTTTTTTGTTCTTCTCTTTCATTTTTTTTTGTTGGTCATTTTTGTTTGGTCGTTGGTTGCTTGCGAATTCATGACTCGGTTTTCTTGTGAGCTTTTTTGTTCATTTTTCTTCTCTTTTGTTCTATTTTCTTGTTGTGGTTTTGGATTTTTTGGTGTTTAGTTTCTTGTTTGTTTATTTTTATCACGGTCATTTTCACGTTTTAACTGTGACCGTATCGTGATTCCCTAGTTTTTAAATGGCATGGATTAGTTACTATTTATACGTTGGTAGGGTTTGATAAATTATGGTTTTACTTAATAATATTGTTATGCATTGATCTAATTATTTTGAATGGGGTTAACTTCATGCCCTAATTGTTTGAAGTTGAGGGTTTGTGAATTAGGGTTTTGGCGTATTTTTTTTTGTTTTGAATATGATGACCTAATTATTATAGTTTCCTCTTGGTCGTATGGGTATGTTACCGTATAAGTTTATTTTTAAACCCTTTTTATTTTGATGTGACCTAAGTCCTTAGATCATGATGTTATTTATCATTCTGTTGAAATCACTTATGACATCATGATTATTTTTTATCGAAACTAGAATCAGAATCGATTTTGATCTTGAACCATGTTTTGTAATAAGTATCAATTCTGCTTCCATCTCGTCTCTGACTCTACTTATAGTAGGAAGAAAACTTTCAAAATATTGGTAGCTCTGGCAGAAGTGGAAGCGGGACCAAATATGAAATTGAAAATTCTTCATAGAACCAAATCGGTTTTCATTCTGATTCGGATTTCGATTACCATCCCAACTCCAACTCTGGTCCCACTTTATTATTATTACAAGATCAATGTCAGTTTTGGTTCTGATCCTTGTAGTGTTTTTAAAAGAGACTGTTTAAGATTCTTTTTTCTTGGTTGTGCCTCCTATCTATATAGAAGGATAGGATCTCTAAGTCATATTTGGTTATATTTATTATAGATCTAATTTGGGGTTTTGTGGCAAGAAGTTAAAGGATGTCAGGAGTATCAGGAGAAGCTTCTCAGAGGAGTTAGCCTACAGAAACTTCAAAGGCATCAACTAAGGCTAAGAAGGTTAAACCGAAGCAACTCCCTTATAACCATAGGGGTCCTGCTATCACTATTAGCAAGGTGGAATCTTATTGGGCCGATGTAATTGACACAAATCTAGGTCCATTCAATTATGAGGATTTGTACTCAGAGACATTTATTGAGGATGTAATAGGGAGAACTGGAAGGATAGTTGAGTCTGGTTTGGCTCATATCACTATGTTTCCTCTATCAATTCAACACCCTGAATTGATAATGACAGTAGCTAGAGCTTACAATTCGACCACTAGACAATGTGTAGATTCACAAGATAATGTGATTATAGAATTAACTCCTCAAATATTTCAACTTATGTTCGGTGTCCCTGATCCAAAGAATCTTGCATAGTTGAATGAGGCAAAGGCCTTGGAGATGCATAGAAATCACAAGGAGACCAATAAGGCTCACTTAAACAAAAATTAGTTAAGAATGAAGAAGAAGTCCCTAGAAAAGCTCTGAGATCAACCAAAAAGTGAAAAATTCTTCAAGGAGGTATCAAATATTATAATGATATTGTCTAGAGTTTTTGGAAAAAGGGACTCCTTTCATTTTAAGGAATGGATGTTTCCATTCATTCAGACAATCTTTAATGGCAGACAATAGTTTGATTGGCCTATGATTGTCTCAGATAGCATACATGATCATCTGACCAGAGTAAGGGAAACTAAGAGCTTCTTCATGAACTCTTATGTTTTCTATGTAGTAGCAAGGGGAGGCATCTTTCCAAGATTAAATAGAGTAGGAGTATTGGGAGAAGTTGATGGAAATTTTTTCTTTTGGCACCATTATGACTAGTTGTCCCTGTAGATTTCTAGGTTACACTTTAGAAGAGTTAATGATGCATTTTTGTATGTGGTTATTAACCAACTTAATAGAGATGTAGGGTATAGGCTAAGCCAAGAAGCCATGAAATTCATTACAGAATGGGGGTGTTGGTATATCCAGTACCCCAAATTTACTTATTTTAGGTTGGCTGGGTGTGAGGGTCATCCTCACTTTCTCCCAAGGTGTTGTAGCAAAAGAGTGGTCTTGATGGAGTTTGTTTACCAAGCTTTGGGGGTCAATACCAGATTTGGAATAAAACATAAACCAAGTTGTCACAAGTTCCCCATGCAATTGGGTGAGTACAACTTCCCACACCTTGTGGGAGCTAAGGTGGTTTGTAGTGAGTTGATACATTTGAAGTTGGGCTTATATACTGCCTAGAAGCACTTTGATCCAAAGAAAAAGATTAATGTCTTTCTTTTTTTAGTCTTTGATAGATATTTCAACCTACTGGAGGACTTCTAGAGTGATCTCTAAGATGAATATGACCTTAGGAAGAGAAAATATGAAAGGTTGTCTGTCCCACTTTTGGTGGAATTTGGGGTGAAGGTTGATATTCCTGATACATTAATAGATGATGGGGTTGTGTTGGATCCTTCATATGAGGCATTTAATATAGGTACTAGGAGTTTGGACTTGGTAGATTGGGATGTTGAGGAATCAATTGACATCAAGTAAATAGGAAGACCAGTCTTGGATAGGAGTATCCAATGGGTTGTGCTCAGATCTAAAACTCATGGGGTTTCAACTTCTAAAAACGAGAAAGGGTATAAGAGAATCAAAAGGAAAATTCCTCCCAAGGAACCATTGGAATTATTCCCTCCTGATGTTGAAGAATTTGATTTTGAAGTCCTGACCCAATATTTGTTTGGAATACATGAGGAGGATGCCCCAACAGGACCTATGGCTTCAACACTAGTAATGGGTGAATCATCTGCTCAAGTCCTTCTTGCAGAGAAACAAGGTGGAGAAATTCCCAAGGGGACTCTCCATGATATGGTTGAAACCTTAAAGGGAATGGAAGTAGAAATGGAGGTCCATGATATTGAAATAGATTTTGATGATACTTTATCAGAAAAGGATGCACAAGAAGAGATACCTCTGGAGAAAAATGAGCATGTGTTAATAGAGGAAGACCAGTGGGTGTTGTTTGAAGAATTAAAGATGGCTCAGATGTGAAGGCAAATGCAAATGCTATAGAAAAACAAAAGGAAATAGATGCTAAGGAACAATCTGATGCATTACTTCAACAATAGAAATTGGAGGCTAAGCAAAGATTCAATGAAGTAATAAAGAAACATAAGAAAAAGGAGCATGAGCTCAAGACAAAGGAATGAAATGACAAGATGGAGATGGTGTAGAAGATCCATGAGCTAAAAGAGGAAAAGGCTAAATAGAGGAGAGAAAGAGAAGCCCTTGAGGCTAAATTCAAAATAGTTGAAGAATCCTACAAGAAAGAGGACGAAACAAAATGCCTGCTAAAGGAGAAAGATGTTGAGGAGCTTGCCAAGCAGCAACAAAAGGAAAAGGAGGCCTTAGATAGACTCAAGAGGTTGGAAGAAGAAATAAACAAGCTACTTGAGGAGAAGAGGTTGGAAGAAGAAAGAAACAATATACTTGAGGAAAAGAGGTTGGAAGAATAAAGATTGGAAAAGGAACATGATAATAAGAGGATGTAAGAGCAAAAGGACAAGGAAGAAGTTGAAAAGCTTGCACAAGAAAATGTAGAAGGAGAATAACAAAATGTACAAGAGGTTGATTCTCAACCTAGGGTTAATATATTACATCCATTATCCTCTACAACTACTGCCTCATCTTCTACAGTAATAGCCACTACTCCAAGTGCTACTACCTGGTTGAAGCTTGATCTTTAGAAGAGACCAATAATGCACTCATAGCCTCTTAATTGGGATGAAATGATGAAAGAAATTGAAAAGGAGAGACCCAAGAAGAAGGCTAAGATTCTACATTCCACAAGGCTAACTGAGGGATGAGAAATTATTGCAGAATGTAAAATACCAGTAGTGGATAAGGATGTGGGAGGTATGCAGGTCATTGATTATCAATTAGGCACTTTCAATTTGGGAAGGCCTACAAGAAATCAGAAAATGAACCTGATTGATGTTGTAGCATCATCCACTAATTCAAGATTGATGAAGCAAAAGTAGAGAAAGGATGAGCTCAAATCTCAATAGGATTAGATACACACATTTTTGAAGGATATTTCTTCTCCTAGATCACAACTTGCTGCCTTAGAGACACTAGTGTTTCTCTTCAAAAGAGAGGTGGATGATCTAGTACAAGTAAAGAATAAGGGTGAGATGATGGACAGGTGGACGGATAAGCTTAATCAGGAGGTAGGTGAGGTGCTAGTATCTAGTTTTGAGATTCACAAGATGGCATTAGAGCTAATAGAGGAGATGAAGCACCATGCTAAAACATTGGAACAACAAGAGAAAGAATATAGAGGATATGTTCAGAAAATAAAGAACATCTACTTTGCTTGAGATGTCAATTCTTGAGGAAGGCAATGCAAAATTTTTAGAAAAGGCCTCTAACATAATCTGGCTTAGATCTGATTTTATATGTAGGCATAGGAATGAGTTCCAAGATGCTAATAAGGATTTAAATGAATAAGGTGATGAACTAGAAGTTGTTGTATTTGTTCTAGTTAATGTCGATATACCCAATAAAGAGGGTTTGCCTTTAAGTCAATTAAAGGAGAAATGGGATAATAGATTTCAAGAAATTATGCAAAGAGAGGATGATGGAGAGGATCTATTATTGGATAGATTGATGGATGCCAAGGAAGGAGTAAAGGCTACAAGAAAGGAGTTGACTAAGTTGAAAGACATGAAGGAGTTTTCTTTCACATAACTAAAGAGAATTCAATTTGAGGACAACTTGATTGATGGATCGGATGAGGATATTCTTCAATAGGTCTTCTTCAGTTATGATGAATACATTCTAGAGAAAACTACACAAGGATGAGTGGTAGTCTTTTGGGCACATGAATTCTTTCCCCTTTTCTTTTATTCTCTCTTGTAATTAACATTGGAACTGGATATCAACTAGTCTGAGTTTCCAAGAAAGTTTCAACTCCTAAATTTGTGGATCACAATTTTGATTGAGAGGATTTTATGCTTTGTACATCTATATATACTTTTGGGGTACCATATTGTAAGGGTCGGTTAATGAGAATAATATGAGCCACCTGATAGTAGGAGATAGGAATTTTATAGCTTTTACAAAGATTCTTTGTTATTATTAGTTACAGTTGAGTACAAATATGAGTTTTTACACAATATTATGTTGAAATTGAGTTTATTGGATGAGGTTAATGAATCATAATCTGTCTCTATGCCAGTGAGTTTGCTCAAGCATAAGTGTTTCTTATTTTATGAGAATCAATAGAAGGAACCAGATCTAAAGATTATTTCATTAAATTATCTATGGATTAAATTGTTGAATATCTGTTGATCTATGATTTTAGCAAAAAATGAGAGTTTGTTCTTTTTGAATCTTTAAATTATTATGGTGTGTGATTTTGATGGTTAAACTAAGCACCATAGATGCATGCAATAGTATGGATTGTTCTATAAATTGCATCATGTTATGGTTTTCTTGATCTATTGGAGGAACATTCATTGTTGAAAATATATGTCTGGATATTAGATAATTTTTATTCATGTTTCATTGATGTATGCCTTGATTTATATATTTTTTTAAAATTTAAACCCCCCCACTTTTCCTTAATTAAAGATTGATGAATCTGTCATTTCTTGCATTCCTTATTACCAGCAAAGTTCCCTTGAATATTACAGTTGCATGGACCAATTGAGTGACATTAGACAGTTGAGAACCAACTACCATGACCTTGGAAGTTAGGCTACTATATGTTGTCTTTATTTTTTAGGAGAAATAGAGTAGAGATATTTTGTTTAACGTCGTTTGTGTCATTTTCACTATCAATAGATCTAGCGCTAGAAGGAGGGCCTAAAGGAACAAGTTGGCTCACATTTGTCAGTCTCACCAAAGAAGTATGGGAGGATTCTCAGATCCTATATTGACCCTAGACCATTAGAAGAACTCCAAACCTTGGTTAGACCTAGACCCCATGCTCTTAGATTTTTGATTCCAACATTGCCAGCACCGCTTACTCTACCTAGATTTCAACCAAATCCACATACACCACCACCAGTCCAACCTACATCACCACCACTAGCTCAGCCAGTGTCGCCACCAATCCAACCTACATCACCACCATCGATTTGGCTAGTGTCACCACGAATTTGACCTTTATAACCACCACCTTCTCAACCAATCCTACCCATGGCTTACTTTGTGAATAACCCCTCTTTGCTAATGAATATTCTAGAGGGAATCCATGATCTACCGAAGAATCCAAAAAAGTTTTGTCCCAAGTACATACATGGGGAATCATGAAGCATTGAGGAGCATATACAAGGGTTCAAAGATGCTTGTACCCGTGCTCATGTGGCTCATGAAGACATGGTATGTATATTGTTTCCTTATTGTTTAGGGGACATGTCATACAATTGGTACTTAAATCTGCCCCGGGGATCTATTTTGGGTTGGAAAGATTTAGAAAACACATTCATTAGTCAATTTTGGGTCTATGTAGACCCTACCATCCTATATCACCAGTTTTCCACCATAAGAAAAGAACATAATGAGCCATTTCCTCTATTCAACACTAGATTCCAAAGGATGTTTCGTAGGCTGCAAGATCCTTACTTAGTGGCTGAGAATATTACCATTCAGGCATATCTAAGAGTTGTTGATCCCTTGATTAGTCTATTCTTGCAAAGAACTTATCAGCCCAATGAATTTGACTCTTTATCTAAAGTGTATCATTTAGCCATCAAATTGCACTAGCAAATAAGTTTGCAATCAAGAGGTTTAGGAGCAGATCTTCCTCCTATGGGTTATCATATGCCTAACCCACCATTGTACAAAATTTTCCCAAGGATGTCTTACTCCTAATATAGACCTGTGTCTGAGTTGCAAGCTCCACCTACCATGCCCTTTTTAAGCAATGGCATGTAAGATTCTTCCCAAAAACCTCAAAATCAACAACAGGTGGGAGGATCAATGCATGTTCATTCCCCATCCATAATGCAGAGTGTGCAAAATGAAAAAATTATTCAACTGACCAATGAGCTAGAGACTCTTAGGAAGAATCTATCTCAAATGTCTAATGATATGGCATAGCTTAGGCATAACCCTCCCCACAACCAAAACCAGAATTATCAAAACTAGGGAGGTTACAATAACCAGGGGAATTACTCCAATCAAAATGTGAATCATAACACCAACTGGAACTTCAAGAATCAGAACTCCTCTAATCAAAATTACCAGAATCAAAATAGAGGAAATAAGCAGAGGTCCAACAACAACAATAGGTAGTGGAATACTGGACCTAACAATGTGGGAGTTTCCCATAATTATCAGTCAGGTTGAGGATAGATCACATACTGCTAATGTGGTTGACCTTAATTTCATGACTAATTGGTGCAGACTACACAATACTGCAACACATTCTGAGGTTAATTTCCCAGAAATGGAGAAAATGGTAAAGATTGCACAAGTTGATTCCCATCCCCCAACAAGAAATTCCAATCAGGATAATGGGCTAGTAAGTACTGTTATGACTTTTGAGACTATTGATGAGACATACCAATTTCCCATGCAGTGAGATAATAAGCTAGAGGAGGATGTGTATAATGCCCAAGCCTTCTAGTCCAAAGGTGGTCACTTCCTGAGAAATCAGAATAAGGTCCCATTTACTACATTTGCACCCCCAAAAAAATTGGTCCCACCTAATCGAAATGCATATAGTAACCCATCACCACCAAAGGGACCTTCCAACCCTTAGAATAGAGGTAATCTTCCTCCTTTTCCTAAATATCAAGTGAGGAATTATTCGGAATTGCAGAGACAAAAGACATCATTATCATTCTTTGACATTATGAAGTATTTCCTGACTCAACGTGAAGTGGTATTGAAAGCCCTGGAGGAGGTAGACTGCTTAAAGGGAAAAGGTAAAGTGACTCCAGTGAAGGAGACAAATGCAACCATCTATAAAGGTAAGACTAGTACCTAACCTTTTCTTTTAAGTTTGAGGATTTTGGAAAGAATTTGCATAACTGTTTGTTGGACTCTAGAGCATTGGGTAATGTTATGCCCTTTTCAATATGTAAGAAGTTAGGATTAAATCCTATCCCAACCAATAATAAATTGATCCAGTTAGACAAAACTAAGGTCAATGTTGTAGGAGAATTAAAGAACATGCGTTTACAGGTTGGATCAAATCTAAGGATCCAAACCTACATAGATATCCAAGTGGCTGACATCCCAGAGACATATGTAATGCTCCTAAGTTGAGAGCTAATGAAAATTATTGGGGGATATTTTTCCTCGGATTTCTCTCACATGTGGTTACCTTGGAAGGGGGTAGCAACGTAGATAAGGATTAAGAGTGAACCAAGGCTCAAGCATATGATTACAAAATATGATGCTTTAAATGAAGTAGCATATTTTGATACTGAGATAGGAGTTTACAAGAAAGAGGAATTCCTCACCTTCTCTATACTAAATCCTGAGCATAGATTTCCCCTAGAACATAGTGACCCAATGATCTACATCAACCAAAAATTTCTAATAAGGAGATTGCAACGAGATAGGTTAGTATTAGGAGAAGAAACTGATTTGAGCAGTTTTTTGCTTCCTAATTGGTGTAGAATTTAGTATCACAATCATTTAGAGTTAACGTGCCTACCATGCCTAGATATCTTAAATCATATAGGCTAGCCTCAAAAAATGTGTCAAGAAAAACCCCAAACACCCATCAATGAGTTTTCTTTTACAACTAGGGATGCTACCATTCTCACTAGGACTAGCCTTCCTCAAGAGGAAGATTCCTCACGGTTTGATCAGGCTCAGGTTCTATGCTCAAACATTCAAGAAGGGATTGAGGTATCTCAGTTCATTTCCAATACACCTTCCCCAAATACTCTACCAATGCCCAAGGAATTAATTAAAAATGAATTAGATTGCAATTTGATCCAAGAAGTTGTCCAAGAGGTAATTCTTAACCAAGTTGTGAATATAGAAAAGTCTTCAAGTGAGCCTTGCCCCAAGTCAATTTTTGATGACTAGCAAAAGTTTGAGTCGATATATATCCCAAGTAGGTCATCCCCTATCATCCCTAAATAGAAAGAGCTCTTGACTAAGGACCAATTGTGGAGTCTTAAATTTGATGGCTCCAAATCCAAGGCAGGAAGTGGAGCATGGATTGAACTAACCAACCTGAAAGGGAATACTTACTTTGCATCTTACAGGTTATAGTTTGGCTGCACAAACAATGTGGTTGAGTACAAAGAACTCACTCATGGAATCATGTTTAATCATAAAAAGAAGGTTACTACTCTCATGGTCATGAGGGATTCTGAAGTGATCATGAAATTGGTATGTAGCCAGTATACATATCATAACAAAAGATTGATTGTGTACAGAAATAGATTTTGGAACTTAATTGAAGACTTTGATGCTTTTGGGATTACTCTGATCCCTAGAGAAGCTAATCAAATTGCAGATGCCCTTGTGATTGCTGCTAGCACCTTGGAACCCATGCAAGACTCTAATCTAAAGATATTTTCAATTGAATTAATTTTAGTCCTAGCTGTCCCTAATAATGTCTAAAATTTTTAGGTATTCAATGACGATCAACATATATTGGCCTTTTTAGCAAGCTATGATGTCTTTTAAGGGCAAATAATAGATGAATCTAAAAGTGATCAGGGAGATTGGGATCCTGATACTGGTGGTGAAAAAGGGATATTACAGCTAAAGAGCAATAGAAATCCAAAAGGAATGGTAGATTTAGAGAGAATATTTGATTCTAACCCACGGGCTCGACAGAGGGTGCCCACAAAGAGTAAAGGAAGGAAATATGAATTCGTCAATCCGATTCACTCAGGCCCTAAAAGGAATGTCCTTATAGGAAAGACTTGTCCTCAAGAAATTAAGGATAGCATAGTCAAAGTTTTGGAATAGAACATCACAGCCATTGCTTGGAGTTATGATGACCTATATTTTTTTGACACTTTGGTGATCACACATACCATACCTCTGAAGCTAGAAGCCAAGCCTTCCCATCAAGAACAATGCCCAGTCAATGCTTTGATTGAGCCCCTAATCCAGAAGGAGGTACAAAAGCTCCTATTTGCAAGGATAACATTTCCTATTAGACATTCTACATGGGTGGAAAATTTAGTTCTTGTATGTAAGAAGAATGGTGAGATCAAACTATGTGTTGATTTCAAGAACCTAAATTAAGCCTCAGAGAAAGATAATTATCCACTACCCTCTCTTGATGAAGTTCTACAAAAGGTTAATGGGTTCTAGATGATGTCATTCTTAGATGGTTATTCTGGGTACAATTAGGTCCTTTTCAGTCATGAGGATAGAATGAAGACAACTTTCACCACCAAATGGGGCACATTTTCCTATTAGAGGATGTCATTTGGTCTTTTCAAAGTTGGAAAAACCTTTCAATAGGAAATGGCCATAGCCTTTAAAGATTTGATAGGGAAGTGTATAATTATTTATGTGGATGATTTAACTAGCTTTTCCAAGAATAGAGAAGATCATGCAATAGATTTGGAAAAAATTCTCAAGAGGTGCATAAGCTATGATGTATCCCTCAATCCAAAAAAGTGTTTGTTTGGAGTATCTGAAGGGAAACTTCTAGGTCACATCATATCAGAAGAAGGGATATCCATAGACCCTGATTGAGTGGAGGTTATCTTGAAACTAACAAGGCTAGGCAGCAAGAAAGAAATGAGATCCTTCTTCAAAAGGTTCAATTTTGTTAGAAAATTTATAATAAGGTTTGCACAAATTGTCAAACCCCTCAATGAAATGATGAAGAAAGAAGTAAAAATAGAATTGAGCAATGAAGCTAAATTTTCTTTCTCACAGATCAAAAAGTCAATATTTGAGGCACCTATGTTGACTAGCCTAGATTATCTAAGGCCATTTTATATCTATTCTTTTTCATATGACCATTCATGTGTGACTGTGTTAACACAATGAAGAGATGATGGAGTGGAAAGACCTATCACCTTCATGAGCTATCCTTTTAGGAATGCAAAAGTTAGATACCCGCCCATGGAGATTGTGCTGGTTTGAGCGGTAAATAAGTTCAAGCATTACATTTTACAAAGTCAAGTAATGGCCATAGTGCTTGATCCAGTTGTGAAGTCTCTCCTGATGCAAATTGAATTGGTAGAGTGAAGAGGAAAGTGAATGTCTATTCTACAAGAATTTGACTTAGAGATTCATCCAATGAAACTCGTCTAAGGGCAGGGTCTATCAAAATAAATGGAAGATGTCGACAAAAACATCACCTGTCAGTAGTACACCATCTAATCATTTACTAAGGATCCCTGGTACATAGACTTGATCTTCTCCCTCCTCAATAACAAATGTCCAGAAGGAGTGAATTCTACTCAAAGAAGAGCTTTGAGGATGAAGAGTGCTCACTACATGCTTAAAGGGGGATCTATCTACAAAAATAACTTTCAAGGAGTTTACCTATGTTGTTTGGATCAGCAAGAGCCTAAACATGCCATTTCTAAGTTTCATGGAAGACATGGAATAGGACATGGGTCTGTGGATGCTTTGGCTCATTAGATTATGTGATCAGGATATTATTGGCCTTATGTATTTCGGGATGCAAACCAACATGTTAGAACATGTCATGTATGTCAAACCTCTGCACCCAGGGAAAGAAATCCAACAATGCCTTTGCAACCAGTGTATGAGGTAAGGTCATTTTCTCAATGGGCCCTAGATTTTGTAGGTGTTATTAATCCAAATTCTTTTGTAGGTCACAAATTCATATTGACTACAACTGAATACTGTACACGCTGGACCGAGACCCGACCCTGCAAAAACAACACCATAGAGGTGGTTATCAAATTTTTGACTGAGAACATCCAAGTTCGGAGTTCCATTTGCTCTGGTATGTGATAATGGCCCTACTTTTTCTTCAGCTAAATTCATTTAATGGGCTTATGAACATAAAATTATTTTGAAGTATTCATCCAATTACTACCCTCAGGGAAATGGAGTAGTTGAGTCCACTAATAAAAACCTTTTGGAAGTAATAAGAGATTTGTTAGAAAAAAATCCTAGGGACTAGCACACCAAGTTGAGATTTTCCCTATGGGCAGATCAAACCCAAATCAAAGAAGCTCTAAGAAATTCACCTTTTAAGTTGGTCAATGGCCAAGACTAAGTCTTCTTGATCCATTTACAAATACCTATTCTTAAGTTTATGCAAGAATTTTATTCCAAGGATGATAGGATCGAGGTTAGATTACTTAATTTTCTTAACATGGAGGAACAAAGAGATGCTTCTTTGTAGCAATTCTCTAAACATCAAGTTGTTGACAAAAGCTGGTTTGACAAAAGGGCCAAGATAAAAGCCTTTAGGATATCAGATCTTTTGCTACGATAGGATAAAGCCAGAGAGAAGAAGGGAGATCACCAGAAGTTTGATAGACTCTGGTTAGATTTGTATCAAGTGGCTGCAATACTAGGTGAGAATGATTTTTGTTTAAGTACCTTAACGGGAGAACCTATTCCATTGCCAATTAATTTTTAGTTTCTCAAGCATTATTCTAGTTCATGAAAGTTTTGATGTTTTAAAAAAAGAATGTATTATACTATATATATGTAAATTAAGTTTTTTTTTTTTTTTTGGTATTTGTTTTGTTTTGTTTGTTCTTTTCTTTTTCTTTGTTTGTTTTATTGTGTCTTGTTTCATTGGGGATCTTCATTTCTGTCCATCTCAAGACGAGGGGTCGTTATTCAAAAGTATGCTACCAGAACTAGGAGAGAAATTGGTTTAGGTATTTTCATTAGCATCTTTGAAAAGGATTTCATTCTGAAACTCATGTTTTATGACCATTATAATGTTGGTTTGAAAATTTATTAGGGGTAGAAGATACACTGTGTTATCTCATGAATTATGATAAAAAATTTGTCACCAAACTAGATAACATCGGCCTAAATAAATACCTATTTGTTTTAGGGTGGCTTTACCTTTTGATTCAAGTGAAAAATCTGATTCCAAGACTATCATGAAATCCATTATAGTTCTCAACCCACATTCCATATCAATTGTATTTGAGTATTGAGGAAAGTTCATAAAATATTTCTACAAGTGAAGCTTAAGTAAAAAAAAAAAAAGAGAAAAGAAAGAAAGAAAAGGAAACCTCAATATCAAATGGGTGAATCAAGTATCTCTATCAGGGCTATGGATGCCTGTCTGGCAGTAGAGCAATGCTTTGAGAGAACTAGAGGTATCTTTTTCAGGGCTATGGATGCCTATTTGTTATTGGAGCAATACCTAGGATTTCATTGCAACTTAGTTAAAGGACTCAACTTATGTAGCTTGAATCTTAGGTATAGTTGTTCAAGAGTAGAGATAGTATCTATAAAGAATGATGCACAGTATACACACACACTCAGATTTAGAAATATTCATGAGCACATACATCTAAGATTTCAGCTCAATCTTATCCTATATATCTGATCTAATTAAAGTTAACATGCTTCATAAGCCAAGTGTTTCTGGGGTGACTGAATGTTTTTTGGGTGTATTGAAGCTGAGTCACCATTTGTTATGCCTTGCATAACCACCCCATCTTTTTCCTTCGTCAAAATGGGTCCCCCCTTTTTGTTTTTGTCCTTGTTTTTTTTTCAAACAAAGTTTGGAGTTATTCTTTTCCAACACTTTGTTTTTCTTTTGATTTTTTTGTCAGAACCAGAGCCGGAACTAAATCGGGTTTTGAAACATCTTTCAAAGATCCTCTACAGATCCTGATCCCGATGGTATTTTTGTGATCTTTTGGTTTTGTCTTTGTTGGAGCCGGATCTAGAGTGGAAATTAAGTCTGAAGTTATTCATGGTTTCAAAATAAAGGTTCGTTCTGCCTCTGCCTCCACCTTTTGGTCTATTTGCTTAGACTTAGGTTTTATGTTGGGTTTTCTTGTTTTGGTCTTCATGTTTTTATTTTCATTTTTTTTTGCTTTCTTCTTTGTTGGCGGAACTGAAGCTAGAAGGGGAACCAAATACGAAACTCAAACAAATTTCTAAATCAATTCCCACTCTATTTCTGCTCTCGTCATTTTGGGTTGTTTGACTTTACTGAAGTCGCACAACAGTAATGTGCCAACTCCAACTCTGACCTACCATATTTATAGCATTAATGATAGGATCCATGCATGTATAAAGCAATATTTTTAACCTTAATTAGGAATTAACTGGAAGGTATCATCATTGTTTAAAAAATAAAGAGCAAATTAGAGTTGCAATGGAGTGTTTGGGCGTGTGATTTGATCGAAAAGGACATAATTACGTGCAGAATCACTTCAGAGGGCTAACCTATTTGTTTGTTTTTGAGGTAGGGTTTGTGTTCTTCTCTTTCATTTTATTTCACTGGTCATTTTTCTTCGATTGTTGGTTGCTCGCGAATTTGTGTCTCTTAGTTTTCTTGTGAGCTTTGTTGTTCGTTTTTCTTCTCTTTTGTTTTTTTTCTTGTTTTTGTTTTGGCTTTTCTATTATTTAGTTTCTTGTTTGTTTGTTTTTATCACAATCGTTTTCACATTTTAATCATGACCATATTGTGATGCCCTAGTTTTTAAATGACATGGATTAGTTACTATTTTTACATTGGTAGGGTTTGATAAATTATAGTTTTACTTAGGAATCATGTTACACATTGATTTGATTACTTTGAATGGGTTTAAATTTGTGCCCTAATTGTTTGAAGCCAATGGTTTGTGAATTAGGGTTTTTGTGTGTTTTTTTTGTTTTGAATATGATGCCCTAATTATTACGGTTTCCTCTCGGTCATATGGGTATGTTCCCGTATAAGTTTATTTTTAAACGCTTTTCATTTTGATGTGACCTAAATCCTTAGATCATGATGTTATTTATCATCCTGTTGAAATCACTTATGACGTCATGATTATTTTTGAGTGGAACTAGAACCAGAATCAATTTTGATCTTGAACCATGTTTTGTAATAAGTATCAATTATGTTTCCATCCCATCTTTGACTCTGCTTACTGTAAGAATCGGGCTTTCAAAATATTGGTATCTTTGGTGGAAGCGAAAGTGGGGACAAATATGAAATTGAAAATTCTTCATGGAACCAAATCGGTTTATATTCCAATTCTGATTTCGATTACCATCCCAACTCCGACTCTAGTCCTACTTTATTATTATTACAAGCTCAATGCCAATTTTGGTTCTGATCTCGAGAGTATTTTTAAGAGAGACTATTTAATATGTTTTGTGTCTAGTTCCACCTCCAGTCTATATAGAAGGATAGAATCTGTAAGTAATATTTGGTTATATTTATTATAGATCTAATTTGGGGTTTTGTGGCAGGAAGTTAAAGGATGTCAGGAATACCAAGAGAAGCTTCTTAGAGGAGTTAGCCTACAAAAAATTTGAAGGTATCAACTAAGCCTAAGAAGGTTAAACCGAAGAAAATCCCTTATACCTTGAGGTATAACCATAGGGGTCTTATTGTCACTATTAGCAAGGTGGAATCTAGTTGGGCCGATGTAACTGACACAAATCTAGGTCCATTCAATTATGAGGATTTTTACTCAGAGACATTTACTAAGGACATAACAGGGAGAATTGGAAGGATAGTTGAGTCTGGTTTGGCTCATATCACTATGTTTCCTCTATCAATTGAATGCCCTAAATTGATAATGACAGCAACTGGAGCTTACAATCTGCCCACCAAACAATGTGTAGATTCACAAGATAATATGATCAATGACTTAACTCCTCAAATGTTTTAATTTATGTTCAGTATCCTTGATCCAAAGAATCTTGCATAGGTGAATGAGTCAAAGGCCTTGGAGATATATAGAAATCACAAGGAGACCAATAAGGCTCACTTAAATAAAAAATGGTTAAGAATGGAGAATAAATCCCTAACAAAGCTCTTAGATCAACCAAAAAGGGAAGAATTCTACAAGGAGGTATTAGATATTATAATGATGTTGTCTAGAGTCTTTGGAAAAAGGGATGCCTTTCATTTTAAGGAATGGATGTTTCCATTCATTTAGACAATCTTTCATGGCAGGAAGCAGTTTGATTGGCCTATAATTGTCTCAGACAACATACATGATAAGCTGACCAGAGTAAGGGAAACTAATAGCTTCTTCATGACCTCTTATGTTGTCTATACAATAGCAAGGGGAGGCATCTTTCTAGGATTAAAAAGAGTAGGAGTATTGGGAGAAGCTGATGGGAAAAACAAATTTTGGCACCATTATGACCAGTTGTCCCTACATATTTCTTAGTTACACTTTAGAAGATTTAATGATGCATTTTTGTATGTGGTTATTAACCAACTTAATGGAGATGTAGGGTGTAGGCTAAGCCAAGAGGCCATTGCATTCATTACAAAATGGGGGTGTTGGTATATCTAGTACCACAAATTTACTTATTTTAGGTTGACTGGGTTTGAGGGTCATCTTCACTTGCTCCCCAGGTGCTACAACAACAAAGTGGTCTTGATGGAGTTTGTTTACCAAGCTTTGGGCGTCAATGTGAGATTTGGAACAAAACATAAACTAGGTTGTCATAAGTTCCCCATAAAATTGGGTGATTACAATTTCCCACACCTTGTGGGAACTAAGGTGGTTTGTAGTGAGTTGATACATTTGAAGTTGGACTTATATACTACCTAGAAGCACTTTGATCCAAAGAAAAAGATTAATACTTTTCTTTCTTCAGTCTTTGAAAGACATTTCAACCTGTTGGAGGACTTCTAGAGTGATCTCCAAGATGGATATGACCTCAGGAAGAGAAATGATGAAAGTTTGTTTGTCCCACTTTTGGTGGAATTCAGGGTGAAGGTTGATATTCCTGATACATTAATAGATGATGGGGTAGTGTTGGATCTTTCATATGAGGCATTGAATATAGGTACCAGGAGTTTAGACCCAATAGATTGGGATGCTGAAGAGACAATTGACATCAAGGAAATAGGAATACCATTCTTTCATAAGAGTATCCAATGGGTTGTGATTAGAGCTAAAACTCCTAGGGGTTCAACTTCTAAAAAGGGGAAAGGGTATAAAAGAATCAAAAGGAAAATTCCTTGCAAGGAACCATTGGAATTCTTCCATCCTGATGTTGAAGAATTTGAGTTTGAAGTTGTTATGCCTTGCATAACCACCCCATCTTTTTACCTTGGTCAGAATGGGTTCCCCTTTGTTATTTTTGTACTTAGTTGTTTTTGAAACAAAGTTTGGAGTCTATTTTTGCCAATACTTTGTTTTTCCTTGGTTTCACTATTGGAATCAGAACCATAACTGAATCGGGTTCTGAAAGTTCTTTTGAGGCTTGTTTTTGGTCCTATCCCAACAGTCTTTTCTTTGCCTTTGTTTTGGTCTTTAGCGGAAGCGGAGCCGGAGTGGGAATTAGGATGGTTGTTATCAAAATTTGCAAAATCACAATTGATTCGCATCCCACCTCCACTATTTTTATTTTTGCATAGTCTCGGTTGTTGTGTTTTGTTGTATTAGGTTGGTCTTTTACTTAACTTTTTGTATTTGCTTTTGTTTTGTTTTTAGTTGGTGGACCCAGAACCGGAATGAGAATGGGGTTTGGAAATTTTATAAATTTGAGATCCCGATTCCATTTTAGTTCTGTCCCCACCACTTGTTTTCTTTGACTTTTTGACTGAAGCACACTGCAGACCAGTGTTTGTTCTCTTATAGTTCTGACTCTGCCTTTACTGTGCTTAAAATGCATTAATGATGGTTGTTGGTGTAGGTAGAAATTCACATATTTACCTTTATTAAGGGTTAAGCCGATCATTATTGTTATTGTTAAAGATCTAAGAGCATGAAAGAGTAGTAGCAAAGTTCGTTTTGAGAAAATTGATTGAGATAGAGAAGGGATTGTGTGAAAATCGATTCAAAAAGTTAGCGTGGGTTTGTTTTTGTTTGAGGTAGGTTTCTTATCTATGTTGTTCATTGTTGATTTATGGTCATGTTTGTTTTTTTTTGCTTTATATTTTCTCGTATATTCGATCATCTTGTTTTAAGACAAACCTATGATTATTGATATGATTGAATGAGCAGGTTTTTTTTGTTTGGTTTTGTTTCTTTTGCCTTAGATCTTTGTTGTCTTGTACGTTCGAGTCGTTTCTTTCTATTTTTAGGGCACTATTGCTTTCATGTCTTAATCGTGATTGTGTCGTGTTTGTTCTTTTTGGTTTCCAGTGAGTTAGGTTTAGGTTTTAGGTTTTAAATGTTGATTAGTTAGATTAGAAGTTACAGTGAGCTAGATTAGATATTTTATAGTGAGTTAGGGTAGATTAAATTTAATTAGGGTTTCGTCGTCTAGTAGAGTGGCAGGGTTTAAACCCGTGCCCTAGTTTTTGTCAAGTTTGTTAGATTAGGGTTTCGTTGGTCTTTGTAATCACTTTTAAAATGATTTAAAAAATGATATCCTAAAAGTGTAATTGTTCCCCACGGTCATATGAGTGTAGTGTTTTTAGAGCCCCTTTTCATTTTAAAGCGACCTAGGTTTTAATCATGAAGTTGTGTTGAAAACGAATAAAGTATTTGGTGACATCATGATTAGCATAGGCAGAGGCGGGATTGGAATAGATTATGGACCTAAGAATTTTGTTTTACAAAAGTCATCAATTCCATTTTTATCCCATTTTTGATTCCAAGTTCTAAAAAGTTTTCCTTGAAATATATGATAACATAGGCGGAGGTGGGATCGGAACCAATCTTGAACTTAAGAATTTTGTTTGCAAAATTTATCGATTCCATTCACATCCCATGTCCGGCTCCGCGTATAATGGAAAAGTATTTCTTAAAAGTAATGATAACCTAATCGGAGGCGGAGGCGGAATGGAAATAGAATGTGGAAAAAATGAAAAGTAAAAGAAAACCAAATCCATTTTCATTTCGATCCTGGTTCCGATAACCTCCCCAACTCTGACTCCGAGCTCGTTTGTTATTAGGTGAAGTTTCTATATCGGTTTTTGCTCTGAGTCCGCCAGTGTTGTAAAAGAGATTGTTTTGAGCTTTTGTCTGGTTCCGACTCTGATGTAAGTGTAACAGGTATGTTTTAAAAAGCATGTTTTGTGATGATATCTAAAGATCTAATTAGAGGTTTGCTTGTAGAAGAATTGAAAGATGTCAGGAACGTCAGGAGAGGTTGCTCAAAGGAATAAATCAGTTGGAATATCAAAGACAACACCAAAAATAAAGAAGGTGAAACCAGAACAGCTGCCTTATACATTGAGGTATGATCATAGGAATCCGGTGGTGAAAGTGAGCAAGGTGGAATCAGACTGGTTAGATATCACAGATACTAATCTGGGCCAGTATAGCTTTGAAGAATTACATGAAGAGACCTTTGCAGAATGAGAAAACATGATAGGGAGAACACAAAGGATTGTTGACTCCGGTCTTGCACATATCATTGTGTTTCCTTTATTAGTCCAGTGTCCGGAGTTGATATTGACAGTAGCTAGTACTTACAATCCTGCTACAAGATTATGCATGGATTCACAAAATAATGTGATTATAGATCTTACTCCACAAATGTTCCAAAGCATATTTAATGTTCCTGATCCTAAGAACTTGGTGCAACTAACTGAAGTAGAGGATTGGAGAAATATAGCAAGCATAAAGACTCCAATAAGTCTCACTTAAACAAAAAGTGGTTAAGCATAGAGAAGAAATCTTTAAGCAAGCTTGCAGACCAGCCAAAGAGGGAATATTTCAAGAAGGAGATATCTAATTTGATATTAATGTTGTCTAGAGTGTTTGGGAAGAGGGATGCCTTCCACTTCAAGGAATGGATGTTTCATTTCACTAAAGTAATCTTTCAGGGTGATTACTAGTTTGATTGGTCAATGCTTGTTTCTAATGCCATACATGATCAACTCACAAGGGTTAGACAGACTAAATCTTTCTTCATGACATCTTACATTGTATATGTAGCAGCAAGGTTGGGGATTTTCCCAGGATTGAATAAGGTAGGCATGATGGGAGCCTTGAATGGGCAAAAGAAAGTGTGGGAGCACTATGATCAGTTGACTCTTCAGGTGGCTGAGACTCATTTTAGGAGAGTAAATGATGGCTTTTTATATGTGATCATCAATCAATTGAATGGAGATGCAGGGTATTGATTAAGTCAAGAAGCCATGGCATTCATTTCTGAATGGGGAAGTTGGTACATCCAATACCCCAAATTTACATACTTCAGATTGTTTGGTTTTGAAGGTCATCCCCGTTTGCTTCCAAGATGCTATAGTAACAGAATAGTGCTTATGGAGTTTGTGTATCAAGCCATTGGAGTTAATGCTAGGTTTGGGATCAAGCACAAGACAGGGTGCCATAAATTTCCCATGACACTGGGTGAATATAATTGTCAACACTTGAAGGGGGAAAAGGTGGTTTGTAATGAGTTGATACAATTGAAATTGGGATTGTATATAGCTTAGAATTATTTTGATCCAAAGAAGAAGATGTATGCCTTATTATCTTCAGTGTTTACTAGACACTTTAATTTGTTAGAAGACTTTTGGTGTGATCGACAGGATGAGTATGACTTGAGGAAGAAGAATTATGAGAGATTATCAGTCTCACTCATGTCAGAGCTTGGTATTAAAGAAAATATTCCTGACACTTTGGTTGATGATGGAATTGTGTTAGATCCCTCATATGAAGCCTTGAACATTGGAACCAAAAGCTTAGATCCAATAGATTGGAATGAGGAAGAAACAATTGATATTAAGAAAATTGGAAGAATAGTCTTGGATAGAAGTGTGCAATGGTTAATGTTGAGAACTCAAGCTCCTCAAGAACCAGCTCTTAAGAAGGGTAAAGGGTACAAGAGGATTAAAAGAAAGACACCTCCCAAAGAGCCATTGGAATTCTTTCCTCTTGATGTTGAAGAAATAGAACTTGAGGTGGTTGATGAAGAAGAATAGGCACCAAAGGGAGATGTTCCAATAGAATCTATTGTTGCTACGCCCACATTGGGTGAGTCATCCATACAAGCCCAACTTACAAGGAAAAGGAGTAAAGAAGTTCAAGAAGGAGCTCTTCATAACATGGCTGAAGCTGCTAAAGGAAAAGAAGTGGAGGAAGAATTTGTAGAAATTGAGACAGACTCGGATGAAACTCTTTCAGAGAAGGATCTGCAAGAAAACATGCCTTTAGAGGGGACTATTGAGCAGATTCTGACACAAGAGGAGCAATGGAAACTATTTGAAGATGCTACAAGAGATTCTGATGCAAGGGCTACAGCGGAGAAGCAAAAGGAAATGGATGCTAAGGTGCAAGTTGATGCTCTACTTCACCAATAGCAATTAAAGGCAAAATAAATTGAAACAAGGGCAACAACTGATGAAATAGAGAAGCAAATGAGGCAACAAGAGCATGAGATCAAGGTCAAAGCGAAAA
Organism: Sequoiadendron giganteum; assembly: GCA_007115665.2. NCBI lineage: Eukaryota > Viridiplantae > Streptophyta > Pinopsida > Cupressales > Cupressaceae > Sequoiadendron > Sequoiadendron giganteum. Next base: position 280,205,464 of record CM021107.1, on the reverse strand, counting down.
ATGACAAGTTATAATTGATACAGAAGATCCATGATCTTGAGGAGGAGAAAGCAAGAAATCAGAGGGAAAAGGAAGCCCTAGTTGCTAGACTAAAGCTTGCAGAGGAAGCTTGACAAAAAGAACAAGAAGCTAAAGCTCTAAAAAAGAAAAGAGATTTTGAAGAGCTAGTAAATAAACAGCAAGCTAAAGAAGAAAGGGAAAAGGCGGAGAAGCTCAAGGCCTTAGAAATGGAGAGCATAGAGAAAGAGAAACAAAAGGTTTTGGAAAAAGAAAGATTAGAAAAGGAAGTTCAAGAAAGACAAAAGGAGGAATAATCAGAAAGGATAAGAAAGGAAAAAGAGGCCAAAGAGCTGATCAGGAAGAAACAACAAGAAGAAGAAAAAGCTGAAAAACTTAAAGCTTTAGAAGCATAACAGTTAGAAAGGGAGATTCTAGAAAGAGAGGCCTTAGAAAAAGAGAAATTAGAAAAGGAAAGGTTAGAGAAGGAAAAAATGGAGAAGGATCAGTTGGAGGAAGAAATATTGAGAAAAGAAGAAGAAGACAAGAAAGTGCAAGAACAAAGAGATAGAGAAGAGGCTGAGAAGCTAGTGCAGATGCATGTGCTGCAAGAGCAACTAGAGAAAGCAAAGGTTGATTCTCAACCTGAAGTAAATGTTCAGCCACCCTCTACAATTGTTGCTTCCTCTTCCATGATGATGACTCCTGCCAGTACTCCTATATGGTTGAAGTTAGATCTGTAGAAGAGAGATAGAACACCTCCTCAACCTCTTAATTGGGAGGACATGATGAAGGGAATTGAATAGGAAAGGCCTAAAAAGAAGGCTAAAGTCTTACATTCTACTAGACTCATAGATAAAGGGCAGATAGTTGCTAAATGTGCCATGCCTATGACTGAAAAAGAGGTAGGGGATATGCAGCTAACAGACTATCAATTGAGTACGGTTAATTTGGGAAGACCCACTAGGAATCAACAAATGAATCTGATTGATGTGGTGGCTTCAACAACTAAATCAAGAATGATGAAGAACAAAAAAAAAAAAGATGAGCTTAAGGCTCAATTGGATCAGTTACATTCATTCTTGAAGAGTGTCTCCTCTCCAAGGTCATAACAAGTTGCAGCTATTGAGACTCCTGTTTTGTTAAGCAAAAAGGAGGTTGATGATTTGGTGGAAGTTAGAGGAAAGGCAGAGATTGTAGACAAATGGATAGACAAATAGAACCAAGAGGTAGGAGAGATTTTAGTGAAAGGGTTTGAAGCCTATAAGGATACTGAAAGATTGATTAAAGAGATGTATCAATATATTGAGGCATCAAAAAAATAGGATGAAGAGTATAAGGAGTATGGTGAAAATATAGAAAAGATAAATACATTGCCTCTAACAACTCTTCTGGAACAGTCTATACTTGAAGATGATAACAAAGACTTTGTAGGGAAGACTACTTGCATAATCAAGTTTAGGATTGGCTTTTTGAGCAAGCATAAGGATGAGATTCAGGAAGTTGTAAATAATTTGACTGAGCAATTAGAAGAATTAGAAGCAACTATTGCTATTATTGTGGATATAAATGCATTTACAAAAGAGGGCATGCGTTTTAACCAGATAAAGGAAAAGTGGGATGAAATATTCCAAGGACTTATGTAAAAGGGAGATGATGGTGGAGAGCTCATGTTAGATCAACTTGTAGAGGTCAAAGAGTAGATAAAGGTTGTAGGGAGAGAACTAATAAAAGTGAAAAGTATGAAGGAGTTTGCTACAGTTGAGTTGGATCAGATCAAGTTTGAAGATGACTGGATTGATGGGCTAGAGAGACTCTACAACAAGTGTTCACCAGTTACGATGAGTTCTTAGTAGATCCAGCTTCGCATGCATGAATCCTTTCATGCATGATGTTCTCCTTCTTTGCATATTGCATGCATACAGCACTCATAGCTTTTTGAGCGCATGACTTCCTCTTCTATTCTATCTTCTATTTTTAGTTAAGACTGAAAGTCTAATGTAAGAACTTAAGATCAAATTGATCTGAGTTTCCAAGAGAGTCTGAATTCCTAAAAAGGTGGAAAGTCTAAAATAGAAGTGAGGTTCAAACTTTTTGTATATCTATAAATACCAGATGGGTATCACATTGTAAAGGTCGGCTAATTGAGAACTAGATTGTCTTGCCTAATGTTGAGAGATAGAATTTTGTAGAGTTTTTTTGTAGAGATACATTATACTTAAATCTTTTATAGGTAATAGAATTACAGGTTTACTCGAAAGATGATGTTCGGAATTAAATTGTTTGTTTGATAAGGCTGATAAGTTATGATCTATCTATATGCAGTGATTGTGTTGAACATAAGAGTTTCTTCAATGATGAAATTCATTTGAAGGAATCAGATTTAAGGATCATCTTATTAGATTTTCATTGAGTTGAAGTTATTAAAAAGTCTATTGATCTTTAATTTTGATGATGAATGAATGTGTGTTGTTTTGAAATCCTTGAAATATTTGTGAAGAGTAATTGTGAAGTTAATTAAGCACCTAAAATGTATGCAGTGCTATAGATTATGCTATAGACTGTATCATCTTATGGTTTTTATGATCTGTTAGTAAACATTCATCGTTGGAGGTATATGTCCAGATACTAGATAAATTCAGGTTCATACTTACTAGTTTACCCCTTTGTTCTATCTTTTTCTTTTATTTAAAACCCATTGATTTATAGGAACTATTTTGATAAAAAGAGTTATAGCTTGAATCCTTTGTTACCAGCATAGGCCCCTTTAATATTATAGTTGCATGAACCAATTGAGTGACATCAGACAGTTGAGAACCAACTACCAGGACCTTGGGAGTTAGGCTACTACATGTTGTCTTTCTTTTTTAGGAGAAATAGAGTAGAAATATTTTGTTTTAATGTTGTTTGTGTCATTTTAACCATCAACAGAAATTGGCGCTAGAAGGAGGGCCTAAAGGGACAAGTTGGCTCATGGAAGATCTTTTTCACTGGAGGGATATGAGAGGGTTCTTAGATCCTCTACTAATCATGAACTATTCAAAGAACTTCAAACCTTGGTTAGACCCAGACCTCATGCTCGTAGGGTAGAAATACCTACATTACCACCACCACTTACTCCACTAGGATTTCCACCAATTCCATCCACACCACCACCAAATAGGCCTTTGTCACCACCAATTTGGCCTTTATCACCACCACCTACCCAACCAATCCCACCAATGGCTTATTTTGTGGGTAATCCCTCCCCGTTAGGGACTATTCCAGGCGAATTCCATGATTTACCAAAGAACCTAGAGAATTTCTATCCAAAATACATGCATGGAGAATCAAGAAGTGTAGAGGAACATACACAAGCATTCAAAGATGCCTGCACATGAGCTCAAGTTGTTCATCAAGATGTGGTATGTAGATTGTTTCCTTATTGTTTAGGAGATATGGCATATAACTGGTATCTAAATTTTCCCCAGGGATCTATCATGGGTTGGACAGATTTAGAAAATGCTTTTATTAATCAATTCAGGGTTTATGTGGACCCTGCAATATTGTATCACCAATTTGCCACCATCAGAAAGGAACATCATGAACCATTGCCCTTGTTCAACACTAGGTTCCATAGGATGTATCGTAGGCTACAAGAGCCTTACTTAGTGCAGGAGCCCATGGACGTATAGGCATATCTAAGATTTGTTGATCCTTTGATTGGTCTGTTCTTACAAAGAACTTATCAATTTGATGAGATTGACTCACTGTCTAAGATTCATCATTTGGCTATCAAATTGCAACAGTAGACAAATCTGCAATCTGGAGGGTTAGGACCAACTTTTCTTCCAATGAATTATCAGATGCCTAATCCACTGTTATACAATACTATCCCAGGGATGTCTTATTCCCATTATGGACCTGTATCCGAGTTGCAAGTACCACCAACTGTGCCCTTCTTTGGCAATAGCATGCATGATTCCTCACATCAACCTCCACAACAACAACCTCAACATCAACCTCAAAATCAATCGCAACAAGGGGGAGGACCAACCCATGTCCATTCCCCAACCATAGTTCAAAATGTGCAAAATGAGAAAACTGTTCAACTTACAAGCGAAGTAGAGACTCTAAAAAAGACTCTCTCTCAGATGTCAAATGACATGGCATAGCTCAGACAAAACCCTCACAATAATCAAAACCAGAATTACAACAATCAGGGAGGTTATAACTATCTGGCAATTACTCTAATCAGAACATCAATAAGAACTTCCAAAATCAAAATTCCTCAAACCAGAATTATCAAAATCAAAATAGAGGATACAATCAAAGGTTCAATAACAACAACAACAACAATAGGCAATGGAACACTGGACCTAACAATGGAGGAGTTCCCCATAATTATCAAGTAGGTGAAGAAAGATCAAATAAAGCTAATGTTGCTGATTTGAATTTTATGACAAATTGGTGTAGGTTGCATGATACAACAACACATTCTCAGGTCAATTGCCCAGAAATGGAGAAGATGGTGAAAATTGCACAGGCTGATGCTCATCCTCAAGCAAGAAATTCCAATCAAAGCAATGGGCCAGTCAACAATTCCATGACCTATGAAACCATTGAAGAAAAGTATCAATTCCCTATGTAAGGGGATAATGAGCCAGAAGATGTCTATAATGCTCAAGATTTGCAATCTAAGGGTGTTCACTTTCTGAGGAACCAGAATAAAGGGCCATTCACTACATCTACACCCCCTAACAACATGGTTCCACCAAATTAGAATGCAGATAACAATCCACCCCCACCAAAGGGACCTTCTGATTCTCAGAATAGAGGTAATCAACCTTCTTTTCCTAAGTACCAATTTAGGAATGATTCAGAGTTTGATTTTGTTGCAGAATTGTAGAGGCAAAAGACATCACTATCTTTCTTTGATATCATGAAGTGGTGCCTAGCTCAAAGGGAGGTGGTATTAAAAGCTTTAGAAGAAACAGATCGCTTGAAAGGGAAAGGTAAACTGACTCCCGCAAAGGAGACAAATGCTATTATGTATAAAGGTAAGACCAATACCCCACCTTTCTTGTTAAGTTTGAGAATCTTTGGAAAGAATCTACACAATTGCTTATTAGATTCTGGAGCATTAGGGAATGTCATGCCTTTTTTGATTTGTAAAAAGTTAGGATTGAGTCCTATTCCAACCAATAAAAAGGTGATTCAATTGGATAAAACCAAAGTTAATGTTGTAGGTGAGTTGAAGAACATGCATGTGTAGGTTGGATCAGACCCAAGGATCCAGACCTATATAGATATTCAAGTTGCTGACATCCCAGAAACATATGGGATGCTTTTAAGTCGAGAGCTGAAGAGCATAGGAGGGTATTTGTCCTTGGACTTCTCGCACATGTGGTTACCATGGAAAGGGGTTGCCACTCATATAAGAATTGAAAGTGAACCTAGGCTGAAACACATGATTACAGAGTATGATACTCCAAATGAAGTAGCATTCTTTCAGACTGAGATGGGTGTTTACAAGCAAGAGGAAGTCCTTACTTTCTCTGTAGTTAGTCCTGAGGATACACTATCCTTAGACCACCCTAATTCGATGATTCATATCAACCAACAAGTTCTAATAAAGAAATTGCAACAAGATAGGCTGGTTTTAGGAACAAAAACTAATTTGAGTAATTTATTGCTTCCTAATTGGTGTAGAATACACTATCATAACCATTCGGAGTTGACATGTCAGTCATGCATAGATATTCTAAGGCATGTAGATCTACCCAAGCAAGAATTTTAAGAGGTAACTGAGACTCCCATCAATGAGTTCTCTTTCCAAGCTAAGGATGCAACTATTCTTACACGGGTCGGTCTTTCTCTAGAACAAGTTTATTTACCAGTAGAACAGACTTAGGTCTTAGGGTTTTTGGGTCAAAAAGAGGAAGCGGAAGAATCTCAGTTTCATTTCAATACCCCTATTCAAGATGCTTTGCCAATGTCAGAAGAGTTAATAGAAGATGAGTTACATGCTAACTCAGCCCAAGAAATTGCTCAGGAGGTAGTTTTTGAACAAATTAAGGAACTAGGAAAATCGTTAACTGAGCTCCTTCTCAACACGAATTCTGATAAACAGCAAAAGTCTGAGCCACCACATGTCACAAGTGACAAAATCCTTGTAGTTTCTAAAAAGAAAGAGCTCCCAACTAAAGACCATTTATGGACTCTTAAATTTGATGGTTCTAAATCTAAAGTAGGAAGTGGAGTAGGAATTGAACTAACTAACCCGAAAGGGAAAACTTATTTTGCTTCTTATAGATTGCAGTTTGGTTGCACTAACAGTGTGGTTGAATATGAGGCACTTGCAAGAGGACTAATGTTCATAAGAAAAAGGTAACTGCTCTTACAGTGATGGGAGACTCTAAGGTAATTGTGAAATAGGTACATAGCCAATACACTTGCCATAATAAAAGATTGGCTACTTATAGGAATAGGGTCTAGAATTTAATAGAAGATTTTGATGCCTTTGGGATTACTCTTATTCCAAGGGAAGCAAATCAAATAGCAGATGCTCTTGCCATTGCAGCAAGTACATTAGAGCCGATGCAAGATTCAAATCTAGAGAGGTTTTTTGTGGAGTTGATTTCAGTCCCTGCAATTCTTGACAATGTTCGACACTTCCAGGTGTTTAATGATGATCAACATATTTTGGCCTTTTTGGAGAGTTCTGATGTATTTCAAGGACAAATAATTGATGACTTTGACAGGGATCAAGGAGATTGGAATATAGAAAGTGACAATCTAGAAGGGATAATGGATTTAAAGAGCAATAACATCCCAAAAGGGATGATAACATTGGAAAGGATATTTGATTCAGATCCACGAGCTTATCACAGAATGCCTATAAAGAGTAAGGGAGGCAAGTATGAATCCGTTAATTTGATTCACTCAGGGGTAGAAAGGAATGTTCTTATAGGGAAGACTTGTCCTTAGGAAATAAAGGATGAGATAATCAAAGTATTGAAGCAGAATATTGAAGTAATTGCTTAGAGCTATGATGATTTGAAAACTTTTGATACATCTATCATCACACATACAATTCCTCTTAAGCCAAAAGCCAGGCCATTTTGCCAAAAGCAACACCTAGTCAATGCATTAATCGAGCCTCTGATCTAGAGGGAAGTATAGAAGCTTTTGGCTGCAAGAATAATTTTTCTAGTTAGACACTCTACCTGGGTGGCTAATCTAGTTCTTGTGAGGAAGAAGAATGGGGAAATCAGGTTATGTGTGGATTTTAGAAATTTAAACAAAGCCTTTGAGAAAGACAATTATCCATTACCTTCCCTTGATGAAGTATTGCAAAAAGTTAATGGATCTCAAATGATGTCTTCTTGGATGGATATTCAAGATACAATAAATTACTGGTAAGTCATGAGGATAGGATGAAGACTGCTTTCACTACAAAGTGGGGCACATTTTCCTACAGGAGGATGCCATTTGGTCTAATCAATGCTGGTGCTACTTTTCAAAGAGCGATGGATGTAGCTTTTAAAGATCTAATAGGAAAGTGTATAATCATCTATGTTGATGATCTAACCATCTTTTCTAAGAGTAGAGAAGATCATGATGCTGACTTGGAGAAAGTACTAAAGAAATGTATCTGTTATGGTGTCTCTCTCAATCCAAACCAATGTGTATTTGGAGTTTCTGAAGGGAAGCTCTTGGGTCACATTATATCAGAGGAGGGAATTTCCATAGATCCTGATCGAGTAGAAGCCATTTTGAAGTTGACAAGGCTAGGAAGTAAGAAGGAGATGAGATCTTTCTTTGGAAGGATTAATTTTGTCAAGAAATTTATAACAAGGTTTGCAGAAATTGTTAAACCACTTAACGAAATGATGAAGAAGGATGCAAAAATTCAATGGAGTGAAGAGGCTAAATCTGCTTTTATGTAGATTAAACAATCTATATCTGAGGCACCTGTTTTAACAAACCCAGATTATCTAAAAATATTTTACATTTATTCTTTTGCTTCTGAGCATTCATGTGTAGCAGTTTTGATGTAGAGAAGAGAAGAGAATCAGGAGAGGCCTATTGCTTTTATGAGCTCTCCATTTAAGAATGCAGAAGTAAGATATTCATTAATAGAAAAATAGGCTTTTGCATTGGTGCAAGCAATGAATAAGTTCAGACACTACATAATCCGAAGTCAAGTGATGGCTATAGTCCGAGATCCAGCTGTAAAGTCCCTCCTAATGCAAAGTGAACTAGAAGAAAGAAGAGGGAAATGGATGGCCATTTTACAAGAATTTGACTTGGAAATTCACCTAATGAAGCTTATTAGAGGCCAAGGATTGTCAAAAGTGATGGAAAAAGTGGACAAGAGTATTACTTGTCAATAATACACTATTCAGTCATTCACAAAAGATCCCTAGTATACAGATTTAGTCCTTTTCCTCATAAACAAGTGTCCAGAAGGGATGAATGCTACTCAAAGAAGAGCACTGAGGACGAAAAGCGCTCATTATACACTTAAAGGAGGATCAATCTACAGGAATAATTTCCAAGGAATCTACTTGCATTGCCTAGATCATCAAGAGGCTAAACATGCCATGAATGAATTTCATGTAAGGCATGGAACAAGACATGGATCTGCTGATGCGTTGGTTCATCAAATTTTAAGGTCAGGTTACTATTGGCTTTATGTGTTTAGGGATGCACATCAATATTGCAGGACTTGTCATATATGTCAAACTTCTGCATCAAGAGAAAGAAATCCTGCTATGCCCCTACCGCCGGTTTATGAGGTAAGGCCATTTGCCCAATGGGCACTTGATTTTGTAGGTGTGATTAATCCAAATTCTTCTACAGAGCATAAATTCATCTTGACTACAACAGATTATTGCACACGTTGGACAAAGGCCCTACCTTGCAAGAATAGCACCATGGAGGTGGTCATTAAGTTTTTGACAGAGAACATCACAACCAGGTTTGGAGTTCCATTTGCTTTGGTATGTGATAACCGCCCTGCGTTTTCTTTTGCTGAATTTATTTCATGGGCCTATGAGCATAAGATTGCGTTAAAATATTCTTCCAATTATTACCCTAAGGGGAATGGAGTGGCTAAGTCCACAAATAATAATTTATTGGAAGTAATAAAAAAGTTGTTAGAAAGTAACCCTAGGGACTAGCATACCCAACTGAGATTTGCCTTGTGGGTAGATTGAACCAGAATCAAAGCAGTCCTAGGGAATTCACCTTTTAAGTTAGTTTATGGCCAAGATCCAATCTTCCCCATTCATTTACAAATACCTGTTCTGAAATTTATGCAGGAGTTTTATAATAAGGATGATAGGATTGAGGTTAGACTGCTTAACTTATTGAACATGGAAGAACAAAGAGATGCTGCTTTGCAACAATTCTCTAAACATCAAGTTGTTGTCAAGCGCTGGTTTGACAAAAGAGCTAAAGTAAAAGGTTTTAGAATATCAGACCTTGTGCTATTATGGGATAAGGCTAGAGAAAGGAAGGGAGATCACCAGAAGTTTGATAGACTTTGGTTAGGTCCCTACCAAATAGCTGAAATCTTAAGGGAGAATTCCTTTCGTTTGAGTACCTTAACAAGAGAGCATGTTTCATTACCAGTTAATGGTCAGTTTCTCAAGTACTATTTTGGTGCATAGAAAGTCTGATGTTTTGAAAAGGAATGTACTATATTGTATCATATGTAATTAAGTTTTTGTTTTTAGTTTTAAGTTTTAAGTTTTTAGTATTTGTTTTGTTTATTTTGTTTATTTTGTTTTGTTTTCTTTCTTTGTTTTGTTTGTCTATTTTGTTTTGTCTTGTCTCATTGGGGATTCTTATTTTGCTCATCTCAAGTTAGGGGGTTGTTATTCAAAGTATACTATTGGTACTAGGAGAGAAATTGGTCTAGGTATTCTCATTATAATCATTGAAAAGGATTTCATTCTAAAACTTATGTTTTATGATCATTCTAGTTTGGGTTGGAAAAGTTATTAAGGATAGAAGATGTAAATATGAATATCTGATGAATTGTGATCAAAGATCTGTCACCAAATTAGAAAAACATCTGCATGAGTAATTACCTATTTGTTTTAGAATGACTCTATCTTTGTTTCAAGTGAAAAATCAGATTCCAAGACTATCATGAAATCCATTGTAGTACTCAACCCACATTTTAGATTCATTGAATCTGAGTATTGAGAGATGCATAAAAGAGTTTCCATCCATAAAAAAAAAAAGAGAAAGAAAGAAAGAAAAGCAAGCTCAATATCAAGTGGGTAACCAAGTATCTCTATCGGGCTATGGACGCCTATCTGGCAGTAGAGCAATGCTTTGAGAGGACTAGAGGTATCTCCGTCGGGGCTATGGACGCCTATCTGGCAGCGGAGCAATACCCAGGATTTTACTGCACGATAGTTAAAGGACTCAACTTATGTAGCTTGAAACTTAGGTATAGTTGTTCACAAGCAGAGAAAGTATCTACAAAGAATGATGCACAATATAAGCACACACTCAGATTCAGAAATAACTCATGAGCACATAACATCTGAGATTCAAACTCAAGATTATCCTACAAATATCTGATCTCATTCAAGGTAAGGTGTTTATAAGCCAAGTAGTTTTTGGGTGACTAAAATTTTCTTTGGGTATTTTGAAAATGGGTAAACCATTTTCCCAACCGAGTCGCCATTTGTTATGCCTTGCATAACCACCCCATCTTTTGCCTTGGTCAAAATGGGTCCCCCTTTGTGTTTTTTGTACTTAGTTGTTTTTGAAACAAAGTTTGGAGTCTAGTTTTGCCAATACTTTGTTTTTCTTTGGTTTCTCTGTTGGAATCGGAACCGGAAAATCGGGTTCTGAAAGTTCTTTTGAGGCTTGTTTTTGGTTCTATCCCGACAGTCTTTTCTTTGCCTTTGTTTTTGGTCTTTAGCGGAAGCGGAGCCGGAGTGGGAATTGGGATGGTTGTTATCAAAATTTGCAAAATCAAATTCGATTCCGATCCCGCCTCCGCTACTTTTTAATGTTTGTTTTGTCTCGGTTTTTGTGTTTTGTTTTATTAGGTTGGTCTTTTACTTAACTTTTTGTATTTGTTTTTGTTTTGTTTTTAGTTGTCGGACGCGGAGCTGGAATGGGAATAAGGTTTGGAAATTTTATAAGTTTAAGATCCTGTTTCCATTTTAGTTCCGCCCCCACCAATTTTTGTCGTTGACTTTTTGACTGAAGTTGCACTGCAGACTAGTGTTCGTTCTCTTACAGTTCCGACTCCGCCTTTACTGCGTTTTAATGCATTAATGGTGGTTGCCGGTGTAGGTAGAAATTCACATATTTACCTTTATTAAGGGTTAAAGCCGATCATTATTGTTATTATCACAAGTCTAAGAGCGCGAAGAGCAATAGCAGAGTTCATTTGAGCAAATTGATCGAGATAGAGAAGGGATATTGTGTGCGAATCGATTCAGAAAGTTAGCTTGGGTTTGTTTGCGTTTGAGGTAGGTCTTTTATCTTTGTTGTTCATTGTTTATTTGCAGTTGTGTTCGTTGTGTTTTGCTTTATATCTGCTCGCGTGTTCAATCATTTGTTTTAAAGCAAATCTATGATCATCGATGTGATTGAATGAGCAGGTTCTTGTTTTGTCTTGTTTGTTTTGCTTTAAATCTTTGTTTTCTTGTTTTATCGTGTCATTTCTTTCTATTTTAGGGCATTGTCGCTTTCACGTCTTAATCGTGATTGCGTCGTGTTTGTTTTCGATTTACAGTAGATTAGATTAGATTAAAGGTTTTTAATGGCGTTTGTTAGATTAAGAATCTACAGTGAGGTAGATTAGAGATTTTACAGTGAGTTAGGGTAGATTAGATTTATTGTTTAAATTAGGGTTTCGTCGTTTGGTAGAATGGCAGGGTTTTAAACCCGTGCCCTAGTTTTTATTAGGTTTGTTAGATTAGGGTTTCGTTGGTCTCTGCAATTACTTTAAATGATTTAAAAAAATGATATCTTAGAATGCAATTGTTCCCCACGGTCATATGAGGGTAGAGTTTTTGAGCTCCTTTGCCATTTTATAGCGACCTAGGTTTTAATCATGAAGTTGTGTGGAAAATGAATAAAGTATTTGACATCATGATTAGCATAGGCGGAGGCGGATTGGAATAGATTATGGACCTAAGAGTTTTGTTTTACAAAAGTCATCAATTCCATTTCTATCTCGTTTTCGATTCCGAATTTTAAAAGGTTTCCTTGAAGTATGTGATAAATGGCGGAGGCGGGATCGGAACTGATCTTGAACTTAAGAATTTTGTTTGTGAAGGTTATCAATTCTGTTTTCATCCCGTATCCGGCTCCACATATAATGGAAAGTCTTTCTTCAAAGTAATGATGACCAAATCGGAGGCGGAGGTGGAATGGAAATAGAATATGAAAAGTAAAATTCAAAGAAAACCAAATCCGATTTTTGTTCCGATCCCGATTCCGATAACCTCCCCAACTCCGACTCCGAGCCCGTTTGTTATTAGGTGAAGTTCCTATATCGGGTTTTGCTCCGAGTCCACCAGTTTTGTGAAAGAGAGTTTTTTTTTGTGCTTCTGGTCTGGCTCCGACTCAGATGTATGTGTAACAGATTTGTTTTAAAAGCATGTTTTATGTTGATTTATCTAAAGGTCTAATTAGAAGTTTGCTTGCAGGAGATTTGAGAGATGTCAGGAACGTCAGGAGAGGCTGCTCGAAGGAATCAACCAGCTGGAACATCAAAAACAACACTAAAAATCAAGAAGGTGAAACCAGAACAACTACCTTATACATTGAGGTATGATCATAGGAATTCGGTGGTGAAGGTGAGCAAGGTGGAATCAGACTGGTCAGATATCACAGATACTAATCTGGGCCAGTATAGCTTTGAAGAATTACATGAAGAGACCTTTGCAGAAAGAGCGAACTTGACAGGGAGAACACAAAGGATTGTTGACTTCGGTCTTGCACATATCACTATGTTTCATTTATCAGTTCAGTGTCTAGAGTTGATATTGACAGTGGCTAGTACCTACAATCCTGCTACAAGATTATGTATGGATTCACAAAATAATGTGATTATAGATCTTACTCTACAAATGTTCCAAAGCATATTTAATGTTCCTGATCCCAAGAATTTAGTGCAGCTAACTGAGGCAGAGGCATTGGAGAAATATAGCAAGCATAAAGACTCCAATAAGTCTCACTTAAACAAAAGATGGTTAAGCATAGAGAAGAAATCTTTAAGCAAGTTGGCAGACTAGCCAAAGAGGGCAGATTTCAAGAAGGAGATATCTTGTTTGATATTAATGTTGTCTAGAGTGTTTGGAAAGAGGGATGCCTTCCACTTCAAGGAATGTATGTTTCATTTTATTCAAGTAATCTTTCAGGGTGATTACTAGTTTTATTGGTCAATGATTGTTTCTAATTCCATACATGATCAGCTCACAAGGGTCAGACAGACTAAATCTTTTTTCATGACTTCATATGTGGTCTATGCTGCAGCAAGATTGGGGATTTTCCCAGGAATAAATAGAGTAGGTATAATGGGAGCCTTGGATGGACAAAGGAAGGTATGGGAACACTACGATCAATTATCTCTTCAAGTTCCTGAGACTCACTTCAGAAGAGTCAATGATGCCTTTTTATATGTGGTTATCAACCAGTTGAGTGGAGATGTAGGATATAGATTAAGTCAAGAAGCCATGGCATTCATTTCTGAATGGGGAAGTTGGTATATCCATTACCCCATATTTGCATACTTTAGATTGTTTTGTTTTGAAGGATATCCCCATTTGCTTCCAAGATGCTGCAGCAATAGAATAGTGCTTATGGATTTTGTGTATCAAACCATTGGAGTTAATGCTAGGTTTGGGATCAAGCACAAGATAGGATGCCATAAATTTCCCATGAAACTGGGTGAATAAGTTCAAGGAGTACTTTATGCCATGGCTGAAGTTCCTAAAGGAAAAGAAGTGGAGGAAGAATTGGTAGAAATTGAGACAGACTCGGATGAAACTCTTTCAGAGAATGATTTGCAAGAAAACATGCCTTTGGAGGGGACTATGGAGCAGATTATGATGCAGGAAGAGCAATGGAAGTAGTTTGAAGATGCTACAAGGGAGTCTGATGCAAGGGCTACTATGGAGAAGCAAAAGGAAATGGAGGAAAAGTTACAAGCTGATGCTTTACTTCAACAACAGCAATTAAAGGCAAAATAAGTTGAAACAAGGATAGCAGTTGATGAAATGGAGGAGCAAATGAGGCAACGAGAGCATGAGATCAAGGTCAAAGTAGAAAATGACAAGCTAAATTGATAGAGAAGATCCATGATCTTGAGGAGGAGAAAGCAAGAAACCGAAGGGAAAAGGAAGCCCTGGTTGCTAGATTGAAGCTTGCAGAGGAGGCTCGACAAAAAGAACAAGAAGTTGAAGCTCTAAGAAAGGAAAGAGATGTTGAAGAGCTAATAAAGAAACAACAAGCTGAAGAAGAAAGGGAAAAGGCAGAGAAACTCATAGCCTTAGAAATGGAAAGGATAGAAAAGGAAGAATCAGAAAATATAAGAAAAGAAGAAGAGACCGAAGAGCTAATCAGGAAGCAAAAGGAAGAAGATGTCAAAGCTGCAAAACTTAAAGCTTTGGAGGCAAAACAGTTAGAGAGGGAGACTCTAGAAAGAGAGGCCTTAGAAAAAGAGAAACAGAGAAGGAACAGATGGAAGAAGAGAAATTGAGGAAAGAAGAAGAAGACAAGAAAATATAGGAACAACGAGATAAAGCAGAGGCTGAGAAGTTGGTGCAGATGCATGTGCTGTAGAAGCAACAAGAAAAAGCAAAGGTTGATTCTCAACCTAAGGTAAATGTTCAGCCATCCTCTATAGTTTCCACTTCCTCTTCCATGATGATGACTGCTCCTAGTGCTCCTATATGGTTGAAATTAGATTTGTAGAAGAGAGCCAGAACACCTCCTCAACCTCTTAATTGGGAGGACATGATGAAGGAGATTGAATAGGAAAGGCCTAAGAAGAAAGGTAAGGTTTTGAATTCTACCAAACTCACAGATAAAGGGGAGATAGTTGTTGAATGTGCCATGCCTATGACTAAAAAGGAGGTAGGGGATATGCATCTAACAGACTGTCAATTGAGTACGATTAATTTTGGAAGACCCACTAGAAATCAACAAATGAATCTGATTGATGTGGTGGCTTCAACGACTAAATCAAGAATGATCAAGGACAAACAAAAGAAAGATGAGCTTAAGGCTCAATTGGATCAGTTACATTCATTCTTGAAGAGTGCTTCCTCTCCAAGGTCACAATAGGTGTCAGCTATTGAGACTCCTATTTTGCTAAGAAAAAAGGAGGTTGATGATTTGGTGCAAGTTAGAGGTAAGGCAGAGATGATTGATAAATAGATAGACAAATTGAATGACGAGGTAGGTGAGGTTTTAACAAAAGGATTTGAAACCTACAAA